>JANHMN010000001.1:59563814-59608867 GCA_030674055.1 Rhabdomys pumilio | reverse complement strand
TCTCTCTCTCTCTCTCTCTCTCTCTCTCTCTCTCTCTCTCTCTGTCTCTCAGCTTGAGGCTGCATGCATGCACTCCACACTCTCCTTCACACTCTGCTTTTCTCCTGTGCAATTTTTTTCTCGAACTCCCACACTCCTACAAACCTCTATGTGTTCCCCTCTCACTCTCACACACTCTCCATACACTCTCCTCACTCTCTCTCCACTCACTCCACATTCTCTCCACACACAGCTCACATTGTCTCTTCACTCACTCTTCACATTCTCTCTCTCCTTCTCTCTCCCTCTCACACATACACACACATTCTCCTCACACTCTCTCTACACTTACCTCACGCACACCTCACTTGCTCTCCACTCACTCTCACCTTTAACTTGCCCCAGTCTTTTATTGTTACTCCAAAAGCAGGTAGAAAAAAGACATTGTATAATCATTGCCAAATCAAACTCAAAAAAATAACCACATCCCACAAAGAATTATGAATTACAATTATTCCCCAATGTTTCAAGCTTCTCCTATTCCCAGGCCTGCAGCCAAAATAATAATTGCAAACTTACCATTATCTAAACTTTAACTTTTGACTTATTACACTTCAGAGCTCAAATCCTTGAGGTCAGATACTTGCATTTTTCTGTGACGTTCTAATGATTAATGACATGGGCAAAGCTGCCAGGCAGTGGCCAGAGTCAAGTTAACCCTTAAGTCAGTAGTTCCGCTAGCTTTCTGCTTCAGTACATTGCACACAATGACTTTCCTAAGAGTCCCAGTGTTTTGACTTAGTCTTACTAGTATATAATCTTATGCATTCTATCTATACTTGCTTATCCAGGAACCACTCTCAAATGTTGTGTAAAACTTATTTCATAACTTTAATAGATTTTTCCTTTCTTGGGGTCCCAGTGTTGGCTCTATTTCATTTTCTAATAATTTCTCCAAATTTTCTTTGCAAGTCAAGCATTAATCTGTAACTATCACTGTGCAGTTATTACATTGTTTCTAAGATGAGAACACACAGCATGCACCTGGGCCATTAGGACTGTGCTGTGCTGTGCCCCGTGCCTCAATTTTTAATTGTTTAAGAATCATTACATCAAGGAACATCTGTTTTCACAGAATTCACCAGAGCAGAAGGAGAAAGAAGTAAGAAAGTCAGATCTAATAGTTTTGCACATCAAGACCAACTGAAAAGCAGTCACACACAAATGAAGTCTATACAGCCGTTGTCCAGAACTAAGGATGGAGAAATGGGGATGACCTTTTTTTTTTTTTTTTTACAAAGAGCTGCTGCGGGCTACTGAGATGTCTCCATCCCAGCCTACTGTGGGCAGTCCCTTATCTCAGATGTCGGGTCCCCTGCTTTTCAGGGTCTCACTCGCCATCCCTTTTTACAAGGAGCTGCTGGGCTACTGAGATGTTTCCATCCCAGCCTGCTTCGGGCAATCCCTGTCATGATATGCTGTCCCCAGCACATAAGTAACCAGATGGGCAAAGTAAATTGCCTATGACAGGTCTCAAAGCTGGTACATCTCAAAGCCACGACCTCCAGCCCATCTGATGGTTGCCCCAACTATTGCCTGTGACATACCAACTCTCCCCTGAAAACCAGTAGGACTTACAGTCAGGGACAAATGCAAGTTCAGAGGCTATAAGGGCAACAAAAGAACCATGATCCCTCAAGTGTCATCAGATGACAGAATAATTGCCACTTTCCTGGTTTATTTCACGGTCCTGCATTCCAGGCTGTCTCAGGGCTGTGATTATGCAGACATGTTTTTAGCTTCCCATTCTGTGTACCCGTCACTACAACTGATACAATTTAGATTTTCTGTGAACAGATGGACAATCTGTTTTAAGTATAATTCTGCTTAATAACATTCATTTATACCTTGAAATCCCAATTGCTGCTCTTCCAGGGGGCCCAGATTCCATTTCCAGCATCCATGTAGTGATTTACAGCTGTCTGTAACTCTAGCTCCAGCACCCTCTTCTGGCTTCTGAGGACACCAGGATACACATCATAAACAAACATACATGCAGACTAAATAATCATACACATAAAATAATGTAATTTGGCTTGTGCTAAACCTTGTCCCTATGACATTTACATCCTAAGAAGGGGCAGACATTAAAAAATAATAATCACATAATAGTTTATACCTGTAGTCCCTCCCATGGGGTGCTAGATCAGGTAGGTTAGCCTGGACTATGTACAGAATTTCAGGCTACTTACTCTGACCTACAAGGAAAAAAGAAAACATAAACAGAAGAAACTAACCAGTGTCATAAAGGAAGAGGGTGGGGTTCTGTGAAATAGGAACAGGAGGTATTTCTAATTAAGAGAAAAGTTGTCAATGAGGGAAGAATAAAAAGAGAAGTAGCCCATGCTAAGGAGGGAGTGGGCATCTGTCATTGCGGGAATACGGTGGCAGGTGTGCCAGGAAAACTGATAATCTCGTCTGCCCAATGGCCAACTATGCTTTCTAGAGCCTGCCAAAGATGGAGGATGTAAGTCCGCTGGTCCTCACTGTTGAAACCAGCTGTCCTTAGTGTCTTTATATCCAAAAATCCTGAACCTAGGTCCTTTTGGGGGGGGCAGGGGGACTGTGGATATAATTTAGGGAACTAGTCATTGAAAACCATGGTGCTGAGGAGGTGCTGAGATGGCTCCAGAGCCTAGAACTAGGGGCCAAGTCAGGATCCCAATAGGCAGGTTTTTGCAGAAAATATGCTGGGTATGGATCCAGCTAAGGGGGGATCCACCTTGAGGTGGGGAGGATAAGGGACAACAAGTCACTGGCCATTGATAATAGTATCTGTTCACTGCCGCCCTCCCGACTTTGGCAGCATGTGATCAGGTCCAGCAGGCTGCTGCTGGAAATCTGGCTCTGACTGGAGGAAGGAGTTAAAAAAGTCCTGTTGAAGGCCAGAGGGACAGACCTGTGTTTATCCAGGAAAAGAAGTCAGACGTAGGCAGCAGAGGCCACTGCCAGCTCCTCCCCGAGAGCCTGGGCTAGGGGAGCTAGCTAGAAAGTTGATCCCCTACGGTTCTGCACTCCTTACCACCAGAAGCCATACGCTGGTGTCTAGCGACTGCCCACAGGTAAGATCTACAATCTGGGCGCATTACAGAATCAAATATGGGCTACGAATCGCTGGCAGACTATTGGTACTTTTATTGTTCATGGCGATTCCATGCAGGGGTGCATTGAGCTCGCTGCAAAGAAGCCTTCCTGGGCCCGCACTGGGGGTGGCAGAGAATCAATAGTACCTTTGTGCTCTAATGTTTCCTAAGAAAAAAGAGTGGACAGTAGGAGGAACTGCTTAGGAGGAACCTCTCAGCTGCTCCGCTCCACCTTACAGCCTCGCGATGCGGCCTGGCTGAGAAGCTAAGGGTAAAGAGGGATTCTGTGCCTCATCGAAAGAGGGGAATCATTTTGGACTGGCCCTGGCCCCGCGTGTCCACGGGTCAGCAATCAGGTGTGTTCTCAGCTGCCAGGAACAGAAGCGAGTCTTTTTCAGGAGCAATTTGAAAAGGTGAACTGTGATTTGGAGGAGGAGACAAGAGTTAGGTGGGGCTAGCTCCCACAGATAAGTCAATTCAGAGAAGCTGGCACAACAGCCGCCTGCACAGGGAAGGAGCTTCCAGGGCCCCAGACCAGATCCTAGGTGCAGGACAAGAAAGCCAGTCTACCTAGGGCCGTGGTGACCTTACGGAACTAGAGTATATATGAGCAGAATTAATATCTGGGTCTGTGATTGTGACTACAAATCTTTGGGTTATATGGGTGTTACTCCCTCTAACCCTGAAGTGGGTGGGACATCCTTAGCAATAGGAAGTTTAAATACTTGGTTATATAAGGCTTCCTTCTGAAAATCGTTTCAAAATTATTTCTAAGACGTATTTATTTTATGAGTGTTTTGCCTGTATGTATGTATGTATGTATGTATGTATGTATGTATGTGCACCACGTGCATGCTTGGTGCCTGTAGAGGTCAGAAGAGGATGTTGGATCCCTTGGAACTGGAGTTGTGGATGAGTGTGAATCACCATGTGGGTACTTGGAGCCGTAGCCTCTGCAGGACCAACAACAAGTGTTCTGAACCACTGAGCCATCTCCAGACGCTCCATCTGAAAATCTTTCTGTCTGGTCCCGTACTCCATTTCTCCAGTTTCCAGACTTCATCCTTTCTTTTACCTGCTTATAAATACCAATCCTATGCCCCGTGAGTGTATGGACAAGACCACAGAGTCAGATGGCCAAATGTTAGCTCTCAGCAGCATCACCGACCCTCGCATCCTCTTCTGTTCTCTCAGCGCACCTCGGGCCAGGGCTCCCAACCGGGAGGCTGGACTTGGATCTTCTCTGCCTCGGTGTTCCATTACCCCGAACCCACTGCATGTGGCTCTTGGAGAAAGCCGGTTATAGGGTGCGGACGGCAGAGGCCCGGGCGCTGCAGGCACATCCCAGCGTGGTCCCTAAGCGCCAGGCCTCGGGCTCGCCCTCGCGCTGCAACCCTAACGTCCTCACCCCAGACCGCATCCCGCAGTTCTTCATACCGCCTCGGCTCCGGGGCCCAAGCGGCGCCGAAGCTAGGGTGGATCGAAACGCGAGCCGCCGGAACCTCCCGGTGGCCTGCTCGCTGCCGCACCTGGCGGGTCGCGAGGGCTGGGCCTTCCTGCCCGAGAGCCCGCACACGCGCCGCCGCGAGTCCTTGTTCCACGGGCCGCGCGGCCTGACTGAAGGCCTGCCCCCGGCGCAGTCCCGGCTGCACGTCTCAGCCCCCGACCTCCGCCTCTGCCGGGCCCCAGACAGCGACACGGCCTCGTCGCCGGACTCCTCGCCCTGTGCCTCCCCGCGCACGCCCAGGCCGCAGTCCCTGTCCCCCGACGAGGCCAGCTCGACGGACACCAGTCCGTACGCGCCGCGCCGCGCGCCGCCGCTCTTCCACCTGGACTTCCTCTGCTGCCAGCTGCGGCCGACCAAGGACAGCGTGCTGCGCCTGGGGCCCCGCGGCGGGCAGCTGCGCCTGTCCACCGAGTACCAGGCGGGGCCCGGGCGGCTGCGGCTGCGCCTAGTGAGCGCCGAGGGGCTGCCTCGGCCGCGGACCCGCCCCGGTTGCGGCGGCGGCGGCTGCTGCGTGGTGCTGCGGCTACAGCCGCGCGTTAGGCCCGGAGCTCAGCGGAGCCGAGTAGTCCAGGGCAGCTGCAACCCTATTTTCAACGAAGACTTCTTCTTCGAAGGGCTGCGCCCGCCGGATCTGGCCGCCCGCAGTCTGAGAGCCAAGGTACTGGACAGGGGCGCGGGGCTGCGCAGGGACGTGCTGCTGGGGGAATGTGAGACGCCCCTCATCGCCCTGCTGCCACCACTGGCTGGAGGTCTAGGCCCTGGGTCCCCCCTGGCACCTGCGCATCTCAGCCTGTAGAATGACACCACAGCTTTCTAAGGAGGTCTCCACTGGGTCTGCAGTCTTCATTCTTGCCACCTACCCGGCATGTATTTATCTTTGTTAATAAAACATCAGTTTGTCTCTAGCTACATGCTCTCCAATGGGCACCAAAAACTCTAGGCTTTGCAGCAAGTCTTTTCCACCCAGTTCACACTCTCAGGAACAGCCCTTCCTTAAGCAGTGCTTCCAGAAACCCAGAACCCCTGGAAGTGCTTGTTAAACATGGAGAGCTTAGGGTCCATTTCCAAGCGATGCTGCTTCAAGAATCCTAGGTTGAGTACGTTCTAGGTCCCTGTCTTAGCTTCATTTCCGTTGTGATAAACTATCTCCCTAACACACACACACACACACACACACACACACACACACACACACGTGCTAGCAAGCAACTTTTATGGAGAAAGGGTTTATTTGGCTTACAATTCTAGATGACAGGCCATCACTGTGGAGAAGTTATAGCCAGGACTTGAAGCAGCTAGTCACATCCACAGTTAGGAGCAGAGAGGGAGGGAGACAGTGAGAGCTGGTTCAGTGGTTAAATGCACTGCTGTTCTTCCAAAGGACCCAGTTCAGTTCCCAGCACCACATTAGGCAGCTCATAACTGCCTATCAAACTCCAGTTACACGGGATCCAAATGCTGCCTTCTGACTTCTAAAGGCCAGGTGTGCATACGCATTCATGAAGTATGTGTGTGTGTGTGTGTGTGTGTGTGTGTGTGTGTGTGTGCATTCCTGAAGGTCCCTGTGTCTGAATAGAAGAAACTGGCCTTTCCTACCCCTTAGATCAATATTTGTTCTAAAGACAAATGAAATTTTTGAACCTTAAGAGTGAGTCAGAAAAGCACAGACTAAACACACAGTGCTTTAACCCTTCCTGCCTCCCTCTGGCCAGTCCGTCCACACCTGTGCACCTGTGCAGGAGCAGAAAGAATGGCTGGAGTCAAGAACCAAGGAGTAAACCAGCCATGGTAGCACACACCTTTAGTACCAGTACTCATGGGGCATATCTCTGAGTTCAAGTCTATAGAGCAAGTTCTAAGACCAACAGAAACCCTACAGAGAAGTGGGGGTCAGGGAGACCACAACATAGTGCTTGGGTACCCATCAGTACTTGGGATTGTAGGGACTGGGATCTGGGAAAGAGTCAGGGAGTGGTGCTCTTATCAGGGATTCCAGAAAAGGCTTCTCCAGCCAGAAGATGATGGTGAAAGACAGTGAAATAAAAGTGGGTCATCTTGTGTTTACCTCCTACCTGAAAGTCCTTGACGTCAGCAGTGACCTTCTCTCTGCTTCTTCCTGTCTGGGAACTGGTTTCTCCTGGCTCAAGCCAGACTTGGAGAAGGGATAGGGGAAGGCAGATAGAAAGTAGACCCTAGACCAGTCCAATTCTTCCTCCTCCCTCTCAGGCCTTTTCTCACTTCCCATGATGCCAGTTGTCCCTACACAGGGTTTGTTTCTTCTTAACAAAAATCTCAGCAGAGGCATCGAGAGAGGGGGGGGAGGGGAGGGGAGGGGAAGGGGAGAGAGAGAGAGAGAGAGAGAGAGAGAGAGAGAGAGAGAACACACCAATCACCCTTCCCAGGTTCGGTTTACCTCCATGAAGTTCCCACCACCAATCCCCAGGCCTAAGAAGCCTTGCTCCAGTTGTCCACCAGATGGCAGCACTGACCAAACAATCCTCCGTGCTGCCAGCAACCTGATCAACAGGTTGGAGGAACAGCTTCAAATATTAGTTCCTCCTGGCAACTGCTGTATGGTGAGTCGTACAGTTGTTATTCAATATGACCTTCGCCCTTAGACAGATAATAAAGAATAAAACTAAGTGACATGACTCAAGGTACTCGCCAGTGCCACACAGTCTGAGTTTAATCCTAGAGACCCACTTGGTGGAAGGAGAGGGCCAACTCACACATATGTAAGTAAGCATAACTTCTAAAACAGGTGTTAAAAGCTTGAAAGGTTCCTTCTTCCTGGGACAATAGTTCCTTAGTCATTTCACATCCCGGCACTTTGTACTCACACCTGTGAACTCTACGAAGCTCGCCCACTTCCCTAGCTCTGTCTCTACTGTGCTCTGTCTCTATGTGTTCTCTTTCATAACAACCCTTAGTGAGCAATGCAACTTGGAAGTATCTGGAAGGATGTCTATAGGTCAGCTCGCCCTCCTTCACCTATTCTTCCAGCAATGGTGGGTGCTATGCCAGGCACTGGAGCTGGGAGGCTTGAAAACAAACGCAGGAATCAAGTGAGTTAGAAAATGAACAAGTAACAGTAAGAACTAGCTGGCCATAGAGAAAAGTAAAGTAAGAAAGGGGAAGGCAGCAAAACTACAGGAGTGGAAAAGAGAGAGGGCCTGAAATCCTATTTTTAGCTTCTGTACGTACTTTGCACCAGGCCTTGTACTTTACCCACTGTCTTATCTCACCACCATTGGGTAAGGTAGGCATTACTATTCCCAGTTCACAAAGGCAGAAAGAGATCAGAGAGGTTAAATAAACTTGCCTGAGGATTGACTTTGGCTGTAAAGAAGGCTTCTGACAGTGACTCTACACCAACATCCCCTGCCACAACCCAGTCCAAGAATTTGAGGAGTCTATGAAGTAGAAAGCACCTCCCCCCAAAGAATTCTGTCACATTCCCAGTGGCCAGTCGGAGCTCAGGACAAGCACACAGAGTCGCAGCCTCTGATACATACCATGGGTGCAAATGAAGCCTAAGAACCAATCTTGTGTGCAAGGAGCTTAGTCCTCAAAGCACTACCATTAACACAGTGCTGCCACCAACAGGTCAGCACCACGGTTCCCTCCCTTTATAGCTGTGACAGGATTCAGGGTGCATGGCTGATACCCAGCAGACCACATTGTTAAACTCTTCCTTGTCCCCCCAAACCAGAGCTCCCAATTTTGTTCTTCATAATTGTTTTTTAGGCATGCTCTAATGTAACCCAGGCTAGCCTCAAACTCCCTACACAGCTGAGGATGACAATGAACTCCTGTTTTTCCCGAGGCTAGGCACACAGTAAAGCACCATTATGTCATGTTATGAGGTGCTGCGGGTTGATTCTGGGACTCCATCTTCAGTCCTCCACTTCTGATTGTCCACCGTCCCACCTCTAGTCCCACCTCAGTGTTAATTGGGAAGTGAGAGCCATAAGCAGGGTCACCACATAGAGTTCCAGGGCAGGGCTAGAGTCAATCTTTCCCTCTCCTCAGCACTGGGCCTCTACAAAGGTAAGGGCATGTAGAAACCACAGATGTTCCAAAGAGCTTGCAATGTTTTGTTTTGGGTTTTTTTGTTTTGTTTTTTTTTTTTTTTTTTTTTTTTTTTTTTTTTTTTTTTTTTTTTTTTGCCAAGACATCATATACTCCCCAAGTCATTCTGGGGAGTTGAAGCTCCCCAGGCCTGAAGCTCCTAAGAGTCAAAGAAAGGTGGCCTCTAATGCACTGCTTTAGACTCCAGTGAGAGATGGCCCTCTCTGGGCCAAACCAGCCTCTACATGCTGCCCAAACCCCAGAGGTTTTCTTTTCACCTGCTGCCTTGGGTCCTCCCTGGAAGGCCAGGCCTGTGCTGAGCTTTAGGTGGTTTCTGCGGTTTAAGGGGTGGGGAGGAAGGGAAAGAAGAGTTGGTGACTGCTCCCCATTTCCAAGCCACCACCACCCCCTCCGGGTTGTTTGGCCCCTGTTTTGAGATTCCTGGGCCTGATAAGGGGACTGGGCACGTGGGTAGAATGATTCTCTGATCTCTATCAGCCTCCTCCTTGCATTTGAGGAGGAAATAACCCCAGCTTTACATTCCTACAGAAAAGAGCCTTGGTTTTAGCAAGACAGAGGTGGGGGGTCAGGCAAGAGCTGGAACATCCCAGGGAGAATAATCCCAGAACCTACTCTGCTCTTTCCCAGCTGAGGAAAACCCAAGGTCACACTAGATAACAACAGTACACTCACCCTGTGGCCACCGTGGGAGAAGCAAATAGTTGAAGCTGTTGAAACAGTTTCTCCTGTGGGCGTGACCTCCAGATAGCTGGGAGCATGGAGAACTCTCTGATCATAGTATCAGTCTGAATAGGGAATCCCACCCCAGCCCCAGCCCCCACCCCCAACCCCATGCTGAAGGCAGTGACCAAAAGCTGGGTAGGACGGTTTATGCCTGTAATCCCAGCACTCAGTAGGCTGAAGGAACACCAGGAATGTTGAAGGCCATCTTGGACTACAGAGTGACATCATCTTAGCAACACAACAAGAAGAAATGAATGCCTTGAATGCTTAAATGAATGAGTGTGCTGAAAGCAAGCCACTCTCAAGCCAGGACCCTGTCTTCCCAACTCTCAGTCACTTCCTGAGCACTCACACAGGGTCATTAGTGGTATATGGGAGAAGCAGCCATTCTGACAGTGTCACGCAGTGCCCATCTGCAAGCACTCCTAGGGCCTCCACCCTGTGCCTCTGGACGGTCTAGAGACCCAGAATCACCAAGAGAAAAGGACCTGGTTAGTGATGCAGGTCTGTAATCCAGCACACCCAAGGCTGAGGCAGGGTCGTGAGTTGGAGGTCACACTAGGAGAACATGCTTTAAGAAAAGAAGAAGGGGGGGGGGGAGGGAGAGAGAGAGAACAAGCTGGAGAGATGGTTCAGCAGTTAAAAGCACAGGCTGCCCTTCCAGAAGGACCCAAGTTCAATTCCCAGCACCCACACAGAGGCTCACAATCATCTCTGACTCCAGTTCCAGGGGATTTGATATCTTTTTCTGTCACCCATAGTGAACCAGACACACAAATGATGCACAAACATGCAGGCAAAACACCCATACTATAAAAAAATTAAATGAAATGAAAATAAGAAACAAGAACAAAAAATAAGGGAGATGGAAGAGAGCTGGCCAGGCAGGTGGAATCTTTCAGGAGCCCAGAAGAGCAGAAGGGGATAGTTCTCAGGTAGGGGTAAGCAAGTGAGGTCTTCAGCCTTTGAGTGCCCCAGCCTTTCCTGGAGCCTTTTTCTGGCTCTGTTTCTAGATGAGGGTGCCATCACCAGAACTTTGTCTCTTACTCAGAAGCTCTCCAGACTGGCACTGTGTTCTAAGCAGAAAAGTATACATGGGCCCATTTACCAAAGCCCATGAAGTCTGAGGAAATGACCCAGTCAGTGAAGTATTGCACAGAGTCAAGGTTTAATCCCCCAGAATCCACATAATAAAACCCGGTATGGTGGTGGGTACGTACACATAGTCTCAACAATGGGGTGGTGGAAACCAGCACCACCCCCAGGGCTCACTGGCCAACCTATCTAGCCAATATGGTGAGTTCTCCATTCCATGAGAGACCCTGTCCCAAAAAAATTAGAGGGTTATTGAGGAAGACACCAGATTTAATCTCTACCCCCCACAGACATGCACACTCACATGTATACACATCGACATACATGTACACACACAGGAACATGTATACATACAAAGGACATGGGAATCGTCAAAGCCTCAAAGGCCCTCAAAAGTCATTCTCCTCTCAGAACCCTTTTCAGTCTCCCTGGGGCTAAGAAAGGCTATTTCTCCTAATCTTTGTCTCTGAGGCTTAGGAAACTCAGCTCCCTAGAGATGTGCTGCTGGTAGCACAGTGTGAAGCTCCGAGGGCCAACCGTGGAAAATGAAGTGCTGGGAGCGAAGGGACAGCTGCCTGCCCTCTCCACGCCAGGTGCCACGTGCACCAGGTGGAGGGAGTGGGCGAGTCACGAGGCCCTGGCGTGGCCGGCTCCTGCCCGGCTGTTTACCAGCTGGAGAAAGCAGGAGGAGGGGCTGGGAGCCTCCTGCTCGCAGCCTGGCCCCTAGCCAGCCCAGCCGTTGTCGGGTAAGCAGGAAAGCCAGGCCCAGCTAATCAAACTCTGGGCGGAGGACGAGCCGAACTGTGGCATCCAATATCCACAGAAGCCTTGGCTCTTGGCCCTCCTCAGGCTCCAGTGCAGGCCTTTATGTGAACAGACTTAGTCGGAGGCAGAGGGGAGAGGAAAGGAGAACGGGAGGGAGGAGGGGGCTCCCCTCCTCTCCACTTAGTCCAGTGCAGTTCCTCTCTTCTGCTCTCTCCTCTGCCCCTCACCTCTCAATTTGCTCCTCCTCCTACACACATTCCCCAACCCCCACAACTCCACCAGAAAAATGAGAAGCACCTAGAAGCCAGGAAAATCCAGAGGAGGGCAGCATCGGGTTAGAGACAGGCAAAGCAGGCTTGTGCAGGGGAACCCAAGCTGCAGGGAAGTTCGTCTGACCCTGTCCTGGAGATCAGAGTCGTCCGTGCCACATGCTGTCTTTTCTCTTCACTCTTCCTGCCTCCCGTTCTTGCTATTCTTTCACTTGTCCTAAAAAAAAGTCACAAAGACCCAGGTTCAAATCTCAACTCAATCACGAATTGCCCTTGTGAACTCCTGGCAAGTCTTTTCTATTCTGGGCAACAATCAGTTCATGTTTGTGAATTGTCAGTAGGGGTTATCATGTGGGCTTCCCAAAAAAAATTCTGATTTACCTTACAAGGCCTGACAAAGACTCAACACACAGTAGGTATAATAAATACTAGCTCCTTTTTCACCTGTTTTTCCTCAAGACTCAAGCACTGGTCCGCTGCTCTCTCCCTGAGTCCCCTCCTGTGCCAGGACACTCTGCCAGCCACTCCTTCCCCCTGCCTGCTGACGGGCCAGGTGCTCCCTCCCTCTTCCCTCCTCCCTCCCCTGGGCCCTGCTCCCTGCCCTCCTGGGCAGCCAGGGCAGCAAGGACGGCACCAAGGGAGCTACCCCATGGACAGGGCCCCACAGAGACACCACCGAACATCTCGGGGTAAGAGACCCTAAAGCCCTGGAGGCAGGTGGAAGGGACTGCCAGGGGCTCAGAGGAGGGGAGGAATGGGAAGAGACTGGAAAGAACTGGGGAGAAGAGAGGTGAGCAGAGGGGAGATGGACTGGCAGACAGAGCAGAAGTGTGGGATAGGACTAGTCTTTACATAACTAGAGGGGAAACAGGAAGAGGGCCTAGGGTAACAGCAGGAGGAGACGTGGGAAGACAAGTTGGAGTGGGGGCAGGAGGGAGGAGCTGTATTAGGGAGGCTTGAAAGAAGGATAGGAATGGGGCTGGCTCCCAGATATGAGCAGGCCCCTCCCTGCAACAGAATCCTGGGCAGTAGTGGCTGGAAGTGTAGCTTCAGTCACAAGTGGAGTACCCTGTCTGCCGTTATGGTGCAGGGGCTGGGGGGGGTAAGGACCTGGGGGAGGAGATGCAATTGCACCCTGCCAGCTGCTCCAGCCCAGAAGTCCCACACTTTCCTTCAAGCTGGTCCAAGCACGGGGAGTTTTATCTTTGCAGTGTGAGGCACCTGTGGAGCACAGGAAGGAACTAGGGGAACAGTCCACCGATGGAGCAAGGAGGGAGCCCTTCAAAACAGGACACCCCTCCCTCCCTCCCATGCTTGTCAGCTGGGAACCTAGAGAGAGTGAGCAACAGAAGCACCAGCGTCTAGGGCCACTTGAGAAAGGCCCCTGGTAGGGGTGTGGGCCAACAAGGGGAGTGTCCCCATGCAAGACTGTTCTGAATTGCAAAGCTGGAGGCTGGACAAGGGTGCCACGTCAGGGAGGAAACTGAGTAGGGTCAGACAGGATTAGCAGGGAGGTGGGCATGGCATGAAGCCACACCCTCTCTGGGCAGACCTTCCCCTCCCCCACCTGGGGAACCAGGCTACCAGGCCCCGTTTACTATCATGGCAATGAAATGAAGAAAGCCTGACTGCAGGATGCATCTCCTGGCAGAGGGACAGTGAAGGAGGGACAGGACATGTGTGCCAGGCTTGGACAGCAGTAACAGAAAGGTATCAAAGGTTAGGGACATTACAGGCAGGGCTAATGGGCTTTCTGGAACAGAAGACTGGGCCTAAGCACTGTGGGTATGGGAAATGGGATAGAACCTCTTTTGCCAAGGACTCCCTCTCTAGGCGTTCCCCAAATGCTGACTGCATGCTGACTTCATCCCAAATATATAAGTGAACAGCCCTGTAACTATGCAGTAGCCACTGCTCTCCCCTCAGCAGCTGCTACCCTGGACAGCAAAGCATTTCTGTAAACCTCCATGAACCATGCTATGCAGAGCCTCAAGGAAAAGGGATCTTCCCTCTGCCAGCTTGTGGGCAGGTGAAGTGCACAGTGGTGGCCAGAGAGGGTCTGTCCACAGCTCTCCTCCTTGTCCTCTGCCACCACCCTCCCCATCTATTCCCAGCCCACACCTCTGCAACTCCCCCATGCTTTCTGGCACAGATAAGCAACCAAAAGACTGCATTCCCACAGGGACTTAACTCTGGGTACGGAGTATCTGTGTACTTCAAATGCACCAGATACCAGAAGGTTCTTGCTGTTCCCCAGAGCAGCAAGCTTAACAAGACAGACAGAGGCTCTGTCTCCAGACGGGCTTACAATCTAGAGGGGATGGTGGCACACCTAGGGCAGTTGTCTGTTACGTCAAGTGCCAGGAAACAACACACAGAACTGGCTGAGTAAACCCCAAGGCAGAGGAGAGGGCATGGGAGGCTGCTCCAGAGGAAAAGAGAGACATCTGAGATCGAGCTAAATGGAAGGGTGGGTGGGGGGCAGAGTGTGGCATGGGGAAGTCCAGGAGGCAGAGAGGAGCTGGGCATTTTCAGGACCTGGAAGAGGGCCAGTATGGCCAAAGGGCAAAGTGATGGGCTCTGCCAAGGGGCCCAGCTTCTCAGAGGCCAGGTAGTGCTGGGGGAAAAAGTGAGGTTGGGCAGGAGCCCGTAACTGGGAAAATCTTTGGTCCTCTCCCCACATCTTCAACTGTTGACGTACCCCTTCCTTCTTTTTACAGAGCTGCTGGCTGCAAAGAAGACCCACACCTGTGAGTAGGGGGTTGGGTCAAGAAGGTGGTACTGGGTATGGCAAAACTGTTCAGTTCAGGAGGTATGAGTAAAAGGACAGCCCAGGACTGCACAGAAGTGCAAGAGTCAGGCTAAGACCACAAGGCAAGAGATGAGGGCCAAAAGAAAAGACTTACAGGCCAGGACACAGAAAGAAGCCCAAGGGGTGCCAATTAACAAGCATACAAAGAAAAGGGGAACTGGGAAAGAGGAGACCAGAGTGCTGGACAGAGGCTCAGCTGCTGGGCCAGGCCATGGAGGAGGTGTAAGGCCACCCCAGCCTCTAAACTCAGCAGCCACAATGGGAGGCCTGGGAGCATGCCCCGGGCTTTGTGGTGGCAGAGCCAGGTTTGGTGTTCAGCTCTGTGGTTAACACATTCTGAGGTGTGAGCAAGCCTGGAGAGAGGCTCTGTAGAACTAGAGAGCAGGACCGCCTTGTCTCCGTAAGAAGGAGTGGACAGGGACACTGTTTCTTGGGGTCCTGAAATCCTCAGACTACAGTGTATGAGGAAGAGACTAGAGTTCCAGAAGGGCTTCCCAAGGGACACTTGGAAGTAAACATCCTGTTTCCGGCCATTGCAGCACCCCCAATCCAGCCACACAGAGAGGCTATTCCCCTACAAAATGTGTCCACTCCACCAAAGTCCTCCCCAGTGGGGTCATGCATACCCTCAACAACTTAGGGGCACTCTGGAAAAGACAGAAGCATGCTCATTAAGTTAATACTGACAGTCTTATCAGAGGTCACCTCTACTTCTCCATCACATACTCATTGGTTGCCCACCAATCCCTCCCACTGTCAAAGCTGTCTGCTGCCTTCCTGTCCCAGCATCCTTCCTCCCTAAGCTTGGAGCTCCATCCTCCTGGGGGTCAGAGCTGCTTGGCTCAGCAGAATCCTGATCAACCTCATGTGTGTTAGCCAAGGGGCCCCACGGAAACGCTGAGCAGGGCCCTGGGAGGAAAGCGACTCAGAATGACGCAGGCAAGCTGGGGGAGGGGACCAGGGACCACACTGTGGGGAGAGAAGAACTTTTGGAGCAGTGGAAACTGGAAGAATCAAGCCAAGCTTTCAGACCCACCTCCCATCCTTTTAGCCCCTACCCTGTGTTCTCCTGAGGATCCAGGCTGGTCACCCTCATTCATCCAATGTCCTACTCCCAAGAAATAGCTTTTTACTAGCAAGATTGAAGACTTCTCGAGGAGGTTGGCCCAGAGGTTGAGATCCACTCCCCAACCCCAGACCAAGAAAGTAAGAGTTGCCTCCCAAGTAAAATAACCTCAAGAACAGGGTCCAAGCTGAGAAACCTATGGGGAATACTCAGACCAAGGCTGAGGTACCCCACAGAGTAGATGGAAAACAAAGGGACCCATCAATAAGAAACCTCACACCAATAAAACTGCAAAGAAACTCAAGTGTCAAGAGACTGGCCAGTCTGAGACACACTCAAGAGCAATCCTGAACCAGAGACACCCTCCTGTCCCCCAAGTGGACCTGGTCACTCTGCCTGGCCTTAAATCCTTACTCAACCATTCACTACTGTGCAATCTTGAGCAGGCTACTTAATCTGTGTCTCACCTTCCTTGTCTTTGGAATGATAGTTATCACATAAAGTATTTTATGGAGATTATGAAGTCCACACAGAACTGAATCATTCCCAACACTGAATTAATCACTGCTGTTAAGAGAATGAAGATGATGCCATCACTATCTGTGTCCCAGACCAGCAGTCTTGTTCCTGAAGGCCTTTCTGAAGGAACAACCCATCTTACAGAGGGTATTTGCCTAATGATACTGCCGCTATCATTTTCTCTACCCAGGATAGCATCTTGTGTAGGAGGAATGCGGGTGTGGTGAGGGCAGCCTCCTGGTTGTACCACACTGGTTATGGCTGTTGATAGGCCACAGGGTCTCAGTGCCACAAGACACCACCCAAGACAGATTCCTGTGACTTACCTCTGGGACATCCCTCCCCCTGGTGTCACCTGGTGGCCTGGGGCACTCAGGAAGAGGGGATTTCAAGCCTGGCCTCTGCCCATGAGCTCCACGAAGCTCCTCAGCTAGAACTCCCCTGGCGAGTGGAAACAGCTTTTACCACGGCTGTAGCTGTGGTTTTGGAATTTTCCAACGCCCCCTGTGATTGGCTGCCCCGCCCCTCACACCCTGCCCCAGACCCAGATTGGCCACGTGGGGTGCCTGTCATCATACTCAAGGCACCCCTGGGGGTTGGGGGGCTGTCACTTGGCCACCTGTGTGGAGCAGAGCTTAAACCCCCCCCTGCCCAGAAACACTGGGGGAGAGCTTTGTGCAGATCTAAGGGCTGAGACACCCGCTGAAAGGGCTTCACCCCACCTCCACTGCCAGCCGTGCGCTGTCCTGGGCTACCCTTCTGAGGAGAACAGGGAGACAAGGTCTCGGAGCCTAGGCTCAGTCATGAGAAGTAAGTGAATGGGGCTACCTGGTCATGGGGGAGCCTGGGTCCTGTCACCATCCCTAGGCCTGCAGAATAGGAGGGTGTCTTGGAGACAGTGCCTCCTTGGCAGGGTGTGTCCCAGTCAAGGTCAAGATCTGCTGGGAGATGGGTGGAGTCCTAAGAGAGTTACTCTTCCCAGGCAGCTTCTTTGGCAGCAATGGTAATCGAATTGTTGAGTTGTTCCTGACATACGTTCTGGGAATACTGAGCATGCCCAAGGTGTCCAGCCCTTTGATTCACAAAAAAGACCCAAGAGGGGAATGCATCACTGAAGAGCTCACCTTCAGGGCCTGGGAGCTGGTGGAGTCTGGTAGACATCAGGACCCACAGCTTATGTTCCTTGCGCCTAGGAAAGAGTTTCTCTTTGTGCCTCCAACCACAGGTACTGCTGTGCCCTGAGGCAGGAGTCATAGTAAACTGAGGTGAGCAGGCATCGGAGATCAAAACTCACCATCTGCCTGATCCCCCAACCTGAAACACACACATACATACACACACATACACACTCATAGCTAGGGACTGCTCTGTGTGTGCTGTGTGTGTGTGCTGTGTTTGTATGTATGCTGTGTGTGTGTGTTTGTGTGTGTGTGTGTGTGTGTGTGTGTGTGTGTGTCTGTCTGTCTGTCTGTCTGTCTGTCTGTCTGTCTGTCTCAGGAGCAGTTGATCATCTGAAGCAAGTAGAGATGGGAACAGAAAACCTTGGTCTCCGTTCCCTGTTTGAAACCATGGGCTGACAGCTGCTGGGCTGATGTCAGGGGCCCTTTAGGCTTCCAGCTGAGCAATGTAGGCAAATCAGGTCAGCCTCCATGTTCTTATAAGGGAAGCTAGAGGACCTCTCAAAGTCTACAGTAAATGAGGAAAAGGGAAGCCTGTGACTAGAGGCCTGTAACCTAAGGCCTGAGGAAGCCCCAGCTTCAACCTGGGGTCTTTCCACAAGCCACAGAAGGGAGGCCATATTAAGTCCTGGAAAAACCCATGGACTGAAAGTCTAATGAGCAGGTTCTAACATGGGGTCACCTGAGGCAAGCCACTGAACTCTGGTCTGCAGCCACAAAATAAATGAGTTGACGTTCACAATAAAGCCAAGCATGAGAGTCTCTGAGTTCTAAGATCCCAGGACCAAAGAGACTCCCTCTCTTCCCTCTAATGGGTAAAAGAGAATCTACCTTATAGTATACAAGGAAAGCAGGTCAAGTAGGGATTGCCACTTACATGCATGGGTCAGGACTACAGTCCAGGTACAGGAGTCTTGATGAGACAAGAGGACCAGGAGAAGAACCAAAAGTCCGAGGATGGAGTAGGAGCTGTGGTTCTTTTCTGGCCTCTTCCCCTCTGCAGCAAAAACTGGCAGACAGATTTCACAGAAACAGCCCCAGGTCAGCCCTAAGATGTCATGTTTCTGCATACTTCATGCCCAAGCGGAGGGCAGCAGCCCCAACAGTGTCTGAGGGGGATACTGGGGTAGCTTTGCATTTTATGCACACACACGCACACGCACACACATACATGTACACACATAGATATATCCAAGTTTTCTGACCCTTTTGAATTCTAGTTAACACCAACTTGGGAGAAGTCAGAACACGTAGGGCTTGGGACTATGACACACCAAAGAGTGAGGCCAGAGAGACAAGGAGCAGATCAAACCTAAGAAATAAGTGATGGGTTTGAGGGCAAGGGGAAGGTGTCCAGATGGAGGGCTACAGGAGAGCCATAGAGTAAGAGGTCCAGAGACAAAGGGCACAGGTCATAAAGTACAGACACAGGGGAGGTGATAAAGAAACGTGCCAGACTGGAGGGTATCTCAGAACGAAACAAAGCCCCTCCACCCCTACCTCAGCAAGTCAATAGTGTCTGACCTAGCCATCTCATTGCTAGGAGCTAGGCAGTGTAGACTCAGTAGACGGGAAGTCTAGGAATGGGAGGTCACATGTCTATCCTCTTCCTTGAATACAGCCATGATTATATTGAGCAATGGGCCACAAAGAACGCCAAGTCCCACTGTGTGTGTGTGTGTGTGTGTGTGTGTGTGTGTGTGTGTGTGTGTGTACATTTGGTAGGTGACTCCTTCCTTAACAATGCTGGAGATGGAACTCATGCCGTTAGGCCTTTGTGGTAGCACTTTTACTACCAGGACTTCTCATGGGCCTTATTTGGTTTTGTTTGTAACAAAATGTCATAGAGCTTAGACTGACGTTGAACTCGATATACAGCTAAGAGTGACCTTGAACTCCTGATCTGCCTGCCTCTGCCTCCCACGTGCTAAGATTGTAGTATCCCATCATGCCTTGCTCCATCAGCCTTGCTCCTTCCTTGTATCACTCCTGCGTCTTTCTCTTTTCCTTTCTTCCTATTCCTACCCAGAATCCCAACTGCCCCAGGCTCAAGAATCTAGACTGTGAAGGTCTTCAACCTGTTCCTCTGCAATGAGTATGTGTATTGATAACTGCTGTCCCTACCAGGGGCTCACTCTCCCTCCCCTGCCTCTGCTGCTGACTCAAACCAACAGGGACAGGGACTTTCCCCATGATGAGTGCTCTCTAAGGAAGACAGCCTGGGGTCTTACTCCAGTCGTGTGAATATTTCCTGGGGTCTAATCTCCACTCCTGCTGCAATGATGACACAGTCTCTTCCCTGAGACCCCAAGGCTCAAAAAAGAGTGGAGATCTCTGTTTGGGAGCAGAACAGTAATCAGGCAGAATTTCAGTGCCACAGCCAGGTCTTCCTGAGTCTGCATCCCTCCCAGAGGCAGAGGCAGAGCCACAGCTCTGGAGACAGGCAAGGTTCCCACTCCTCAGAGCTTCCTCCTGGTGATTCATCCCCTTCCCCCATCCTCTGCTTGTTTTCTTTGCGTTCTTTTATTTCCCCTCCTTTCTCCTGTCTCAGACTGTGGGGGTGGTGGGGGCAGCAAGAGGGGGTTTCGAGTGGCTGGCTGGCTTTCATGGCTTTGCAAAACCTGTCTCTCTCTCGCCCACCTGAGTTTTAGAGTCACTAGTTTTTCAGTTCTGGGATCAGGTGTGTCAGTAGAAAATTCTCATGAGGGCTTGCCTGGCTGGGGACATGCCCAGCAGGTAGATCAATAATGGTTCCCATCCCTGTGGTGGCACCCACCACCTTGGTTTCCAGCAGAAGCTGGAGGAACTGAAAGTTAAGGAAGGAGGGAGGCTGATGACTGCTGTGCCACATAGGGGACCGCTGGCTGGAGCTGTGGTCTCAGTGAATGGAAAAGGAGCCTCATCCAGCCATCCCACTCATGGATGCAAAGAAAGGCCCAACAAGGGGCAACCAAGCCCATACCCTCAAGGAGCTGTGGACTTCCAGAGGAGCCCTGGGTCAGGAGCTCTGCTTGGGTGCACAGGTCATCTGACTTTGACTCTAGAGAGGTACATAAAGAGTGCATGAGCCAGGAAGGACCACTGAGGAAAACTAGGCCCAAGGAATGGTATCTGTCTATCGGTCTATCTATCTCTCTACCTACCTACCTACCTATGTATTATTTATGTAGCATCTGTCTACCTTGTCTGCCATCTGTCTGTCTGTCTTTGTACTAGGCATGAGTCCTGGTTTATTCCTCACCTAACCTATCGTTACCCTCATTTCACACTTGTTCACTTTGCAGCCAATGGATTTGTTCCATCCATTCTCTTTTAGTACACTTGGGCATCTCATTCTCCAAGGGGATGCAACTTAATGATTGAGGACTCTGACTTCAGTTACCAAGACCTGAATGTAAACCCTTTGCTTGCCTTTTTCTGAATGTATAGACTTGGTCTAGTCTCTCTCTAGGCCTCAGGATTTTTTTTTAATCTGTAAAATGGGGACAGTAACAATGGACTGTACCTTACAGAATTGTCAGGATCATTAAAAATGTATGTAAAAAATCCTAAGGCCACTGTGATGGTGCTGCAGCTGTAGGACCTTACCTTGCAATCTTGGCAACTTGAATACAAGCTCCAGAACCCATGTAAAGGTGAAAGGAGAGAACAGACTTCACAGGGTTGTCCTCTGACCTCCACGTGTAAGCTATGGCATGTGTGTCCACATGTATAGCATGCACACATGCAACATAATAATCCATAAACTATTTTTTAAAGGAAGCTGAGTGTGGTGGTTCACATCTACAATCCCAGCACTCAGGAGGCTGAAGCAGGAGGATCTTGCATCCAAGGCCAGCCAGAGTATAAAGTGAGACCCTGTTTGAAAGAAGGGCTTGGGGGCAGTGAGGCAGCTCAGTGGGTAAAGGTACTTGCTATCAAGTTTGATAACCTGAGTTCAGTCCCCAGGCCTCACATGGAAGAAGGAGAGCACCAACCCTGTAAGCTGTCCTCTGACCTCCACACATTCACCGCGGTATGACTCATGTGCAGGCACAATTAATAAATTAATGTAAAAAAATTTTTAGTCAAGGCTGGGGGAATAGCTGTCCTTCGACCTGGCTCCCCTCACTCCCATGGGCTGATGACCAATGACCCCTGAGGAAAGAGGAGACCCATACATGAGACCTTGGATTGTGTCCCCAGCACAACACACACACACACACACACACACACACACTACAAAGCCTGGCATACACTAAAAATTCAGGCAGTGTCTACATCTTTCATCATTATTCCTTCTTACTCAGTATCAACTGGAAAGCAGAAAAAGAGGAACAGAAGAGAGAACCCTAGCATGCCTCTGCCTGATCCATTCCTTCCCTGCTACTGGGGCTTCTGGAGTGAGACCGTCCTGGGTTGCAGCCCCTCTCTGTTCCAACCACTTCCTCTCTGTGGCTAGGCACCTGGTCAGGACCCAGGGCCCAGCTCTGGATATAGTCAAAATGCACTATCAATGAATCTTGCAGCTGTGAGATTAGAGGAGGGGGATGGGGCAGAAATGGCTTGCCTCTACCTTATTTCTCCTCCTTGGAGTCTCTAAGGTGCTCCTTGCAGAGCACCTTTCAGGGCTGAAGCAATCCAAAGGAGAGTTACTTTTGCTTTCCAGGGCTGCATCATAATTACGGTTTTTACATCACATCGGTAGGAAGGATGGCAGGCATAAACTCAGTGAGCTGGCTTGTATAAGGAATGGGCTTGGGAAGAGATTATCAAACCTACCTTGACACCTTGGGAGGAGCAGCCTGGCACAAAGTAGCCAAAGAGACGAGAATCTTTCTGTGCTGAGTATAGTCTCAAAACAAAGAATCACTGTCCTGGAGCGCAGACTTTCCGAGCCCTCCTTGGGCTGCTTGAACAAAGATCTTTGTTTTGTCTTGTGGTACTGTGCCATAGAGCTCAGAGCATGTGTATACTAAAGCAAGCTTCTGCAGTAGCTATATTTTAACAAGACCTCCAGGTTCTCTTTTCTTGAAAGACAAAAGACTAGAGTTGCTAGCTGGGTGCCCTCCTGCACCAGGCATTTCTGCTTTTGTGAGAATAAAATCAGAGGGTTTGGTTGTCATTTTTAAAACAGGGTCTCAAACTATACCCCAGGCTAGCCTGAAACTCATGGCAACCCACCTGCCCCAGCTTTCTGAATGTTGAGATTTCCCAGCTTGAGGGCTTTCTTTGTGATAACCTTCAGGAGAAAGGTGCAATAAGAGGACAGCAAGTAAGACACAAAAATCCTAAGAAAGCAAGCAGAGTTTGGCTGCTGTGGGAGCCATGGGGCATGGGCTGGTCTGAACGCTCCTGACCTTTGACTGGCTCCAGTTCCTGGCACCGTTGAGCCCTGAGATGGTAAGTTCCTGGCAGACTCGGCTCCCAGGCAACAGTTTGAGTAATCCTGTGATTACTCACCCCCTCCCCAAGCAGGGTTCCCATCAGTTGCTGTTCAGGGTCTGAGTCTTGAAGCTTTGCTGTGGAAGGTGTTTCTCTGCTCCTCTCACAATGATTTCCCTACCAGCCCTTCCCCTCCTTCCTTCCCCAGTGTCTGTCTCTCTGTCTCTCTCTGACTCTGTCTCTGTGTCTCTGTCTCTCTCTGTCTCTCTCTTTCTCTCTCTCACACACACCCCACTGGTACTTTCTTTGATGTTTAAGTGCTTAGGGTAGATGGCACTGAGCAGAGTGAAGGTGTAGAAGGAGAACTAGAAAAAGACAAGAAGCTTGGTCATGTGGAGGGTTGGGCACAGGACCAGGACAAGCAGGGGTTTCCCTCGATTTCAGTTGTCTCTCCTTTGCTATAACTATTCCCTCACCCTTGCATCCTGAAACTCTTATTCTCCCCGCTTCTATGTGCTGGTCTCACTGTGGACCACTGCCTTGGATGGACAATGGGAAGATAGAGGAGGGGCTGTGCTGGTAGCTGAGGTCCAGGGTTCCTTCAGCCCCAAATCTGACTGGCCATGTCTCTTATGAGACAGCAGGGTCTTACACTGTGGTAAGGTTCCTGGGCTAGGACCAACAGTGGGTCAGGTATGGGGCAGGAGGTATAACTGGGGTCATCCATGCGGTCAGTGCACACACGCACGCGGATGTGGCTCTTGGAGAAGGGAAGAGGTCGGGAGGCCTGTGGTTGCCTGCTAGGCCAGGGCCAGAGTTCCCACCGTGGCTTGGCCTAATCTCCCTACCACTTGCTTTTCTGGGTGACCCATGTTGGTTTCCCCTTCTCTTGTCTTGGGGCCACTAAAGAGTGATATACCACAGAGTACAGGGGAAAGGTGTTGAGTAGGAGCAAAGGCTGTGGACCCAAGTGTTTCTGTCGGGCTGTCATGCCCATGGATTTGCTTTATCTCAGACAGTAATCCTCTGTCCTGTAGTGCTCTGCCTCTCCACGGTGCTCCCTGAACTCTCTTGAATCATGCTTTGTGACCTACACCACAGGCAATGTCGATTTCACCATTTCACCGTCATTTGCTGCCAAGGGAACGGAGGCTGAGGGTAACTGGAAGTGCACATGCCCCCACACTTTCCACCCCTCTTCCAGGCACCCAGGTCCCCTCCTGTTCTCTCTTTCCCGCCAAGCATTCAAACCAGATTGTAACTTACAGGAAGCCATTGAAAAGAGTACTTGATGGCTGGTAGCCTCAGGTTACTGTGCAGTTGGCAGATGGCAAGTATGTCTGGAGGTGGGACAAAGAACTAAGTTTTAATGGAAGGATTTCAGACACTCATATGGCCAGTCCCTTGAAGAGACAGTTACTTAATCTGACCTAGCCCTAGGCTGGCTTGAGAAGATTATAGTTTGAGGATGATGGGATACTTTGGGAAGTGATGAGTAAATCATGATGTAACCTCTCTTCTTCCCATCAGCAGGCCCGTGTGTGGGTATGGGGTTTTTGGTTTTTTTGATATGTCTCACATAGCCCTGGGTAGCCTTGAACTCATGATATAGCCAAGAACAATCTAGAACTCCTGATTGTCTTGCTTCTACCTCTTAAATGCTGGAATTGCGGGGATGTACAGCCCCACCCAGCTAGCAGGCTCTCAGGTAACCAGGCACTAGGCATGGGCTAGATGTGAGATCCTACAGGAATGAGTTTACTCTCCATTGAGGCACTTCCTCTGTCCCTGGGGTGGGAGACAGGTCACAGGTGAGAAGGGGCTTTTACTCTAGGTTACTTTTCTAGACTGCTTCAGTTCTTGAATATCCACTCAGGGAAAAATGGAGGTCAGTCAGTGATTGTGAGAAGAGCTAGCTCTCCCACCCCCACCCCCACCCGACCCCCACCCCCACCCTACTTATCCACCCCCCAGTCTTTAGACTTGCTGCTGAAAATATCTGAGTTGGCTGGAACTCCAAGCTTTACCTAGCTGCTGTCCCTTCTCTTCCTAAACCCACAAAGAACTGCAGGTTGAACCTAGGACTTCATGCATGCTGCTCTACCACAGAGCTAAGTCCTAGCTTTTTTTCAGTTTTTTGTTTGGTTTGGTATTTCTGTTTTTCAAGACAGGGTTTCTCTGTGTAGCCCTGGCTGTCCTGGAACTCACTCTGTAGACCAGGCTAGCCTCAAACTCAGAGAGTTCCACCTGCCTCTGCCTCCTGCTTGCTGGGGTAAAAGGCTACCATGCCCGGCTCATCTAGCTCCCTTTAAGGAAGGGCTGGACAAAGATCTCTTGATGTCTCTTGACATGCTGGAGAAAGTTGTAGGCACTGATAGGAATTAGGCAGAATAAAGGAAATCAGCCTGAGATCAGTAGCAGGCAGAACTTACAATGAGTTAGTTCATTGGGAGGAAAAATTTGTTTTTGTTTTTTTATTTTGTTTCTTAGTTTATTTAGTTTTGATTTTTGGAACAGAGCTTCTCTGTGTAGTCTTGGCTGTCCTGGAACTAGCTTTGTAGACCAGGCTGGCCTCAAACTCACAGAGATCCATCTACCTCTGCCTCCTGACTGTTGGGATAAAATGTGTGTGCCGTCACTGTTGCCTTGGACTTTAGTGTCCAGAAAGCAAGCTCTGCCCAGCAAATGTGCACATGTGCACTGGTACAGACAATATACCCATCAATCCACAGGCCACATAGACACCTCTCTCTCTCTCTCTCTCTCTCTCTCTCTCTCTCTCTCTCTCTCTATCTGTGTGTGTGTGTGTGTGTGTGTGTGTGTGTGTGTGTGTGTGTGTTGAACAGTCCTGGCTAGCCTGGATCTTGATATGTAGATCAGTCTGGCCTTGAACTCACAGTGATCTACCTGCCTCTGCCTGCCTAATGCTGGGATTAAAGCTGTGTGGCATCATGTCGACAAGTCACATATACTTTTATTCTGTACACACACACACACACACACACACACACACACACACACACTCAAGTATGCCTCCAAACATGTCAAAAACATAACAGATAATGAACCGTTCAAGAGAGTGGGGTTGTAGACCTGGCACTCAAGGAAACTAGCTGTGTGAGCCTGTGTAGTTTTTTGTCTGTGAGGAGAACAGGTGAACAGAGCGTGCTTTAATCTCAGCCAGTTTTAACAGTCATGTTCTGTGCTCATATGGATAGACACAGACACCTTTGTACGTCCTCTTACACACTTATACACAGAGAACTACTTTGCGTTGGTCTGGAAACCCTATTTGGGCTTTTAGACAAATCAGCAAATCTAGGTTGAGTCCTTCTCTAGACTTCATCTCTGTTTCTGTCTAGTCTCTCTGTACCCCACTGTGTTGGTTCCCCTCAGTTCCTGTCCCTCTGTAGCCGTCACTCTCCTCCAAGAGTGACTGACATCTCTGTCTAGTGCCCAGTGACCATACTCTGTTCTGGGAGTCAAACTTCAGTGGTGGGGGAAGGGGACACAGAGGAAGCCCCTGGGCGGGAAGCAGGTGTTATGAAGCAGTAAGGACTCCTCTGGCCCTATACAGGATGGGAGGAGGGCACTGGAGATGCTCAACTTGAAGGACTGAGCAGGTGGCCTCTTTGCAGCTGCTCTCTGTCTCTATAAAAGCTGATACAACTCCCAGCTGCTTTGTGAACAAAACACAGTCTCTTCAGACCCTTTGCTAAGAATCATTTATACTTTACTTCCCCTTCCATAATGCAAAAGGGCATGTTGGAGCTCACTGAAGAAGTAGGGGGAGCACCATACACCTGCGTCTGCAGCCCAGGTTCATGGTACTGGAACCCAGAAAAATATTCTGGGCTAACTTCTCTTTCTCTCTTCCAGCACAAATTGAAGTGATCCCTTGCAAGATCTGTGGGGACAAGTCATCCGGGGTCCACTACGGGGTCATCACCTGTGAGGGGTGCAAGGTGAGCTGCAGGCATCGCCTACATGCACTTGGCTGTTTCTATGGTCTCCCCGGGGTCAAGAACAGAAGGGAGGCGGAGGACATAGTCTTGACGTGGGAAAGTGACCACAGGGTCAATGACAATTATACAGTGGAGGTTCAGGAACTTTGGTGGATGTAGAAATCCCTGAGACCAGTGCACGTGGATTGGAGGTCCCCAGAACCACCTCAAGCTCAGCGAGGGTGGGATAAGCAGTTTCTGTTTCCCAGGGCTTCTTCCGCCGCAGCCAGCAATGTAATGTGGCCTACTCCTGCACCCGTCAGCAGAACTGCCCCATTGACCGAACCAGCCGCAACCGATGCCAGCATTGCCGCCTGCAGAAGTGCCTGGCTCTGGGCATGTCCCGAGATGGTGAGGATGTGGGGGCAGCCCCCAAGAGTCTCTGCACTCTCCAGAGGCATCCTGGCTCTTACCAGATAGAGTTAGCTTGCTAAAACACCCTGTCAGGGGCCTCTCTCCGTTCTTCCACCCACAGCACTTTGTCCTATCTTTTTGAGGGTCCTCCAGGCTCTTCAGAGTCGCATCTCCAGGCTCTACTCCAGAAAACCTTTACCAGCATCCCATTACTCTTGTCTCTTCCTCCTCTAATGAATTCTCTTCGTTCTTCTTTCTCCTGACCTAGTTCCTATTCAGGTCCCACACTGCTGCCCCTCTTGCCTTGTTTAGCGCCATCTCGCTCCTGAGCCCTGTGTAACCGTCCTTAGGTGTAGGACTGTGGCAAGGAACAGCATCAGAGTTGGCTTGAGGATGACCCAGAAGGTGGGGGATCAAGTGTGGTGTTCCTAGAGCCTTATCCACCCTCCTCACCCACCATCTTCACCACAGAAGGAGCCCTGGGTGGAGTGGGGGGCATAAAGTGAGGAGGACCCAGAAGGAGCCTGTCAGCACTTTTCAGTGCTCAAAATAACAAAGCGAAAGGAAACATGCAGGGGTGCAAAGGGGCAGGCGGAGCGAAGGGCTGTGCCCCCACACCTGGGAGGGGTTGGGGGAGCGAAAAGGCAGGAAAGAGAGAGCAGAAGAGGATGTTCAGAAGCAAGCCACCGGAGTCTGGGCTGGGCTGTGGTGAGTATCTAGGTCACCAGGGAGCCTGCAGGCCTGACCACAGGGAAACCTGTGTTCACAGCCCTTCTCTTCCTCCAGCCCTCCCAGACAGGCAAGCTGACCCCAATACAGCCTGAGGCCCCTACTCAGCCCCCACCTCAGCTCTAGTCTCAGGAGACTAGACTCCCCAGCCCGAGCTCACTGCTTGAGTTCGACACTGTTAGCATCTAGTTTAGAACTGAAAAAAAAAAATTCCTGGGGAGATGGAAATGCTGGTGGATCGGCATGAAAGGACCCAGGACCCGGGAGCCTAAGCTCCCCAAAAGAAAGTTCATAGACAGAGCTAGAGAAAACGAGCTTGGAATCAGATTCATGTGCCTGCTGCCCCTGTCCTGTCCTGTCCTGTCCTGTCCTGTCCTGTCCTGTCCTGTCCTGTGTACTCTTGCCTCCTATACTGATTCCTAAACTTTCTTCAGCTGTCAAGTTTGGCCGAATGTCCAAGAAGCAGAGGGACAGCCTACATGCAGAAGTGCAGAAACAACTGCAACAGCAGCAGCAACGGGAACAAGTGGCCAAGACTCCTCCAGCTGGGAGCCATGGAGCAGACACACTTACATACACTCTAGGGCTCCCAGATGGGCAGCTACCAGCGGGTGCCTCGCCTGACCTACCTGAGGCCTCTGCTTGTCCCCCTGGCCTCCTGAGAGCCTCAGGCTCTGGGCCACCATATTCCAATACCTTGGCCAAAACAGAGGTCCAAGGGGCCTCCTGCCACCTTGAGTACAGTCCAGAACGAGGCAAAGCTGAAGGCAGAGACAGCATCTATAGCACTGACAGCCAGCTTACTCTTGGAAGACGTGGACTTCGTTTTGAGGAATCCAGGCATCCTGAGCTTGGGGAACCAGAACAGGGTCCAGACAGCCACTGCAGTCCCAGTTTCTGCAGTGCCCCAGAGGCACCATATGCATCTCTGACAGACATAGGTGAGCACCTGGGAAGGGCGGGGGCAATGAAAACAAGGCAAGGTCTTCCCCCAGCACAGCACCCATGTAATCAAACATTAGTTCTAAAGATTTGGGGATCCTGGACAAAAAGTCAAGAGAGGAGGCAGAGCAAGGGAGACCAGGCAGAGAGCCTCTTTATGAACTTCAGGGTGGGAACTGGTTGAGACCTAGCTGTTCCTTCCTCTTCTGGCCCCAGAGTACCTAGTACAGAATGTCTGCAAGTCCTACCGGGAGACATGCCAGCTGCGACTGGAGGACCTTCTACGGCAGCGCACCAACCTCTTCTCACGGGAGGAGGTGACCAGCTACCAGAGGAAGGTGAGGGCAAGACACACAAGGGAAGGGAGGGCATCACCCTATACACACACTGGAAGAGCCCAGAGATGGCTACTTACACAGGTAGGGGGGTAATTGGGTATCACAGACAGGCTGGCTAGCAAGCGTCTATATCCTGGCAGCTAGATGACTATTTCTGTAGCTCCTGCTTATTGAAATTTTACCTAGCTAGCGACCTACATACTCTTCCCCCCGAGACCTTGCCACACTGCCTTTCATCCTCCATCAGTAACAGACACTAATCAATATCTGAGGGTCATTTACTGGACACCCTTTCTTGTCAGGCATTGTAATAGAAGCTTTGATGAAGTGTGTTCAACCTGCTGCCTGTGAGCTACAAGTGTCTAAAGATGGTGATAAATATGGCCCAATGCAAAATCATGAGACTGTTTTTGGGTGGGTTGGTTGGTTGGTTGGTTGGTTGGTTGGAACTTTGTAGACCAGGCTGGCCTTGAACTTAGAGATCCACGTGCCTCTGTTTCCTGAGTGCTTGGACTAAAGGTGTGCACCACCACCACCACTGAGGTTTAAAATGTGAGATTTTAAAATTTTGATTCTCAGGTATAAATTTTGTAGAAAACTATTATGTCAGATCACAATGTCAGAGATCAGACACACCCGTGAAATCATCCTCAGCCCTTCCGTCATGGCCTCTGAGAACAGAATTTACACTGAGGGAGAGGTACTCAGGATCACACAGTGATGGGACCAAAGTCAAGTTCAAATCTGATGGCTCTTCAGTGTCTGCCATCCCTTCTGTCATACTTTGACAACACCAGCTGCTCTGAAATCAGCTGGCACTTTACATTTGTGTCTCTCAATTACTGAGACCTTCTTCAGGGGAGCAGTAAATAACAGTGTGTACACTGTTTGCAGGTGAAACTATCGTATATGATTTCTGTTTCTCCACAGCAGCCAGCATCTCAGTGCTGCAGGGAAGCCATCACCTCCTATCTGGAGCCACTCCCCGGGAGTCTAGGACGCTCTCTGGCAACCTTTCCTCTCCCATAGCAGAATCCTAATACGTAGTGTTGAATGGGCTTCATGAGAGACCAGGTTATCAGGGAGAAAGGAGTTTGAAGTTAAGAAAGGAGACATTTTCATCCCTTATATAACTCTCCAGGATTCCTTGTACTGAGCTTCAAGTAGCAGTAATTGTAACCCACTGGCAGGAATTGACCCTGGCTACATTTGTGCTAATAGGCTCCATGGTTGACAACATGAAGTGTAGATCTCACACCCTGCAGTTTGTGGGGTGCAGGGGCTTGGGAGGATCACAGGTCTCCTCCTCTGTCCCTGCAGTCAATGTGGGAAATGTGGGAACGCTGTGCCCACCACCTCACTGAGGCCATTCAGTATGTGGTGGAGTTTGCCAAGCGGCTTTCAGGCTTCATGGAGCTCTGCCAGAATGACCAGATCATACTACTGAAAGCAGGTGCCCTGGGATTGGCAGGCCCTGGGTGTGGGGGTGTGGGTGGAGCTTGGGCTGGGGATGGAAGGACAGAGCCAGGGCTCTGAAGGGAGGTGACTTAAGGAAATCAATACACTGAGGGACTCAGTTCCCAACTCTGCTTAACATTGCCCACCCGTCTTTCTCCCCTTTATCCAGGAGCAATGGAAGTCGTCCTAGTCAGAATGTGCAGGGCCTACAATGCCAACAACCATACGGTCTTTTTTGAAGGCAAATACGGTGGTGTGGAGCTGTTCCGAGCCTTGGGTGAGGGCAGTGGGAAGTGAGAAATTTCTGATGCCAATCCTATCAAAAGCCTCTATACATGGTTGTTTGCCCCCTGTTCTAAACACCCAAAGGATGGTGTCCTTGGTGGGGTCAGCAACCATGGCTTACTCTCTTCATCTCCACTCTGGCAGGCTGCAGTGAGCTCATCAGCTCCATATTCGACTTTTCCCACTTCCTCAGTGCCTTGTGTTTCTCTGAAGATGAGATTGCCCTCTACACGGCCCTGGTTCTCATCAATGCCAGTGAGTGTGGCTGGGCATGGGAATGGGCACTCTGGTGGCTGGGACATGGCAGTTAATGGAGAACCTAGGCCTTTGGATATAACTAAATGGGAGAGTGCTTGCAATAGGAAATGAGCTTAGCCCATGCTTCTGTAAAATAAAATAGATTAAAGTCTGTGGAGGAAGCTTGAGACAGGGTAAGGGCAGCACACAGTCGGGCAGTGGGAGCATGGAGAAGGGAGCTTTGAAGGAAATGAGCCACTTTCCCAATAGCTGAGCCTACTGCTCAGTGTACAACAGTGACACCTTTACAGCACACAAGGGAATCACCGAGGACACTTTAAGAACTGATTGAGTCTCTGGGTCCCACGTCCAGATTCTTACATAACTCTGGATGTGGGATGCACCCAAAATTTTAACAGCCATCTCCAGATTGAGCCACTAAGATTGAGAATGGCCACTTGATGTAAGCTCATTTTGAGACAGAATGCCTGTAATGGCGGTAGAGCTCTGGATCCAAGCAGCTGAACGCTAAATATTCAGAGGACCTAGGGGAGTGGGCCTGCTGCTCTGGGTTAGTTCATGAACATACAAGTCTTCCAACTCTACCAACATGGCCTCAAGCTAGAAGCAGGACTTTATAGGTGACTTCTATAAAGGCATGCATTTGAGAGAAGCAAAGGAAAAGGTAGCTAGGAGTTGAAAGAGAGCCACAGGCTACTTTAGAAGCCTTGGTGCCTACCTGAACAGCTTCAGGAAGGTCACCTCTCTGAGCCACTCTTTAGGAATGAGGAAGCTCTCTTCCAATATTTTACTTCCATGACAGAAATCTAGTGCCTGACATTGAATAAGCTACATGAAAGGCAGGTTACCAGGGACAAGGTAGCTATAAAGTAGTTAGGTGATTAACAGTCCCCACCCCTTTCAGCCTTACCCAGTTTCTTTTTTTTTTTTTTCTTTTTTTTTCTTTTTTCTTTTTTTGGTTTTTCGAGACAAGGGTTTTTGTTTGTTTGTTGTTTTTTTTGTTTGTTTGTTTGTTTTTGTTTTTGTTTTTCGAGACAGGGTTTCTCTGTATAGCCCTAGCTGTCCTGGAACTCACTCTGTAGACCAGGCTGGCCTCAAACTCAGAAATCCGCCTGCCTCTGCCTCCCAAGTGCTGCTGGGATTAAAGGCGTGCGCCACCACTGCCCGGTGCCCAGTTTCTTTAGTAGTTAGCTAGACAGGCCCAGAGTCATATAGCTTGCTGTTATCAAACCAGTACACACATGTGCACACACATGCACAGAGAGAGGGGAAGGGGGAATATGAGCTAGAGATCCTCTCCAAAAAGATACATGACACCATTTTGCTGGGCATGACTGTCTGTGTTGTTTCCGCTTCACTCTGGTTCCATACCTTCCTTCAGACCGTCCTGGGCTCCAAGAGAAGAGGAGAGTGGAGCATTTGCAGTACAATCTGGAGCTGGCCTTCCATCATCATCTCTGCAAGACTCATCGACAAGGCCTTCTAGCCAAGGTAGGAGCAGTCTTTAGGATAGAAGAGACTAGGCCCACTGACATTTCTGTGATATCAGGGAGAGGGTCTTCAGAAGCAGAGGAGGGAGTTCTGCAGTGCTGGACTGTGTCAGTGTTTGCAGCAGCTGTGGAGACTGCAGGAGCATCTGTTTCCATGTACAAAGGGATGGAAAGTTAGTTTGGAATTGGAAGAGACCTCCAGGGAACAATTCAGTTTAATATAGCCAACACTTACCCAGCACCTGCTTATACAAGACACTGTGGAAAGATACAGAGATGCAGTTCTTGTCCCCACTAAGATATTTTAACCTCTTACAAAGAGACTTGTGTACCTTCTAATATAATGCTAATATGGAGTAGAATGTGTGATATTTTAACAGTGAGATTAACAAAGTGCTTTCAATGATGTCTCTTATGCTTATGGCAAGCTATTTATAATAGGACAGGTGTTAAAATCTTTCTGTAGCAATAAAGTGATTTCAGTGACACATATTGATAACACAATATCCCTGGGGCCCCTGCTTTGCTATTATAAAAGATCTTGGAAGCACAGCATAGTGGTACATGCATGTCATACCAGCACTGGAGACGCAGAAGGGAACAAGAGAAACGAGAATCCAAGGTCATCCTCAGCTCAATAATGAGTTTCAGTCCAGCCTGTGCTACATGAGATCCCCCATAAGAAGTGGGGCTGCTTTGGGATAAATGACAGGGGTTCAAGGCAATTTAGAGAGCTGGTGAGATGTCTCGGTGGGTAAAGACACTTGCCACAAAACCTAGCATGATGACCTGAGTTTGATCCCTGGGACCCACATAATGAAAGCAAAAATCTAACTCGTGCAAATTGACCTGTGACCTCTATACACACATGTGTGCACACAAGCACACACAAAAATAAAAAATTCTTCACAATTTGAAGGTAAAACATAAATGCTTCCTTAAAACAGTGTGAGGCAAGAGAATGAGACCATGAAAGAAGCCCATGTTTCTTTAACATTCCTGAGGGTGGAGCAGAAATCCAGGCTTAGGGAATGGGAAGAATGGAGCTCTAAGGAGACCAAATAGTAGTACATGGAGGGAGGATGGCTCATGACACGTATTTCTGTGGGGGGGGGGGTGGGGGAGGTCCGTTATGTGCATGTGGGTGCACTTGCAGAAGAGGATGCTTCTGCATGCCTGTAGAGGCCAGATGACCTCAGGTATCATTCCTTTGGTGTTGTCCCTTTATATTTTTTCTTCTTTCATTCATTCATTTGTTCATTCATTCATTCATCCATTTTGAGACTGGGTCTCTCACTGGCCTGGCTTGGCCTATGAGTGACTTAGGACTGCTGAGAGCTCCCAAAGATTTGCCTGACTCCACATCTCAAATGTTGAGATTACAAACATGTACTGCCATGCCTGGCCCCCTCTCCTCCCTTTCTGTGTTGTTTTTTGTTGTTGTTGTTTTGTTTTGTTTTGTTTTATTGAGACAGGGTTTCTATTTTCTATGTATTCCTGGCTGTCCTGAAACTCACTGTGTAGACCAGGCTGGACTTAAACTCAGAGATCTGCCTGTCTCTGCCTCCCAAATACTGAGATCAAGTCGTGTGCCTCCACGTTCAGTTTTCATTCTATGGGTTCTGGGATCTGCATTCATGCCCTGAAGGCCGGCACTTTATTGACTGAGCCATCTCCCCAACCCTCATGGTACTTTTGGTAAATGTGAGGTGAGAAGCTGGAGTAGACTGATAAAGCAGAAGAGTGGCAGAAGGTAGCCTGGAACCCGCCAGAGGAAGAGCAGCCAGAAAGACTTTCAGTGCCATACAAAGAGTGAAAGCCTCATTTCTAGACAATACTGTACTCAGCTGTCCTTAGGGAATTACTTTGTGACCTGTGTAAAAGATCCATCCATGTAATTGTTCACTTAGGCGCTTGTTATGCACAATCATCACACTAGCACTGAGCTACAGAAATTACTTCAAACAGGCTCTCCCTAAGGAATGTCTGGGAAAGTAATCGGAATACAAATGTGGTTGGATCCACTTTGGTATGTTTTGTATTATTTTTTTGAAGCATGGTTTCATGGAGTCAAAGGTGGCCTTAAATTCATAATCCTCCTGCCTCCACCTCCTGAGTGTTGAGGTCACAGCTATATACCACCTTGCCCACTAGGATCCACTTTCAAGATATATTACGTGTCCCATGATGTACACCCCATCCAGCTGTCAGCCACAACTGGACTATTATACTCCTAACTCAATTTCACCATCTTTGTCTGCCATGTCAGAGCCACACAGTGCTTGCTCAGTAACCATCCTAGCCATTTTAAGGAGGCAAGACCATCACCTGCCTCTTTTGATCTCCAGTCTCCTATGGTAGCCAAAACTCAACTCCAGAGACAACTGGATCATGATGTGACCCCTGCCCTCCTCCTCACCTGGTTTTGCACCATGCTTTGACTCCCTTACTCTGACCACAGTGTTTTTTCACTGGTCCTTAATCATACCATGTCTGGTCCCATCTCTCTTGGAGCCTCTTGTACCTGCTGTTGCCTCCTGTCATATTCTCTTCCCTGTTTCCAAATGTTTTCTTCATGCCTTTATTCAAGAGAGGTTTTGCCTAAACAGTTACCTGACAGGAAAGGACCCCATCCCTTATCCTGTTTTCGTATATATGCTGCTTACTAACAGGAATATGTTCTAAGAAACATCTACCCATAGCTTCACGTGGTGGAGTACAACTGAATATACTTAACGCAAACAAACACAGCTGTACTGTCGCTACACCCTTAATCTTATGGGACCATTGAAGTTTAAGGTTCATAATTCCCCAAGAAGTTGTCAAGCAACGTGTAACTGTTTATGACTCCCGGGCTGTTGTGTACATTTAATAAAAGTACATTTTTTATTCACCAATGTTACAACAGAGCTCATGACTGCCTCATCTAGATTTATGGAGTTTCGCAACAAATATCTTTTGAATGAATAAAAGAAACTATTGTAGTAACCCAGGCAAACTCAAAGTACTAAAACACAAAAAGATAATAAATTCAAGAGATGTGAGGGAGCCAACCTGCTGCCTACTTTTCTGATTGTTATTTTTCTAGGGTACTAAGCTAAGAAGAGGAGATGTGGAGAAAGGTGTTTCTTTACATCTTACTTTATTATGCTGTAAATTTTGTAGGAAAGATGATGTCTGGGGTCTTTCTCCCTGCCTCTGTCCCATGGGCCTCTGCACCTTTCTTAAAGGTTTACCTTCCTTTAATTGGAGGCTGACTGCACTGACTTCTTACTTGCTGAGTTGGGCACCTTCTTAGAAACTCTATTTAGTTCAAACAAGTGGGTGTTGAGCATGAATGCCGGCATTCATGCCAGGAACAGAAGATACATAGTAACAAAAAGACGGATGGACTTTATCTAAGTACATGCGGGGCAGGAAGGCAGACAGACTGGATCTTTTTTTCTACAGTGTGGCAAGCGCTACACAGAAGAAAGCCTACAGGAAGGGCTTTAGCCCAGCAAGGGATGGAGACGATATTCTCAGAGGAGATAACACTTGAATTAGCAGAATAAGAATTAGCAGAGCCTCATCCTCCAGATGAGAAAACACATGAACCAAGGCAAAGTGCCATGGGAACAAATGCAATTCATCCTGGGGTAAGCAGAGTCACTGATGGATGCCATCAGTCCTTGCTCTAAGCCAGGCACAGTGCTGAGGGTACAGAAATGAGCATCAGAATTGAACGTAGGAAAAAATCCACCTATTTCATGTCAGTTCTAGCTTACCTTCAGTATCCAGATATACATACATCTAACCCATGGGATTGGCCACTCCAGTTGGGTCAAGTGTGAGGGAGGCAGCAAGGAGGGTCATCCTAGCTCAGGAACAGTGAGATGTGTTTGCTCTGCTAAGCACTGAAGTATTCATTCCCTCCTTACCCATCCTCAGCTGCCACCTAAAGGGAAGCTCCGGAGCCTGTGCAGCCAACATGTGGAAAAGCTACAGATCTTCCAGCACCTCCACCCCATCGTGGTCCAAGCTGCCTTCCCTCCACTCTATAAAGAACTTTTCAGCACTGATGTTGAGTCCTCTGAGGGGCTGTCAAAGTGACCTGGAGGAAAGACAACTTTCTACTTCCTTCAGCCCTCTGACCGTCTCCCTGGACTCCCTTCGCCCAGCCTTTCCCTTTCTGCACTCTATGAAGGGTGGTCTTCCTAGGAGTAAGCAAATACTAAGACTGGTTTTCTGCCCTTAGGCTTGCCTGGTAGTACAACAGCAGCAAGTGATGGAGAAAATGCTTGTTATGTTTGATTTCCCATAAGTTCCACTCTGGCTTCTGGAAGCTGTGGGGTGGATAGGATATAGGATGACCAAGTCAAACAAAAAACAGACCAGCAAACAGCAGGGATAAATCCGGGTACCTGGGATAAAGAGAACTCAAATCTAGGCTCAAAAGCTAATAACAATCCTTTCAATACCTCATTGTATTTCCCCATGGGCTCCTCCTGGGGGAGATGGATCTAGCTCATAGACTGGTGGCAAGCACCCAGAAAGACCTATGTATAACAAGAATATAGATTCTTGAGATTTTCTGCCTTCCTTCTTCCTAGTTGAGAAATGTTGTTGGCCTCCCTTTCCTTTTTCTGGGACCTAAAATGCCTGGATATGTAAAGCATGAGAGTGGGGTGGAGATAAGGGCCCGGGATAGCTGTTTTATGTAGTTTGGGTATGGAGAAAGACACCACGTCGCTGACAAAATTAGAATGTAAACCTCTTATGTACACTTTAAGAGTCAAGTTTGTTAGCACAGTCTAATCAGAGATACATCCACACATGTGGAACACACAGTGGCTCTGCCTTCAGTGACAGTTCTGTAGACTTTTCCTCTGACACAATCTCTTCCTTGAGGTTGCAGCTCTGAGAAGCCTGGGGGTCTTAGGGGAAAGGTCCAATCCATGCAGGACACCAGAACACACCATTCCAGCTCCAGCTGTATTCTATCCCTAAGAGAAGCAGAGGGCTGGATGCCGACCAGCCAGAAACCCAAGGACCAGCACCTGGGAGGATGCCCTTGACTTCAGTCTCTACACTGTTTCTCTATGAGGAAGGAGGGCAGTACCACCCTCTGCTCTGTGCCTGTATGCTGTTGATGCCAGCATGAGGAAGTGACTAGGGACAGGGCAGGGACCTGTTTCTCCTCCATAATCTTGCTCAGAATTTCTCTCAGTTTTGTAAAGCTGCAGACTCTCCTAGGAGGTGTAAGCAGCAGATGAGAGGGAAGGAGGGTTTTCTCTCTCTCTCTCTCTCTCTCTCTCTCTCTCTCTCTCTCTCTCTCTCTCTCTCTCTCAGCTGAAAGGTTAAACATAAACCCCAACTTGTGCCGTTCTTTATAAAACAATTTTAAAGGCTGGAAGTGTATGTGTGCCTGTGTGCTTGTACAGGGTGCAGGGCACACATGTCCGGTATTGGGAGACTTGAATGTGACTGCCTAGAATGCATGCTTGCTCTGCAGTTTTATTCCTGTGTCGAGTCAGTAATTCATCTGTTTTATAAGAATTTTAAGCCCCCCAGAATCTCCCCCAGCTAAGCAGTCCCCCAGGGAGACTTAGAAACTGATGCTCAGGTACCCAGCACAAGAGGAATGGCAAACTAAACTGAAGGAAGATATTCTAGACTGAGAACTTCCAACAAATGATACCCACAGGCCCGTTTAGACTTAGAAATTGCACAGAATTGCCGTGCATCTAAGAGACTAGAGGCTGTGGAAGTGGTGTCCCGGGAGCTCTCTAGCTCCCCAGGAGGAACCAGGATGTCAGAACTCTTTCAAGCTTCCCAGGCTGTCTCGGCAGCAGACCCTGCCCCAGCCCTGAGTCCCCCTCTTCAGTTCCTCCCCCGATTCGATTCGTCATCCCCTAGTGGCGCTTGCTGCAGCCCTCCCTGGTTGCTTTATTTATTTATTTTGCACCAACGGGGTTGCTGCAGACTCATTCTGGTTTAAAAAGGGAGAAGAGGAGGGAAAAAAAAAAAAAAGAAAAGAAAATGCTTCCTGGCTCTTTTCTCTCCCTTGGTCTTGGCAGCGCGGCCGCAGTAGCGGCAGCAGCAACAGCAGTCTTGCCAGCCGGCGGATGCGGCAGGCTGCCGGGCATTGGGGAGTGGGGAGTCAGACACACAGGGGAGGTGGAGAGGCCAAGGTGCTGCTCGGATGGGACAGGCCTCAGCCCTGGAGAGATGCAGCGCCCAACTTGATGCCACCCCCCAGCTTCTCCGGTAAGTGCCCCTGCCCCTCTGTGGGCAAGTCGCAGCTGCCCTTTCCCGTGGCATTCTCAAAGACAAGGCCACGCTAAATAGCCAACAAGGAAAAGCTTGCCCCCTTTACCCTAGCCGACCATTCATCCTGTGATTGAAAAAAACTAAAATGTCTCAGGTACCCCTAGTAGACAGAGTCCAAGGAGGAGACCACCCGCCTTTCTTTAGCCTCTAGAAAGCCCTCCCCTAATCTATGTGGATACTCCAAAAATTTCTCTCCTAAGTGACCCTTCATCATGCAGGTCCCCATGCCTCAATCCGATGTGCTTTAAAGTGGATATGTGTTCATGTGAGTCTGTAGCTATCATAGAGATAAGAAAGCTCCATCTCCCCGAGGGGGCAATGCCCCAGACTCCAGACCCCAGGAGAAGAGAAAGAGTTTTGTAACATCCATTTCTTCTTGCAAAGTGACCAGAGGCCAGTCCTGTGGTCATAGAGGCTAACAAAGGAAGACTGTAATTAAATTAGCCACCTTATAAATAAAAGATGTTGACCCTAAGTCCCCCAGCCACTGGGCTAGCAGGCTTTAGGGACAAAGAGAAAACTCATGTAAGCAGGAGGAAGGGAGCTGGCACACATGCCTCACTGCACTTTTGCTGAATGCAGAGCAAAGGGATGAACAGGAAGTGCAGCAACAGTGATGAAGGGCTAGCTGTCAGGTGGGACTTCCCAGAACAGGCAGAGGGAGAGAAAAGGCTGGGAATTCTTAGTACCACACAAATACCCATTAGGGATGGAGGGAAGACAGCGACTGCTGCCCTAAGTGACCCTCACAATAGTTTCCTGCATCCCTCATTCCCTGGTCTTTTCTCTAGGTCCATACTGAGGGTTGAACTTGGTATCTTTCTTTAGTTTGCCAACTGCCTTAGTCCTCTGAAGAGGCTAGAGGAGAGTCTCCAGAATGAATCTCCTGAAGTGCAGGAAGGAAAGGGAAGTAGCAACCGAAGCTTCCTGTATTCTACACTGGAGAAAATAGGACATGCCTCGGAAAGCTAACTCCACGGGGCCCAGAAAACCTGAAGCCTCAAGGTCCAGAGGTGCAGAGCCTGCAGCCAGGGAAACACAGCAGGCTGCCTCCAGGAGTGTCAGCTTGCTCCTGCTCCTATCCCCCTGCCATTTCTTTCTAATATTCCTCCTCGCCTGTGGTCCCCATTGCAATAGCAAGGCAAGCAAAGGCACTCAAGACTAAATATGCCTCCATCTCTATCACCTTGTCCAGCCTCCTACAGTTATCATGGTCACTATCTCCTGATGCTACCCAGGCTTCTGGTACTCACTTTATACAGATGGACGCTGTGCTTGTATCCAGGTGTCCACTGTGCTACCCAGTGTCTCCCTTCCTCCCACCCATGGCATCAGGTCACGTGCTGTCTCTCCCTCTTTATCCATGCCTCCTTGTGTCTTCTCAGGCAGCTCAGGTGGAAAGGGATGGAAGCTCTCCTCTCTCTCTCTCTCTCTCTCTCTCTCTCTCTCTCTCTCTCTCTCGGAAGCACATACTAACTAGAATCAAAACACCCATACGGAAGGATGTAAGAGAAGCTCAAGGCTGAGGACCCCATGAAATATTTGTGTACCCTCCACATCCCAACCCCATCTATAAGATAAGAGGTGCTGTCCTTGGAGTTCTTGTAAAGGATTCTCAGTCTCATCCAGTGCCTCTGTACTCTGTTCCATGAATAATATACAGCCAGGCTTACCATCCACACAAGCATTTTGGGGACACCAAATTGGCTAGCCTGGGCCTTGGGCCAGGCTGAAAGAGGGCAGAGACTGGTAGAAGCTGAAGCGTGTGTGTTCCCTAGCTTCTGATGATTTGGTCAAAGTGAGGCCTTTTTCCAGGCAGCGCAGGGTCAGAAACTCTCTCAGGTCTGTATGGGATCTCCCTGTGCCTTGGGTAAAGTTGTAGGTGCCACATATGGGAGACTAAGAGTGGGGTGAGAGGAACATAGCAGAGTTTGCAGAAAGCAGATGTCAGGGAGATGGGTCCTGAAGAATTCCTGTTCTCGTAGATACAGGGGAAAGCTCCTTACAGAGATGCAGACTGCTTTCCCCACTACTCGGTCCCTTAAACTTTCCACCACAGAAATCAGCTTGACTAGTGATCAGGGAGTACTTGGCCAGTCTTCCATGGCTGCAAAGGAAAGATTTCCTCATTAAGGTACATCAAGTTTCCCTGGTTGTGTGCCACACTTGCTGGCAAGATCCACCTTTCCTCCCCTTTAAGAAGATTCAGTGCAGTGCAGGGTCATCACCATCTGAAGCCACTTTTCAAAAAAAGACCATGTCATCATCTATTCCAGGCCTCAGGGGATGGACGCAGCCACTGCTCCAAAGCAAGCTTGGGTCCCATGGTCCCCACTCCTTTTCCTGCTCCTCCTGCCTGGAAGGAGCATCAGTAGCTGCCCTACTGTGTGTGACTGCACTTCCCAGACCCGGGCAGTACTTTGTGCTCATAGGCGACTGGATACTATACCTGGAGGGCTACCACTGGACACAGAACTCCTGGATATGAGTGGGAACCGCCTCTGGGGTCTTCAGCGTGGCATGCTCTCCCGACTGGGCCAGCTCCAAGAACTGGACCTCAGCTACAACCAGCTCTCCACCCTTGAGCCTGGGGCTTTTCATGGCCTACAAAGTCTACTTACCCTGAGGCTGCAGGGCAATCGACTGAGAATTGTGGGTCCTGGGATATTCTCAGGCCTGTCTGCCCTCACGCTGCTGGACCTCCGCCTCAATCAAATTGTCCTCTTTCTAGATGGAGCCTTTAGTGAGCTAGGCAGCCTCCAGCAGCTGGAGGTTGGAGACAATCACCTGGTGTTTGTGGCTCCAGGGTCTTTTGCAGGGCTGGCTAAGCTGAGTACCATCACTCTGGAACGTTGCAACCTCAGCACAGTGCCTGGGCTAGCCCTTGCCCGGCTCCCAGCACTAGTAGCTCTTAGGCTTCGAGAACTGGATATTGAGAGGCTGCCAGCTGGAGCACTTCGAGGGCTAGGGCAGCTAAAGGAGCTGGAGATCCACCACTGGCCATCCCTGGAGGCCTTGGACCCAGGGAGCCTGGTCGGCCTCAATCTGAGCAGCCTAGCCATCACCCGCTGCAATCTGAGCTCAGTGCCCTTCCAAGCACTACACCACTTGAGCTTCCTCCGAATCTTGGATCTATCTCAGAATCCTATCTCAGCCATCCCAGCCCGAAGGCTCAGCCCCCTGGTACGGCTCCAGGAACTCAGGCTGTCAGGGGCCTGCCTCACCTCTATCGCTGCCCATGCCTTCCACGGCCTGACTGCCTTCCACTTGCTGGATGTAGCAGACAATGCTCTTCAGACTCTAGAGGAAACAGCCTTCCCTTCTCCAGACAAACTGGTCACCTTGAGGCTGTCTGGTAACCCCCTAACCTGTGATTGCCGCCTCCTCTGGCTGCTCCGCCTCCGCCGCCGCCTGGACTTTGGCACATCGCCCCCTGCTTGTGCTGGGCCCCAGCATGTCCAGGGGAAAAGCCTAAGGGAATTTTCAGACATTCTGCCTCCAGGCCACTTCACTTGCAAACCAGCTCTAATCCGAAAGTCTGGGCCTCGATGGGTCATTGCAGAGGAGGGCGGGCATGCTGTTTTCTCCTGCTCTGGAGATGGGGACCCAGCCCCCACTGTTTCCTGGATGAGACCTCAGGGGGCTTGGCTAGGAAGGGTTGGGAGAGTAAGGGTACTAGAGGATGGTACCCTGGAGATCCGTTCGGTGCAGCTGCGGGACAGGGGGGCCTATGTCTGTGTAGTCAGTAATGTCGCTGGGAATGATTCTCTGAGGACCTGGCTGGAAGTTATCCAAGTTGAGCCACCAAATGGCACTCTGTCTGACCCCAACATCACTATGCCAGGGATCCCAGGGCCTTTCTTTCTGGACAGCAGGGGTGTGGCTATGGTGCTAGCAGTGGGTTTCCTCCCCTTCCTCACCTCAGTGACTCTCTGCTTTGGTCTGATTGCTCTTTGGAGTAAGGGCAAGGGCCGGGTCAAGCACCACATGACTTTTGATTTTGTGGCACCTCGGCCCTCTGGGGACAAGAACTCTGGTGGTAATCGGGTCACTGCCAAGTTATTCTGACCTTTCCATCCACGATGAAGACCACCCAAGTCCACGTCAGAAGTCAAAGGGAAAGGGAGGACTAAGGAGGTCTCTTGAACCTCAGCTTCAGGCCAAACTACACAGCCTCCCACACCTGTCGCCTGCATTATGACTGCTGTTCTAGTCTGAGCATGGCCCCATGCATCTTCTCTGAGGGCCCCAGGGAACTGCAGATACAGACCTTATCATCAGCACATCCCCGACCGCAGGTACCCACTTACACAAGGCAGGAAGGCTACACAAGGCTCCAGTCTGCTCTCCATGTATGTATATCCTCTAACAGCCAGGACCAGTTGCCAAACACAACCATAAGATTATCTCAGAAGTGGAGCTGGGAAGCACCTCCAGCTTCTTAAGAGTCTGCTCATCAGGAAGGCAGGCAGGCTCCCTCTCTTCTCTGCCACCGGGTACCCAATCCAGCCAGTGCCCTTAGGTACAGGAAGGGATTCCAGCCAAGGATTCCAGTGGATGCAGGGGAATGTGGCCTGACTACACTCTGGCACTCAGCCTGCAGGAGCCTCCACCACCTTCCTGACTGTCAGCAGCCGCCGCAGTGGCAGAGAGAACGCAGCATGATCTCTGGAACCTCATTTACTTCCATCTACTTTTTCCTCTTCCTCCCATTTCAGCCATTGGTCATCTAGCCTCTACCTCACCAAGCCTGGCACAGAAGGTGAGAAGGCCCAGGAGGCCTACAGAGGTCAGCACTCCTCACCCCCTTGGTCTGCATCCTTTCCCCTTCCTCTCCTCTATAGAGACAAAGAAGGCAAGATTCTGCCATCTTTGAAGGGATCCCTACACAGAACTCTCCTATTTCACATCTTCTGCCATTCCCAGTGTTGTGTATCCCAGGCATGCTTGGCAAGGGGAAAGCCAGAGGGGAACTACTAGAAAAACAAAAGGCTAACAACCACAAGAATGCACAGCTGCAGCCAGGGTGAGCAGCTTGGCCAGCCACAGTGAAAAGTGGGAGGGAGAGGGCAGCAGCTGCCTGGGCGGATATAGTGTGGTCCCAGTGGGAAGCTGACCCTGGATAGATGTCACCTCGGAGAAGAAGTGGAGGGAGAGGTAAAGATGCTGACTACCACTGTGTGTTTCCAACAGAGGATGGAGCAGAGACCCAAACACAGAAATGCTGGGTGCTTGGTGACAGCATCAGCACCACAAGGGGAGGAAGAAAGGGGAGATTCGAGGACAGGAGGAGGGACTGACAGGTGGAGAGTCAGGCAGCCCCAGGGACTCTCTTTTGGCTGCAGCATCTACCCAGTGTCCTTAGTTTCTCTCCTCCTTGCTGACTCCCTGCCCACTTCCCACTGAAACGCATGCCACCATGAGCTTTCTAGCGGCTGGCTGCTGTTGTCCTTGCTCTAAGGAGATTTTGCTCACTGGCTCACTGCAGATGCTTTCACCTGTCCCTGGCTACTCTGAGCCAGCAAAACTGGATTAGAGAGGACAAATGCGCTTGAGAGGGCCAAAAGTGGTTGTAAAAATTTAGGGGTTTATAGGGTAAAAGTGGAGAAAAGGACATTCTTGAGACATAGGCAGTGCTAAGACCCCAAGCTCCTCGGCGCCCTCACAGTCCAAAGAGCCATCCAGCAACCTCCTCTTCTCCCTCCTCTTCCACCAGCAGCTTGTTAGGCTGGGACCTGGAAGATGCCTCTGAGTTGTTCCCCATTACCCCTCTTCTAAGAGTTTTTTTTTATTTTATATGTATGTATGAGCATCTGCATGTGTGTATGTGCACCATGTGTGTACTTGGTGCCCACAGACGCCAGAAGAGAACATTGGATCCATGGAACTGGTGTTTCAGATGGCTGTAAGCCAATATATGGGTGCTGGTAACTCAAGTCTTCCACAAAAGCAGCAAGTGCTCTGAACATTGAACCATCTCTCCAGCCTCCCTCCCAACCTTCATTCCCCCCTTTAAGACAAGGTCTCATTTGTTGGTCTGGAACTCCATATGCAGACCAGATTGACTTTAAACTCACAGAGACCTGCCTATACCTAGAAAGTATTGGTATTAAAGGCATGTGGCACCAAGCCTATCCCACCTCCACCCCACTCCATATTCTTGCATAGGTTTCTAAGGATACCTTAGAGAAGTGAGGTCCATCCATTTAAGGTCACCGTGTTGAACACTTCACCAGCTTTTCTGGTAATCTGCAAACCAGTCCTTCACCTGACCTGCATGGAAAGGGTGCTCTTAGCTCAGTTGTGATTGCACAGGCTAAGTTTTGTGTGTGTGTGTGTGTGTGTGTGTGTGTGTGTGTGTGTGTGTGTGT
>JANHMN010000001.1:59521432-59563804 GCA_030674055.1 Rhabdomys pumilio | reverse complement strand
TGTGTGTGTGTGTGTGTGTGTGTGTGTGTGTGTGTGTGTGTGTGTGTTTAATCCTCACACTAACCCTAAAGGTAAATTAGATTGAGTTGCTCAAGTGCACAGAGTTGGTTAATAAGGAAGCTATACATAAACTCAGAGGTGACTGACTCCAGATCTACCATTTCTACTCTACCACCAGAGTCATCATTTTGCTCTTGTAATGGACTCTCCAAGGCTCTCAGTTGTATGGCATGAGGCTGTAAGAAAAGTGACATTTTTATCCTACCACTCCACTATTAAGGGGGTCTGGGTCCAGCCGTTGATTCTGACCTTTCTCCTCTAACTGATGTGCCTGACTCGGGAAGCTGCTTTTCCTTTCTTTTCCCTCTCTTCTCTTAGTTGTCTGTCTGCCTCGAGAACTGCAGAGAGGAGCAGAAATTCCAGGCATCAGACCAATGGAAAGGGAGTGCCTGGGTCTCTCAGAATAGAATTTTATCATAACTAAAACATGTACTTCAGGGGTTCTAACTTCAAAAACGTCTTGGGTTAAAGAAGGACTTCCAGTATGGTAGAACAACTAGAATCATTTGAATCCACTCACTCTGTCCAGCTTTTGTCTACCCCTGCTGGAAAGGAACTTCTTGAAACCATTCCAATCCCCCCTCCTTCCTTCCATTTTGGAAGAGCATCAAAGTCCATAGGCTGAGAGAGCTATAGACTTAAAGCCCTCTGGGATCATTTCAGCACTCTTCCAAACTGGTCCCTAACGGATTGTTTCCTCTAATTTCTGACTTCTGGTTTTCCTTTGCTATCCTGGATTCTATTCAAGGATGAATGCTCTACAAAGTACACACTCCTCGCCTTGGAGTCACAGGCTTCTCTTGAGACCATCCAGTACAAGCTATGATGGTAAACGCATCTCATTATCCAGTCACTCTAAAGCAGACACACACCCCACGAGGTGCAGGCTAAAGCCTTGGGTCTTGGAAGCCTGTTTCCAAAGATAAAACTGAGATCAGGGATCAAGCTGCCTTTGCTCCCCAGTGTCCATTAAAAACAAGGATAAAGGGATTACAGTGTAACAGAGATGCTACAGCAGGTGCTATGGGGTGATCCCTGTCCCCTTCCTCTGTCACTACTCATCACTCAGGGACAGGTGGGGACCTCTGGGTGGGACTCCTGCTCTAAAAAGGAACATGAGGATAACTCAGGCTAGAGAATATCTCAGGATAGCAGCTTACAAATCCTGTTTCTCTAAACTGCTAGGTAAAGGAAACCAAGTAAGAAGCCTTAGAGCAATAGTTCTGAATGTGGGTGGCGACCCCTTGGGGCCCAAATGACCTTTTCACAGGAGTTGCCTAAGACCATAAAAAAAAAAAAATTACTGATATTTACATTACAATTAATAACCATAGCAAAAATTACAGTTAAGAAGTAACAACAAAAACAATTTGATGGTTAGGGTCACCACATCATGAGGAACTGTATTAAAGGATCATAGCACTAGGAGGGTTGAGAGCCACTGCCTTAAAGTGTGCTGGTGGGGAAGACTGAGAATCTCTCTCCTGGGACCCCTGATCAAGATGTAAAGACAGGAGAGCAGCACCAGCATAAATGACAAGAGTAAGCCTCCCTGAGCCAATGACTGGTTTCTAGTGGAAATTTGATTGATGGGGGAGGAGACAACCCACAACTTCAATCCTGCTTTGGGCTCCTGAAGGAAATGGGATGAGAAATACTAAATTCTTAGGGACTTGGGGGTGAGTTTGAAGCGGTTTCAGCTGTTCTGCTGTTCCTCGATATTATAGGTAATAATACCTGGATTTTCATTATCCTGGTAATAACTCAGCGGGTAGAGTGATGTGACCTGTGTCAGTCCTCACAACCCACATGGTGGGAGGAGAGAACCAACTCTCACAAGTTGTCCTCTGATATATGTGTGTGACCACACACACATACACACTTGTGCACACATATGCACACACACACATGCAAAAATTACTAATTAAATTTTAAAATATGTTGCTGTGGTATATAATTTTAGTTTTTAATTCCTACTTTGAGCTTACATTTCATTTCTTGATCTGCCCTCCCCGCTACAGGAGCTGGAAGATGATGGGCCTGCAAAGCAATTATGTGGTCTTTATAGTAATACTAGACATTAGTCCTTGGATTTAAATACTCTACCTTCTAGCATTAAAAAAAAAATAGCTGTAGTGGCTAACAAAATGACTTAGTAGGTGATGGTGATTGCCACCAAGTCTGACAGCCTGACTCGATCCCCTGGACCTATACGGTAGAAGGAAGAGCTAACTCTCACGAGTTGTTCTGTGGGTTCCATACATGTACCACAATGCATTCAAGAAAACACACAAACATAAGCACACTTTCCAACTGCCATACTCACACCATGCATTCACACACAACCTCACAACAAACTCATTAAAAACAAGTAAAACATTTAAAAGGTAAACTAGGGATAGATAGCTCCCCAATTAAGAGTGTTTGCTGCACTTGCAAAGAACATGAGTTTAGGTCCTACCCACATTCATGTGAACATATCCATATACACATGGAAATAAAATATTTTAAAATTTCTATAGTAATCAAGGCATTCAAATATCTACGAATAATCTTAAGATGCATGTAAGTTCTACACGATGAAAACTTTAAAACACAACAATGGTACATCCAAGATGAAAATTTATGGGAAGATTCTAGATTATAAGTACAACAATGCTCCTTTAATCTAAAAATATGTGATTCCAATGAAAAATGACATTAGCAATAAAACAGGAGTAAATTATGGACAATTTTCACAATGTACTATGGCACAGTAAGAATAATAGATAAGCGCACTTTATATACATTAAGTCTAAATCTTGCTGAAATAATTCGAACAAAGGATGCTAAACGCCAAAGAGCACATCCTCTGCGACCCCCTCTTGAGGAGTGTAATGGCAGGATGGGGCTCATGAGTGGTCTCTGAGACACTGGTAATATTGCTTTTTGATTTGGTGCTGCTTACAACAGATAATTCATTTTTGAAAAATAAATACATAATGGCCATATGGCAACTCATACTTGTAGTTCCAGAACTCTTGAGTGAGGCAGGAGGATTTCCTAGACCACATAGTGACTTCCGAGCCAGCCTGTGCTACAGAACAAGAGCCCATCACAAACCAACGAATTGTACATTTATCATTTGTACATGTACTTATAAATTATTTTTTAATTGTGTCAAAATACATAGCATGTATTAGTGGTATTAGAATATGAATAGATCAATGGAACAAAATAGGCTTAAAGAGATGGCTGGAGAGGTGGCTCAGCTATCAAAAGCACTTGCTATCCCTTGCAGAGGACCTGGGTTTGATTTCTAGCATCATCATGGTGGCTCACAACCTTCTGTAACTCCAGTTCCACCTTCTTCTGGCCTCTTCACATACTAGAATTGCACATGGTACACTGATATACATGAAAATAAAAATATTCATACACAAAATAAAATAGACTCAAAGATATATAAGAATTTGAGAAGTATAAAGGTATATTCAAAAATACAGAAAATATGAAAAGTTGGGTAAAACAAAGTTGTCTATCTGTCTCACATCTTTATGCCATAATAAATTCCAGAAGAATCAAAATTTATACATTCAAAAATACAAAATGTCTTTTTTAAGAAAAACAAGGGTTTTAAAAACAATTTTAAGTAGTAAGAGACTTTTCTAAATGATATGAGCCCAAAAATTATAAAAAAAAAAAAAAAAAGTTGATAAATTCAACTACATAAAAATTACTGGAGCTGTGAAGCTGGTTCAGCCAGTTAAAGGCCTGCTCTGTAACCGTAAAGGCCTAAGTTAGGATTGGTGCACTCTCATAAAAAGCCTGGGGCAATGGAACATCTAGGAAGTGAAGGACCAGGCTAGTCTCTGCAGCGCACTAAGCAGCTAGCCTAGCCTAAACACTAGTTTCAAGTTCAGTGAGAGTCTCTGTCTGGTATTATGTTTTGTTTTTGTTGTTGTTTTGTATTGTTTTCTGAGATAGAATTTATCTGTGTAGCGCTGGCTGCACGGAACTCACTCTGTAGACCAGGCTGTCTCAATTACCTGCCTCTGCCTCCTGAGTGTTGTGATTAAAGGTGTGTACCACTGTCTCCCAGACTGGTTGGTTGTTGCTTATGTGTGTGTGCTTTGTATGTTTTTTAAAGGTAGAAAATGATTGAGGAAGATGTCTGTGTTCTATGTTTGACCTCTGGCTACACACACACACACACACACACACACATCACAAAGCTCTTGTATAGCAAAACTGTAAACAAAGTTTGAAATTACATAGAATAGGGGCTGGAGAGATTGCTTATTAGTTAAGAGCACTGGCTGCTATTCTCTAGAGGACCCTGGTTCAATTCCCAGCACTCACATGGCAGCTCACAACCACTAGTCACTCCAGTTCCAGTGGATCCAGGGCTCTGTAGGCACCAGGCACACACATGGTGCACATATATGCATGCAGGCAAAATACTCATAATCATAAAAATAAGAATTATTTAAATAAATAAAAATGGAAAACAGTAAACTTGAAAAAGAGGGAAGTATTTCTAACTTATGTACAATGAATATTAAGATTTAACAAGTAGTAAAAAATTAACAAAGCACGTAAACAACCTGCAAAAAGTACAATTGCACTTAAACACATTACATGCAGCCTTACTTATAATAAATGAAATGAAAAATAAAGTTGCAATGACATAATAATTTCCATTATTAGATTGTGCCTCCCCCCAAAAAAAATCAAGCTGTGTGACAACATATGGTGTCAGCATGCTATCAAATGGGTCCTTTTCATGCATGCCTGGTGGGTGCAAAACTTTTTAAACTTCTGTGGAAGGCAATCTGGCAATACTAAATCAAATCCTTTTCAAATATTGTTAATTGAGTAAAAACTGGAAAAATGTTTGTGGGAAAATCTTTGCAAAGCTGTGTAATCCAAATATAGTAGCAAGGCATAATTCTTTGAGCTAATGTTTGTATTTGTAAGTATTTACCATGGAGATACACTCATCTAAAAGCAAAATGAAGCTGAGCATGGTGATTCATGCCCAAGTGCATCTCTGTAAGTTTGAGTCCAGCTTGGCCTACACAGAGAGAACCTGTCTCAAAACAAAACAAAACAAACAAACAAAACTGGTCCACACAGAGAGGTCCAACCAATCCAGGGCTATATAGAGATACCTGGTCTTACAAGTAAAAAATTTAAATGTGCAAAGTTTGCTTAAAAGTAAACATGTTAAAATTCTGGTTAAATACATCTTCTACATCCATGTCATATCTTGAGATTTAACTAAGAGGCAGAAAGGTATGTTGCTATGAAAAGCTTACTAACATATATAAAGAGAAAGTTATAAAATTGTATGTATAGCATGCTTTCAACTGTGTAAAAATACATTGACATGTATTTTAAGTGTGGAACACTTGTGAAAAATGTCCCAAGAAACTGGTTGCACTGGTTGCCTCTGAAGGGACATTGTGTGCAATAACCTTTTGTTACTTGTGAATCTTCTTGAAGGCGCATGTATTATTTATCCAAATATATTTTTTGAATGACTAGAAGCCAAGCATGTTTGTAAAGCCCCAACTACTCAAGAGCCTGAGCAAACAGAATTTGGGGACAGCCTGGACAACATAGCAAGTCCGTTTCTAAAATAACAGTAATAATAATAAAGGGGAAACTGACCCAAAGACATCTGAACAACCAAACACAATGTTGTGTTCACTCAACAAATGTTTATTGAGTGTTCATCGTGTGCCAGGCATGACACACAGTGGTGCAAAAATCTCCGGGAAACTTGGAGCGACTCTGCTCTCGCCGTAGAGTGAAGGTGGTGGCAGGGCCAACCGTTCCTAACGGTTGGGAACGACCCAGGCGGCGGCTGGAATTCAGTTTTTCAAGCAAACCGCTGCCTGCCAAATCCTCCCCCTTCCGCACGCAGGACTACGGCCCAGGCCAGGGCAGGGAGCCGCAGGCACGCTCCTCCTACAGCTGCCTTACCCGGGTGGTGGCCACGGTGACTTTCGGTCCACGTGGCGTGTGCAGCGCCCGCCCCCATTTCACTCCTTTAACATAGTTGCTTTCCTGTGCCCTGGTCAAGATGGGGTTGGGAGGACGATCTAGGCAGAAATTCTTAACGGATAAAGTGGCGCCGCAGTCGTGAGGTGACTTCCCCCAAGGCCAGTGGCCGTGGAGTGACTCCGTAGGACTCGGGACACCCACGAGTGACCCAACACCCACCCCCATCCCCAGCCTCGGAACACCGAAGTCCCTCGCGGCTTAAGCCCACACACCCTCCTCCTCCTCCGATAGATTAGAGGAGGACCGAGGACTTCAGAAGTCTCTAATTGGCTATTTAATTCTCAGCAGGTGCAAGCTCCATAACAGAATTGGCTTCCCCGGGCTCTAACTGGCTGCAGACGTGAGCCGGCTTGGACTTTCATCCGGGTAATTGGACTTCAGAGCGCATCAACCACGTCGCTCACGGCAGCCCGCAGAAGGATTGGCTGCGGCGGAGGAGGGCGATTGGTCAGACTTCAAGGCGAGCGTTGATTGGTAAGGATGCGCTGCGGGGGCGGGGCAAGCGGCTGCTGAAAAGCCACCCGCTAGGCGGCTGCGCCGAGGGAGCGACGGGGCGGTGGCGGCGCCGGAGAGGTGCGAGGCTAAGTGCAGAGCGCGCAACTCTGGAGGATCGGTAAAGGCGGGGCACCATAGGGGAGTTTGGGGTGTGGGAGAAGCAGGGCGGTGGGAACCCTGGCAATTGTAAGGCAGAAGCACAGGGCTTGAGGGTCAGGAGGCGTGGGACACGAGGGGCGAGGCCCTCGCGGATCACCGCCTGGGGCAGCTGTGCTGGGAGCTAATAGCCAGACTCAGAACAAGGACTCTGGGCCTGGGAGCTGGGCCCCCAGGACTGATAAGGCATTTGCCGCAACTCTGCACTCCTAGACTGGTTCTCTTTGAGACGAGGGGCCTTTTATTAATTTGCCTTTTACCTTTCCCAACTTAGTTCAGTGACTGTCTGTAGCTGCAGGATGTTTTGTTATCTTTTAATGACAGGGTCTGTGACAAGCTGGTTTTGAACTCAAAATCCTCTAGCTTTTACCTCTGGAGAGGTGAAAGTACAGTGCAGGCCAGCTCCACAACACTCTAGATTGGATTGTTTTTCCATCAGTCTTCCTTTCTCATTGGTTGGTTGGTTGATTGGTTTTTGAGACATCATCTCTGGTAATCTACCCAGACTGGCCAAGAACTTGCCCTGTAGCCATCCTTAAACTGCTGGTCCTTCTACCTCCACCTTTCAGGTACTGGTATTTTGGGGACACCTGGCTTCCTCACCATCAACAACTCCCAGACAGGATTTCACATCACCCAAGGTGGTCTTGTACTTGTTATGGATGAATTTAATTTGGGCTCTAGTTTGTTCTGCCTTCACGTCCTCTCTGTTGGGGTTATATGCATGTGCTGGCACACCGGGCCCAGACCTCATTGGTGTTTTAAGTAAAACCCTGATTGGTTTGCCTGATTTGAGTTCTCAAACCTATACCTTAAGATATTATCACTTGGTAACTCACTTAGCACAAATTTACTTGTAATGTCTAAAGTTAGATTTGCCTGTTAGTTCAAGTGGATATCACCCAGCAACCCTGTCCTTGTCACAGGCATTTATCCAGTGACATACTCCCTCCACAGAAATCATCAGTGTTTTCTGACATACCATCTACCAGGTGTCCCATTCAGAAACTTTATAGCTAACCCCTTGACTTTGCCCTCTACCTTCCCATAAATCAACTGCTAGGTCTTTTGTGTTCATACTACCAATTCATACTCTGATTTTTCTATTATTGATAACTGCTCTAGTTACCTATTGTCTGTTACTGCTTTCAGTTCATTATTCTCATAACAGACAGTCATTAATCAAGAACTACAGAGGCCAGTAAGGTGGTTAATACAGCAAAAGGAAGCTTGGTGCAGTCAGTGACCAAAAACGGTGATTGAGGCTAAGAAAGAACCAACTCCACAAAATTGTCCACTGACTGTCACACTTCTGTCTTGGCACACAGTTGTCAAGATTCCCAAATGTTGTCCTCCAACCTCTGTCTTCATGCCAGAACACACACTTGACAGACATAATTAAATAAATGCCATTAAAACCAGTTATAAGACTGACATGTGCTGTGAAAGTAAGTTTGGGTTATGTGAAAGTCCTTATGGATTGGTCAAGATTTAGGAAATTTGGATGCAGATCCAGAAAAATATCAGATATTCTTGACTGTGATTCTGATAGCTTCAAACTAAAAAACTAGGGACTCTTAAAAAAAGACACAATCATGACTGACCTTCGAAACAGTTATTTCCCTTGTATATTCTAAAAAATGATGGCCTAGTTATATGATCTTAGAAAAATCTTTTTGTTTCTAAGCCTCAGTTACAACGGGAGAAACCCAGATGTAACATGAATGGAACAAAATAATCCTTTAGGATCCATCCCAGTTCTAAATTTGATTTCTGTGCCATATAACATGAATTATGAGACCAAACGTAGCATGAAAAGGAAACATGAAAATACACAGAGCTAGATTTACTTTGATTTTCCCCTAGGATATACACACTCCCTTGTTATCCAAAAAGTTCCTTGAAAGCAACTAAGTCTTTCTTGTCTGCTATGTCCTCAGAACCAAGTTTATATTGAAGCTCCATATTTATTAGTGTGAGTAAAATGGCAAGAGATAAATATGCTGTATCTTTTTCTAAGTTTAAGTTACTTTTATTTATGTATGTGTGTGAATAACTGTGAAAACTAGAAAAGGGTGTCAGATCTCCCGGAGTTGGAGTTACCTGATGTGAGTTTAGGGATCAAATTGGGGACCTTTATAAGACCAGAAAACAAAACTTAACCACTGACCTATCTCTGGCATCATGAGCTATATCTTGAAATGATTTTTCAGTCCTGCCTTATCTAGGAAATAAACCTATAAAGTTTTAACTTCGCTGTTTAAAAGTTTTTACATTGTCATGTAATTAGTTATTTTAGTGTCTGTTTCTTCTACTCAATGGAGTATATCAGAGCAGGGATTTTTAAAAAGACTTTATTTGTATTCTCTGTATGAGTATTTACCTGTGTGTATGTTAGTGTACCATGGGCATGCAGTACCTACAAACGCAAGAACAGGGTATTGGATCCTCTAGAGCTGGAATTACAAACTGTAGTGAGCTGCTGTGTCAATATTGGGAATCAAACCTGGATCTTCTGCAAGAGCATCAAGTATTTTTAAACACTGAACCATCTCTCCAGCCCCCAGAGCAGAAATTCTAATTATTCCTTCTGCCTTCAGCAGATGTAGCTCTTAACAAAATACTGGCAATATTTAACTGAACCAGGAACTAAAAGAACTAAAATCTTTTCTAGACATCCAAAATAAATTATCTCTTGATGTAGAACAGTAGCAATTCAGAAGTTAATATGTTTCAAAATTATATAAGAATAAATCTCCTTTATGAAGCCAAACATGTTTCTTTTCCTTGAGTAAATATAAAGGTGTTTATATAATATCACACAAACTTTTGTGACCATTTTTATTTATTGCCTGTTGACTAACAGAGAAACTGGTGATTTGGGGGAATGTACCCTAAAAAATAACAAAAAACCTCAGGCCACGTTAAATTCAACCCCCCTATTTTCCCTAAAAGGTATGTGTGTAGGCTGGAGATGGGATAGGTGGTGGGGAGAGTCAGAGGTGGTAGTAAATGCTTCTGACACAACTATCAAGAGGTTAAGGCAGGAAGATCCAGAGATTAGACTAACCTTAGCAGCTTAGACCCTATTTTCAAAAGGGGGTTGAGGAAGAAGGAAGATGTAAAGCAGTAGTAGAATGCTTCCATAATATCATCCATTCTTCCCTCAAAAAAATTGAGTGTGGGTGGGTGGTTCGAGAAAACCAGTTTCCCTCAGTGTTAATACTTAGTCTCTAAAGTGATGTACTAAATCTGCCAACTAACTTAACCAAAGTGACAAGACACCTGAATGCCTAAGGTAATAAAAGGTTCTGGTTTTCTCCTTCAAGCCATAAGTCTGGTCAAGAGGGTGGATTATACTTGTTTAAAACTACTGTCTAAGAAAAAAAAAAGATTTGTCAAATCTCTGATAGATTCTCTGAAGAAATTTTTCTGGTCAGTAAAGCTCTCCACCTCTAATCTCTTTAACAGTTTGTATCTGCTCCTGGGAGTGAGATTTCCATACTAGTCTCTTCTCTGTCTTGATTTTTTTCTTCTAGGCTTTTAGGGGTAGCACATTTATATCAGTTTTATTGCAGAGTAGTTCTGTATTGATGAGTATGTTTTCAACCTTACTTAGAACAAAATTTTTTTGAGGTTGAAGATATTTTAATTTTATATGTGCACACACATGTATGCATGTTCATATGTTCATGGACACACACGTATGTAAGATACCAGTGCTTTTGAAAGCCAAAAGTTGACACCAAGTGTCTTCCTCAATTTCTCTATTTTATTTATTGAGACAGGGTCCCTCACTAAACCCAGAGCTCATGAATTCTGTCTAGCGTAGCTAGCCAGTTGACTCTAGGGATCCAGTCTTTGCCTCTGAGGCATAGGATTGAAGAGAGTTACCACTTGAGTTCACATGGGTTCTGGGAATCCAGACTGGTTCTTGGACTTGTAGAATAAGAATGTAGCATTTCCCCAACCCAATATTTTTATTATTATCTGGGTTGAATTTTTATACCTGGAGGCAAATTATAACAAATTATACTTACACGTGCTTAAGCAGTTTTCATTAAAAGCTACATTTTGGCCTGGTATAATGTTATAATAGTACATGCCTTTAATTCCAGCACCTGGAGGCAGAGGCAGATGGATATCTTGAGTTTTAGGGCAACCTCATTTACATAGTGAAGTCCAGGCCAGCCAAGGCTATGTAGTGAGAAACCTTGTTTCAAAAATCACACACTAGGTTTGAGTTTAGTTTTCTCTAAGGCAGAGCCTCTCTGTGTAACCTTGACTGATATTCACCTATTCTGCCTCAGACTCCTCAGTGTTAGGATTGCAGTAGTTTGCCGCCTTGCTGAGCACATTCTGTTTTGTACTAGTATATCATAATATCTAGAATGGAAATTGTTTATTGTTATCATCTATAATGTTTTTATAAGGGTTTAATTTTTGGATTGAAATTGATCAAAATAAGGAATTATATACTATTACCCTGAAAGTAAAAGAAAGGTTAAGAATCTTCTGAAATCACTTAACAAGACATTTCGTGAGCAAATAACAACTCAAACTTTAGGTGATAAATAAACTTTTCATGTAGATGTGTACCTTTGTAGAACTGAGATTATTATTTCCTACCTTAAAGGTTATATTAATATTGAATATATAAGGTGACTGAGATAGTAGATGCTCGGCACATTTATTTTTTAATCTCTGTGTTCCTGGTGCCACAATCGTATCTAGCACATGGCAGTGCTTAATGTGCTTAAACTGTATAGTAAAGTCAGTAGTTTAGAGGAGGCAGGTAACAGACAAGTACTGTGGTGGAGTCGTGTGTCCTACCTAAGTCAGCACTAGGAACCTCTGAGGCTTCAGAAGAGGTAGTATTAAAGACGAGAACTGGAAGAATAGAACTTTGATAGGGACACTGGTGAGACTAAGAAGACTAAAAAGACACAGGTGCGTGCCAGAGGAATGGATGGAAGTAGATCCTGTTTTCATAACAAATACAGATAAAAATATGAGGCTATGAAGATGTCAAACAAAGATCAGACCAGAGCGTATCTTTCATCCCATTAAGGAATATACATTTAAACAGCTAAGAGCCACATTGAAAAATTAAGAAAAATTGTATTCATTCAATAAATATTGGTTGGTTATTGTACGCTATGCACTGAAGAAGGAAAGAAAAATTGTACCCTTGAGGAGTATACATTCTTATGTAGAGATGAGAAATAATCTTGCAAGTTATCAAATAACTTTTAATCATAGCAATATGAAAAACTACTGGAATGTTTTGAGAGGAAGCATTACTTGAAGCTTTCTAGCTTTGAGGATAAGCTGAAAGGATGATGGCAGATACAGTGATATAATTAAGCAATTGTATTAATATAAATACAATTCCACACACACCATGGTGCTGATAATTGAACTGTGGATCTTGAACATTCTAGGGAAATGCTGTACCACTGAGCTACATCCCAGCCTCCTACAGTGTTATAGAACAGAAGAATAAAATGTGGTCAGAGTAGAGTGAATAAATGTTACTGACAGCTGGATATGGTGGCAGATAACCTATCCACTTGGTATGCTGGGATAGGAGGATCATAAACCCATCCTGAGCTACTTAGTTCTATGCCAACTACCTAGCAAGACCCTGCCTTAAAAAGAAAAAAAAGTGGTTGGATACAAACCCATAGTTTAGGAGGGAATTTCTAAGTAGATCTATAAACTGGGGAGTTATCAGACCATAGATGGGATTTGAAGCCATTAATGAAACTTGATGAGATCACCCAGGAAGTGAGGTAGAACACAGAATTGGGGAAATAGATGGGTTCCTGGGACACTCCAGTATTTTGAGGTTTAAAGACAGGCAGACAGAGAAGGAACTGCTAAGCAAGACTTGATATATCAACCAGGAATGAGATTAAAAGCCAAAAGTCTATACTATTGAGAAAACCAAATAAAGAAAACGTTTTAGAAAAGAGAATATTGTAGGCCTAGTAGTATAGACCTATAATTCCAGCTGTTTGGGAGGCAGAGATAGTATAGATTCAAGGCTTCACTGGGCCTTGAATTTGAGTTTAAGGCCAATTTGGGTAACTTAGCAAGGGCCTATAGTGACAATTTGGGGAGTCTAGTATCTTTAAAAAACATATAAGAATATACTTTCATTTTAATCCCAGATATGAGGCTATGGGACTGCTTCAAAGCAACTGACTACAATTTGCCTCATGCTCTAGCAGAGACATGTTTTTGCTACCTGCAGATAGTTTCTGCCATTATGTGACATTTGGAATTCTGGGAAATTTTCAGAGGATATGCTTGGACCCCTAGAGATGGGTTTGGTGGTTATTGGTAGGTCGAGGGGGCTGGTTGTAGTTTGTTAGTAATCAAAGAAACAAAAGAAATTAGAGAAGTTAGATTCAGGAATCTCTCTCCCTCTTCTTCGTTTCCTTCTTCCTCCCTCTTCCCTTCTCTCCCCTTCTCTTCTGCTCTGTCCTTTTTCCTCACTCCCATTTCCTATCTATCCTTATTTCTTTCCTATCTAGTGTTAGGGGGTGAAACAGAGCAAGGCAATAAAAGGTAGGAAAAAGAAGACCTCACAAAATAGCAAACACCAGCAACAGACCCTTTCAGAATATTTTAAAGACTGGAAAGCATGAACATGCTGTATACCTGTAATCCCAGCAGTTGAGAGACTGAAGCAGAAAGTACCTCAAATTCAGGACCAAGCTGGGCTATGGAGAGACCAGGGTCAACAAAGAAGTTGGATTGGAGATATAGCTCAGTAGCAGAACATTCACCCAACATATGGGGGTAAGGAGGGAGAAATAAAGAAGGGGAGATGGGTAGCATGTAAGGACCACTGCCTGCCATCTATATGTTTCTAGGGGAAAAGGACAAAGAAAAGAGGATATCACAAGCTATGCTAGATACTGTGGCAAAGTCAGGTAATATGAGAACTGAACGGATCTTTAGATTTGGCAGTACAGTTGCTGGTGACTTTGATGAGCAATGGGAGGGTATTCAAGACTACTTTTTGATTTGTTTGTTTCAGGATGTTAAGTCAGAATATAGCAGAAAATGTCCACCGAACGAACTTCATGGACAAACTTGTCCACTATTCAGAAAATAGCCCTGGGCCTTGGAATTCCAGCAAGTGCAACAGTTGCCTATATCCTATATCGTCGATATAGGGAAAGCAGAGGTATGTGGTGAACTATGCAGTGCTTGCAGTATCCCATCTCTTTCTTTTGTTAAGTTGAAATGAAAGCTGTACGTGCCATAACAGCACTGTTTGTTAAAATAGAATTGGTATTCTGTAAGAAACATGAAAATACATCATTTATTTCTTTGTTATTAGAAAGCTAGTTTATAAAGGGAACTCATGGTGTCATAGATTCTTCCCCATACAAAACCAACTATGTGATTTTTAAATATATACTCATTCTGCTGCTTCTCTCCAGCTGTCAGATGATAGGCAGCAGCTGGACCTAGAGAACAGGTTTCAAAGAAGTGACTAGTATAAAAATAAGTTTTTAGACTAATGAACGCCTCAGAAAACTCCTAGCCTTCACTGTTCTATAGAAGTCATGTCTTAGAGTAGCATCCTAAAACCCAACTTTTATTCTCCAGAGTCTTCTTTCTCCATATTAACATCTGAAATAGTATCCCAAAGAAAATGCCAAATGGTCTTTGGAGGAGGGCAGGTAGAGTGCTGGGGACTGAAACTCCCCCTCTGTATGCACTGTCCCCTTACCTCTAAGCTATACACTCATCCCAGCGCTGGTCTTTTGGGACCTTCTAATCACATTCAGATGTTATATCTTTCATTGTGGTTAAGAACCACAGTTTGCCTCTTAGACTAGTGTCTCTGACAGCCTGATTCAGGGGAGGGATAGTAGTAGCTTTAGTATATTTAAGTCTGGTCTGTCGTGGTCTGCACAGAAGAGAGATTGACATTTGTTGGAGAAGATGACATTGAGATAGAGATGCGAGTTCCCCAGGAGGCTGTGAAGCTCATCATTGGTCGACAAGGAGCCAATATTAAACAGGTAAGTGTGTCAGCAGGCTAATGGCTTCCCCAGGCATCAAATCTATTTATTGACTCCTTGTTTCCTTCCTCTGACCACATTTTACCAAACACCCATGATACATATATTTTTAAAAGAAAAAAATACAGGAACTTAACTAAGCTAACAGCAATGTTTTCCTTTTAAAAATGAGAACTTCTGCTCAGATGGTAGATGACTAAACTTGAAATGGTATTTTATTAGATGATTCTTAACTTGATATAGCATGAATATTTTTATTAGGTAGTTAATGAACTTCCATTAAATGACAGTAATGAATTGCTGCCTACATATTCTTCCGTCTTCTATTGTTCAGCTGAAATGTGAAGAAAGCAAAATTATTTTGCTGGGAATGTGGGTCATTGGTAAAGTACTTACTAGCATTGGGAGGATTGGGGTTGGTTCCAGATAGATAGATAGATAGATAGATAGATAGATAGATAGATAGATAGATAATCTTTATTTGCTAATCCAAACAAAATTAGAGAGCAAACAGATGTAATCACAGAGATAAATGATTTTAAATTAACTACTATTTGGATTACCTTTGTCACTAATTTAAATTATAAATACAAATAAACGAGGTCCATTAGTAGTCTTTCGATTTAGCTGAGGCTTATGGCCAGCTCCACCCGTCTCCCCAGAGTTTGATGGAGTATCCTTAGCTAGTCCCAAATTTAAGTTCTTTAAAGTATATGCCTCCTTCTCTCTACAGTTGCGGAAACAGACAGGCGCTCGGATCGATGTGGACACAGAGGATGTAGGTGATGAGCGAGTGCTTCTTATCAGTGGCTTTCCTGTCCAGGTGTGCAAGGCCAAAGCAGCAATTCATCAGATCCTGACCGAGAACACCCCAGTGTTTGAGCAGCTCTCTGTCCCCCAGAGATCTGTGGGCAGAATCATAGGTATCACTGGACAGCTGCTTTTGCTGTTTGCTTTATTCTTTACCTTTGCCTGTCTTTTCCATATATCTGAGGGTTTTCCTGGCCTCCCCTTTACTTTGTTAGGAAAAAAAGACACACTTAGTTCAGAACTTTACTTTCTTTCAGAACTGGTGTTTCTTTAATCAAGAAGCAGTATGATCAGAGTCTTTCAAACAGGTTTGTTTGGGTCAGCAAGATGGCTCAGTGAATAAAAAGTGCCTGCTGCCTAAGCCTGATAACCTGAGTTCCATCCCGGGCCCCACATGGTGGGAGGAAAGACCCCAGTCACCCTCTGACCTCCACACATGTGCTATGGTATACTCTGTTCCACACAAACACACACATGTACACAGAAAATAATAAAGACTTAATTTTTTTTGGGGGGGGTGGTTTTCGAGACAGGGTTTCTCTGTGTAGTTCTAGCTGTCCTGGAACTCACTCTGTAGACCAGGCTGGCCTCGAACTCAGAAATCCGCCTGCCTCTGCCTCCAAGTGCTGGGATGAAAGGCGTGCACCACTACTGCCCGGCAAGACTTAATTTTTTTTAAATAGGCTTTTATAGGGATGCTCAAGATGCCCAGAATACCCTAGACCTTCGAAGACAGCGATCCAGAGATCACTTGTGCTTTATTTCTGGACCATGCTTTAGTGCTACTATTAGAGACAAAGGAAGGTCTGTCCTCAGTCCAGGATTCTGAAACACCCTATACTATATGTCTTACAGATGAAAATATAAAGTACTGTTGCTTTGTAGCCAGAAAGTAGTGGAAATGACTTGAAGTTAATCTATCTAAAGCATAAGTTTAAATAAAATGGTTAAAATAGAGTTTTATATTCTCCTTTCTCCTGTAGTTATTTCAGTAGCTCCTTATTCCCATTTACTGTCTTACACTCTATCAAATTGGTTATGAACCTACTCCTTTTTATAACATGCACAAAGTAGTGATTTCTCTTATAGTGACTGTTGACCTAGAACAAAGGACAGGTTTTTCTGTATTAATGTAGGGAGAGGCGGTGAGACGATTCGTTCTATCTGTAAGGCTTCTGGAGCCAAAATCACTTGCGACAAAGAATCAGAGGGAACATTACTACTCTCAAGACTTATAAAAATCTCAGGAACACAGAAGGAAGTGGCAGCAGCTAAGGCAAGTATACCTGAGAATAAGAGTGACCCATTTGGCCATCTTGTCAGTATCTGACTCCACAGAAGTGACGCTCTCTTGTTTCCCACAGCATCTGATACTGGAGAAAGTTTCAGAAGATGAAGAACTTCGGAAGAGAATTGCCCATTCTGCAGAAACCAGAGTCCCACGAAAGCAGCCAATCAGTGTGAGAAGAGAAGAAGTGACAGAGCCTGGTGGAGCTGGAGAAGCAGCTTTATGGAAAAATGCCAATTCTAGCATGGGACCAGCTGCACCCCTGGAAGTTCCTCTCCGCAAAGGAGGTGGTGATATGGTTGTTGTAGGACCAAAAGAAGGTTCCTGGGAGAAACCTAATGATGACAGCTTTCAGAATTCTGGTGCCCAGAGCAGTCCAGAGACGTCCATGTTTGAAAGTATGTAATGAAGAGGAGCCTATTAACCATTTGAAAGACAGGAATACTGGATTTAACTGGCCTAAAATAGGAAACAATTAAAAGTTCTGTTTTTGTGATTTTCATCTCTGTCATCATAGATAATACCTTTCTGGGAATATTTTACTTAGCTTAATACCAAACATTAATAATAAATTTTGAGTACAGCTAGTGAAGAAAAATAAGATAGAAATATGTTGACAAAGGAAACAGATTTGAGTAATACATCAAATAATTAAATTTTATTATATCCTCTTTCTACACATATTTTGTGTGTGTATGTGTGTGTATGCGCCCCCGTGCATATGTGTGTACATGCATATGCTATGCCCTATGTGTGTTCATGCAGAGATGGGATGGAGTGTGTGTCCACATGAATGCATGTATACATGTGCATGAAGGCTAGAGACGAGCTTTTCATGTCGCTCCCCAAAACCATCCACCTTCTTTTTTATCAGACAAAGCCTCTTCACTGGGACCTAGGGCTTGCTGATTAGACTAGGCTGACTGGCCTCTGAGCCTCAGGGATTCCCCCATATGTGACTCTCTGGCACAGAGTTTGGGATTATAAGCATGTACCACCATACCTGATTTTTATGTGGGAGCTGTGGACAGTCCTCATGCTTGCATGGCAAATACTTAACCAAATGGAACCATACGTTTTTTTCTTAAACACTTATTTTAAATCATATTTTTACTTTTATCTTGAGAAACTTCATATGAGTACAGAATATTTTTTGCTATCTAAAGTTCTCCCTGTGCTCCCCAAATACATCTTCCTCCCAGTTTTATTTTTTTATAATACCCTATGTCCAATTAGTGCTACCCATATTTGTATGAGTGTGGGCCATCCACTGGGGCTTGGGTAACCTATGAGTGGCTACATTCCCAAAGAGAAGTGTCTCTCCATCCCCCAGCATCCAACAACTGCCAATATTTCCTCAGCTAAACATAGGACCTCAGGAGCCCCTCCTTGATCCATACTGGGATTGTAACTGGCTTGATCTTGTGCAGGTAACCACAGCTTCTGTGAGTTCATGTGTGCAACCACCATATAATATCCAAAAGACACATTTTACAGCTCCTCATACTCTGGTTCTTAAATTCTTTCTGTCCCCTCATTCATGATATTCTCTGAGCCTGGGTAGGAGGTGGGGATTAGGGCTGCTGTAGATCTCCCATTTGTCACTAAGCACTCGTATCTAGCCATACTTTTTTGCATAAGAAATTCTCAGCCCAGTTTTCATGTTGCCTGTCTCATTACTGTTTCTAAATGTCATCGAAGAATGAAATGGCCATTGGTTTCCTCTTCTATGCAAAGATGCTAGCTTGAACAAGAAAGAACAGAGCGTCTAAAAGATATTAATGGGCTTGCCTAGGTTCACATAATACATCCGTGGTAGAATAGAATCTTTAATGAGCAGGATTGTTGTCTGTGTACTTTTTTATTGATCCTGCCAGACCTAATAGATGGAGGATTAACCTTAACTGTAATTGATGCATCATTTGAGTACATGGAGAATGATAGTATAAACCTAGTTACATCAAAAGACATAGATTATAACTTAGTGTCTTTCTTCAGGACATTTTATATGAGTCACCAGGTTGGCTCTAACCATTTCTAAAGTGGTATACAGCCACTGGGTATTTGAGTCTTTCATCTTCCTGATGCAATCTCCCCATTCCAATCAAAGATGGTACTGATATGGTCACCATCCTTACCCCTGTGTTCAGTTCCCAGTCCTGACTTCAGTTTCCATGCTGATGAGTACCTAGAAGTCTACGTTTCTGCTTCTGAACACCCTAACCACTTCTGGATCCAAATCATTGGTTCCCGCAGCTTACAGTTGGATAAGCTTGTCAGTGAGATGACCCAGCACTATGAGAATAGTCTGGTGAGTTGCCATAGGGAGAAAGCTAGTCTGGGGCTTTTTTTTTCGTTGTTGTTGTTCACTGTAATATGTTTTCTTCCTTCTGATATCCTGTTTATTAGCTACCACTTTATAATAATGCCCTCTTGACTTCCTATCCCATGTGTAGCCCGAAGACTTAACTGTGCATGTAGGAGACATTGTAGCGGCACCTTTATCTACAAATGGTTCCTGGTATCGAGCCCGAGTTCTTGAAACCTTGGAAAATGGAAACTTGGACCTCTACTTTGTTGACTTTGGAGATAATGGAGATTGCCCACTGAAGGATCTCAGGGCTCTCAGGTGGGTGCAGAAGCCAGAACAGAATCTGCTAGAATCCCAACTGTTGGCTCACTCCTGGCCACAGAGTACAAGCTATTGGCACATATCATCAAGAGGATTTAGAAGGGAACATGTGATACCTGGGATTCTAATTTTAATTTCTTTCATTTTAGGAGTGACTTTCTAAGCCTCCCATTCCAAGCAATAGAGTGCAGTCTGGCACGGATTGCCCCCTTAGGTAAGCCAGTCATGCCACCTATTGATTTTAACTCCAAATGAGCAACTTCCATACAGCACATGAAAAGAATTCTCAGATCCCCAGGCTTGTTGAGTTTTGGAGACTTGAGTGCCTTTTCTGTGTGAGCACTAGAAAGCACAGAAACTTGCTTGGCAGTCAGATGCAAACTCACCACAGAAGAACATAAGTATGTTCCTGGGAAGGAAAATGTAGTTTCAGTTTCTCTCCAGGATGTATGTCTATTCTTAACAGCACTGACCTGCTCTTATCTGCTCTGAGGCTCAGCCCCTTCTTCCCCTATGATCTTTTTCCAGGTGAAGAGTGGGAAGAGGAAGCTCTAGATGAGTTTGACAGACTCACTCACTGTGCTGACTGGAAGCCCCTAGTGGCCAAAATTTCTAGCTATGTCCAGACTGGAATCTCAACTTGGCCAAAGGTCTACTTATATGATACCAGCAATGGGAAGGTGCGGGTGAAGTTCGTACACTGCTTACTGCATTGTCCATATTTTCTGGCCCAGAAGCCCTTACCTGATATCACTTCTACTTTGTAATAACTACTGACCATCTCATCCCATTTCAATTGCAAATTTGCTCTCCCTCACATGAAAACATTCATTTTTCATCTTTCATTTTCAGAAACTTGATATTGGGCTAGAATTAGTTCGTAAAGGATATGCAGTTGAACTTCCCGAAGACATGGAAGAAAACAAAACTGTCCCAGATATGTTGAAGGACTTGGTAGGTCATTGTCATTTAAGGTGCTACTTCCAAGAAAGTCTAATGCGTAGAGGCACAATAAAAGCGTGTAGCCATAATATTTTATCAATTTGACAAGATTTTAATGAATTTTCATATATGTGTATGTGTGTGTGTGTATTTTGCCTACATGTATATCTTTATACCACATGCATGTAGTGCCTGAGGAAGCCAGAAGAGGGTTTTGGATCCTCTGGAACTGGACTTAACAGACGATTGTAAGCTACTGGAAGGTGCTGGGAACTAAACCTGGGTCACCTGGAAGAACAGTAGTGTTAGCTTCTGTGCCATCTCCATAGCTCCTATCTTTTAATCGTGTGTGTGTGTGTGTGTGTGTGTGTGTGTGTGTGTGTGTGTGTGCGCGCGCGCGCGCCAGATGTGTGAGTTCCCAAGAAGGCAAGAGGCATTGGATCTCCTGAAGCTGAAGTAACATGGACTGGGAATCTGTCTCAATGTTTACTTCATTTTTCAGACTGTTAAAAAATGTGATTAAAGACATCATTTTTCTCAGCAGCCAAACACTGCTTTAACCAATACCTATGATCAAAATGATAGGCCACCAGTCAAGATACTCTTTACTTTTTCTCTTCTTCCATGCCCTAAGGCCACAGAAACAGATGATTCTCTTGCAAGCATACTCACTGAGACAAAAAAGAGCCCTGAAGAGACACCACATACCCTGTCCTGCCTCAGCTTATCAGGTATAAACATTGATAATTTAACTCAACCTCCATGAACAGTAGCTTTTCTTAGTCTGTCCAGATTAGGAAGGTTAAGTTGAAATTTGATTCTAGGACTGGGGAATGTGTCTTGGTTGATAGAGTACTTGACTAGCATGCACAAAGCCCTGGATTATATTCCCAGCTGAGTATGACACACTTAGGAGAGGGACATATACCTATAATTCCATCATTGGTGAGTGGAGGGAGGAGTATCACAAAGTCATGGTCATCCTCAGCTACATAGAAAGTTTGAGGCCAGCCTACACTGCATGAGATCCTGTCTAAAGCAGAAAACCACTTGATTCTGAGGACAGCCACCCTTTTTTTCCCCTGAGCCTCACTGGCAGTGCCTGTTAGAATAAAGCAGTCTTACTTCCTTGTTTCTGCTTGGTAGAAGCTGCCTCTATGTCTGGTGATGATAACCTTGAAGACGACTTATTCTGAAGCCTGGGCTTCAGCTGCTGGATCAGCCCTCCGCTTTGCTGTGTGAGTGGAGCTGTCATCTGTCTGTAGCAACAGGAAAGTAATGGGGATGACAACACCCTCTTCCCTGTGTTCCTGCATGTGTACATTTCTCTGCGGCATCTTTGATACAACTTAACTTGCTTTCAGAGTCCTTTTAAGTTTTTTGTTTTTTTTTTTTTTTTTTTTTTTTTGTCTCTATGTCTTTGGCAGGGTGTGGTGACAGAGAGAAGTCTATGATAGAGAAATACATGAAGCTCTTTACTTCACGTGGTGTGGCTTGCTGTGGAGCAAATTCATTTTCTGTTTCATTGGATCTACCAGAAAGTGACAGACGGAGACAAATGGAGACAGATTTCTCCACCTCACTCCTCTGGTTCCTCCCTGTCTTTCAGTGTTTGAATGCTGCTGTGTAATTCCCAGCCTCTTCATATCAGGTTCAGTTCCCTCTGCCAGTAATAATTTGCATTACTGCTGGGCTATGTTCTTTTTGAGGCTGGGAAACAGCCAAAGTTTGAGCATTGAAGTGATGATTCTGCAGATTTCTGACTCACTTCATCAAGTGTCTGTAGTTATAGGAAATATTTGGTGGACTCAGAAGACTGCAGTTGCCAGGAGATAAGGCAAAACTCAGCATAAATATATTTGAAAGCCTCATAAAGTGGGGAAGAGAGTACTACCTCTCACCCTCAGTTGCTGAGGTTATTCAAGACAGGTTTGTTTTTGTTTTTGAAACAGTCCTGCAGCTATTTCTTTGTGAATTTTAGTTAAAAATACAACTAGAGTGGGAGAAGCAACTTAGGAAATGTTGTAAACTGCAAATATCTGTCTATGTATACACACAACTAGACAGAGAATGAATGTATAGTTCTGCCTAAATAATTTGGGGAATTGTTTGCTAAATAAAGTTCTCAAAAAAAATTATCCAAAACCACATACTCAGTTACAACTTGGAAGTAGGCCTGTGGGTAAAGTTTCTTCTGAGTAAGCCTTGGTAGTAATTGCCAGTGCCTCACATACAGAGGCACCCTGAAACAAATGTCCTTCCCGTACAAGCATCCACACACTTCCCCTGAAGTCACTGCAGAAGTCCACTTCTCCCACAGAACCATAACCAGTTTCAGCTGTGTACACAAAACCTGCTTCCGCTGTAAGAGAAGGCCTGTGTTAGGATTCTAGAAATCTGGGCTCTAGAAGTAGGTCTTCACTATAAACTTACTTTCCTTCTAGCATCTTTCCATTGCTGACAGTATTGCAAGACACCACTGAGACTTGTGACAGTACCTAAAATTAAATACAAATGCACAATGATATAACAAATGAACTTCAGGAAACAAGGCAAAGTGAACTGGTAAATCTAAAGTGAACACATGGATGCCTCATGTATGCTTCTTTAAACTCTAGGGTTAGTAGCCATGCCTGGTGTCCCAGGCCTATACCCAGCTACACTTGGAGACCAAGGCAAGAGAGTGAAAGTTAAAGGCTATGTGAGCAACCTAGTAAGATGCTGTCTCAAAAAGAGGCTATGGATGTACCTCAGTGGTGTGGTACTTCTGTGTCATTTACAACATCCCAAATTGGCAGAAAGACATCAAGGAAGGGGCAGTTTGAGCATCTCTTATACTCTTAGAGAAGCCTAGACAGACTCCTATTAATGTTCTAGGTTCTGGCTGTAGTGAACCACTGAAGTGTGTACACAACAGACTCTGGAGGCCATTTTGTCTCTAGTTTCCTTGGTGCTTCTTTCCCTCAGGGATGGAGGTCATAAGACCTGCAGTTCATTGTGTAAAAAGCCTATTAAACCAACTATGTGCGCTGAAAAGATGCTCCGAGGTTAAGAACACTGTCTGCTCTTGTAGAAAACAGGTTCCAATCCCAGCACCTACATGGTAGCTCACAACCATCTTTTAATTCTAGTCACAGGAAACCTAGTTCTCTCTTCTAACCTCTGTGTGCGCCAGGTATGCATGTGGTGTACATATACACATGTAGGCAAAACATTTATGTCTAAAATTTTTTAAAAATTAAATACAATTATGGTATACACCTATTCTCAGCACTTGAGGGGTTGAAGTGGAAGAATTAACTTGAGGTCCATCTCTGCAACACTGTTTGAGGCCAGCCTGAGCTACATGACACCTTGTTCCTCTCCCCCTCAAAACCTCTGTTTTTTTAATGTACTCATTATGTCTTGTTGGTTTATATCTCATCCTGTGAGTCCTCTGCCATTTTCCCAGTACTTGTTGTCTGAAATGCTCTCTTGTTATCTCTTGTAATTCTTCCCTTAGGATGTATGTACTTTCTCTGATTTTCTCCACATCCAAAGAGAAGCAATTGGCATATGCTTCCAGTTTGTGTTGAAATACATAAATGCATCCTAGCAAGGTTTAGTCTTTCTGAATTTCTAGTTGACTAGTGAATTTATTATGGCAGATTCTCGGTAAATGAGAATGGAAAAAATGGTTTAGGAGTAAGGAGAAGGCCAAGGAAGCCCTCCCATGTTTGACTCAGGTTCCTCTGGTTTTCTTAGATCTTATGTCATGAAATGAATTTATCTGTGTAAGAGTTAAATTCCTCTAACAGTCCCTTCCCCCAAGAAATAACAAACACTTTGATTGCACTACCCTTTATTTCCTAGGATGGAAGTGTCTTAAATCACATCCTGGGCCCCAGAGTCCCGTGTGTTGAGGTTTCCAACCCCTCACAGAGATGGAACATGTTTAGGGAGGCTCACTGGCCAGGCTGGCCAAGGTCCCTTTCAAGGGGATACACCATGAAGATGACATTGTCCCAGGGAGGGAGGGCAGGATGATCTGGTCTGACCACCTCGAAGCCCATGTAGCTAAAAGCTCGCAGCAGGGCGCCTGTAGAAGAACAGAACAAATGATTAGAACTCCCACTGAAGCTCAGCTCGTATAATTCTCCAGAGAGTGACTGGCAAGCAGTGTAGTGCAGGCATAGGGTGCGCTTTGGAGTGATAGACACAGGCTCTACCCTGCATTTAATATTCACTCTAAACTCTAGTTAACCTTTCAGATCTCCAGTTTACTCATTTGCAAAGTGAGAATGAGAACCTTCCTCATAGATTTAAGACGTAATTGTTCAAGCATGTAGTGCAATTAAGCCGCACCTGTGGATTTTTCGGTGGAGTGGGGATTGTGTGTTTGGTTTGGTTTGGTTGATTGGGTTTGTTTTTATTGTTAGATTGGTTTTGCTTTTTTCAGTTTTGGTTTTGGTTTGAAATGAGATCTCACTATGTAGCAAATTTGACCTTGAGTGCAGAAGAATTCTGCCTTCGCTTTTCAAGTGCTCGAATCACAGGTTTGTACCACAATATCCAGCTCATCTTGTTTACATTCAGCAGAGTATAAACTCTGAGAGATGAGCAATAACATATTACCTCTGGTTAAATATATCCCTATCCTCTAACCGTACTACTGTGAAAGCTTGAGACATTTGTTTGACATCCTTTGTTAGTCCACCATATCCCTTTAATGGACTCTGTAATCTCTACCATGCTGCTTATTCATCCAGTTGTAATGGGACTGAATATAACGTCATGTGCCTTAATTTCCTTTGCAACAAAAGTGGAGACAGGGTACTGAAGTGCCAGAGGGAAGAGGGACACACCTCTGTCCTTCCGGTCGCTTTGGAAGTTCACAAACACAGAGTCCACATTGGTTTTCTCCTCCACATACTCCAGTGTTGCTGTCAAACTAGAGGCCAGAGAGAAAGTTAAGACTTAGATAACTCAGAATCCAACCAGACAGAACAGGAGAAATCCTGGCAAGTGTCTGCTCTCCACCTACTGAAACTGGAAATAAAAAGCTGCTAAAGGAGCTTGGGAGCATTTCTCTGAAGCAAGGGTTCCACCTGACTGAGGTGAATGTCACAGACGATCATGGAGGAAAAGAATGCTGAGCAGCTGGAAAGTATTCAACTATCTTGGATATTTAGTGTCCCTGAGTCCAGCAACTGACCCTAAACCTAAAATTATCCCTTGAACCCCAAGCTCTTGTCTCTGTGCTACTAGTGTGTTTTGTGTGTCTGATCCACGCCCAGAGTTACTATGACATGATAAAGGATGAAGTAGCCCAACTCTTCCCCATGTCCGTCCAGGCCCTCACCTTTCTCGGTTGCCTTGATCCAAGGCCTGATATGGGATATCCAAGAAGAGTTGGTGGTCACACAGAAGGCCGTGCCAATGAGCAGAGGAATGGGGGGTAAGACGAAAGTGGAAGTCTAACTGAACTGGATCTTGGTGAGGCAGGGGGTCAGTTGATAGCACTGTCAGGTTCCCAGCCTGGAAAATAAAATTGAAGTAATAATCTGTGCTCATTTTGTCCTCAAATCACACCTAAGGCAAACTGAGGTGCCTTTGTAGAATCAAGGAGAGGCAAATGAAAACAGCTAGGAAGTCAGAATCTTAAGAGATGTAACAATATTCTTAGTCCTAGGAATAGCCATCCCATACTGAGTTCTACTTGCTGTCAAATACCTGGGAGTACTGTCCAGTACTGGGAAGCTCAGGGCGCCATCTTGCTCATGCTATATCCACAGCTCCACAGCCCCACTTTTACTTGTTTTGTAAAGTTGGGGAATAAGGTCTTGCTAGGTTACTGAGGGTAGCCTTGTGTTCACTATGTAGTCTAGGTAGCCCTTTCAGGAAGCAGAGATTACAGGCCTATTATCACCAGTCAGTCTCTAAAGTACTTTATGTCCCGAAGTCCCATGATAATCTGCTATTCCTACTTTTCCTATCCTGCTGTTGGCTACCACCTATTTGACTTTTAGATCCCTGGGCCAGAATCCATCTACAAAGCGTAGGTTTTATACATGAGCTCAGGGTCCTACCTATTCTGATTTTTATGGTTATCAACTGTCTATGTTCTCTCAAAATCAAAAATCACAGAGCTGCCCTGTCACATCACCAGTCCATAGTCTACTTACTGAATAGAGTTCTTTAAGCTGGCTGTGGTCTTTTTCCTGTACAGTGCTCCTACCCACCTGGGGGCCTCCTAGGGACTCAGGAGCACTGGAGGCAGGAGCACGGGAGGCAGGAGCACGGGAGGCAGCAATGGGGCCGGAGAGTCAGGTCCTCCTGTTCCTTGTAAGTGATGCTTGTTGGAAAAGAAAAACCCAAATTAGTGTACCTCAGAGCCTGGGATGAAGATGTGAACTATAAAGGTAGCTTCCTGACTTCAGCTACACAGGACCAGTCTTCCAACACTGTTTCCTATATCACCTATGAATTGATTGCAGGCTAACCAAACAGAAAAATTATACAAATCCATGCTAGGCTTCTACCCTGCTACTTAGCAAATTCTTTCAAGTTGTTTTATTTCCCTTATACCTTATGTAAATTAAAGTTGAAAACAAGTACCTTTTGTAACAACAAGGCAGCATCTTCTCCCGGAGGGTGATCCGGTATTTGTAACAGTAGAGGTAGTAGGCGTATGGTGACCAGAACGGGTAGAGGTAGTTCCGTGTTTTTCCCCTCTTGATATAAGAAAGGGAGTAGAGAGAGGGGCGGGACCTGTTACAAGGCAGTTTCTCTGTTCAGTGCCTCCCTGCGGCAAAGTGAGGTTGAGAGGATGAGTCGCAGAGGTTCAGGCCACCCTGTCCATTGTGACCTGGCAGGCACTGTGACATAGACATGAGGTCACTGCAGTTCCCACTAGCCAAGGTTCATATTCAGCTAGTACACACTTTACAACTATAGCAATGGCTAAGCTGCTTTAAAATTTATATACTGGTTAACAAACAGCCCTGCCAGAGCTCTTTTTGTGCCTAACACCTTGGCCCTCCCTCTGGAACACTCCTAAATTCAGCAACTATAGAGTTGGTCTATATTGCCACAGTAAGCCTCCAAGACCCTGTTCCAACACTGACTTGATTAATAGTTGTTTTCGCAATTCTTTATGTTTGCCGTCATCCCTCCCCATAACACAGAAGTACTACAAATTGCAGAACTTTCTCTGTTGTCTGTTTAGTGCAGAAATCCCAAATTAAACACCTCTAGGAAACTGTAATGCTACACACATCCTTAATTCTAGCAGTCAAGAGACAGAGATGATAGGATTGCTCGACATCTGGAACCAGCCTGGTTTGCAATAGCAAGATTTTGTCTGAACAGGGTCACATAGCAAACAAAACCCTGTTTCAAACACACACACAGGCCCAGCCAATGGAAATTAGTGGAGTTACAGAATTAATATAGTAAAATGGTAAAAAGCTCACACCAACATAAGTTGCTTGCTAGACACAGAATCAGTTCTGCTAGATCTTAAAATGTTCAACAGAAACTAGAAAGATTCTGTAATAAGTTACACATACACAAAAACAATTGTGCTGGTTGGTTTTATTTCAACTTGACACAAGCTTAGAGTCATCTAAGAAGTGATAACCTTGACTGAGAATTTCCTATGGACCAGCCTATGGGGCATTTTCTTGATTGCTGATTGATGTGGGAGGTCTCTGCTCGCTGTGTGCAGTGCACCCCTGAGCTGCTGGGCCTGAGTGTTATAAGAAAGCTGCCTGAGGTTGAGAAAGCCATGGAGAGCAAAGTAGTAAACAGTATTCCTCCTTGGCCCCTTCTTCAGTTCCTGTCTCAACTTCCTGCCCTGACTTCCCTCAGTGATAAGAGTATAACCTGAGAGTTTTAAGATGATATAAACCCTTTTCTCCCTAAGTTGTTTTTGGTTATGTCTCATCATTTCAATAGAAAACCTAAGACACTGATCAAATTTAACATTGAAGGCAAAATTTGGTTCTAGAACCAACAGTTTGAGGCCTTTTTATTAACCATCAATTTAAATATTTATTGAGGGTCTGCTATAAGCCAGGCACCACTATGGTGCTTAAGGCATGTCAGTGAACTACAGATCTCTGCTCTATTTAAAGTGATGAGAGAGCCAGGTATTTATAAGTGTATAGAAAATAAGCATGTCAGAAGAGAACTCTTAAAGGGGAAACAAAAAGAATCAAGCCTGGTTTGGTGGTACGTACCTTTAGTCTCAGCACTTGGGAAGCAGAAGCAGGCAGATCTTTTGAGTTTGAGGATAGCCTGGTGTATATAATGAGTTCCAGGCCAACCAGAGCTACACTGTAAAACCCTATCTCAAAAAAAAAAAAAAAAAAGAAAAAAGAAAAAAAAAAAACCTAAAAGGATTGGGAGTGTGGGGTGTGCAGCAAGGCATGCAGCAAGACACAGGTGATCCACGTAGGCCTTACTGAAAAGATGATAGATCAAAGACAAAGGGAGTCAAGATTGGAAGCCAGACAAGTATAGACAGGTGGGGATTTCTGAATTCAAGACTAGCTTAGTCTGCATAGTGAATGCTAAAACAGCCAGGACTACACAAGTAACAAACTCTTATTTTAATAATAATAAATTGTAATAATAATAATAAATAGACTATTAACTAATCTAATGTCTAAGGATAAGGACTATCCTAGTCAAAAGCAACAGCCAATTCAAATGCCAAGAGTGTGTCTGCTGTTTTCAACAGCAAGGCAGCTACTGTAGGTGACTGGGGCAGTAAGTATATGCTGTAGGAAATGAGAGTTAAGGGTGTCACATGATACAGGGCAGGCCATATCAATCTATGAGCTTTTTCTTTTGAGTAAAGGGGATGTGACTGAGCCGTGTTTTACATGAAAGAATGACTAGACATAACTTTTAAAATAATCTTTAGGGGTACACGCCTATAATCCCAGTACTTTGAAGGCTGGAACAGGACAAGAATTTGAGGTTGAGGTTAATTTGAGTTAGATACATGTCTTAAATGAAAAAAGAAAAAAGATTTTTGTTAAAAGAAGACATTGTCTTATGCAGCCCAGAATAGTCTAGAACTAACTGTGTGGGTGAGGATGGCTTTGAACTTTGAATCCTCCTGCCTCTACTTCCAAAGTGCTGAGATTACAAGCAAGTGCTACCACACCTGGCTTAAGGAAAGAAAATCCTATAAAACTATGCAGTACACATCTCTTATTCAGTGACTGCTAAAGAAAAAGATAATGTATTCTCCACAATGGGGCTTTAGAGGTGATGGTGAGGCAGGTAAGTGTATTGAAAGCTACTCATACACACCTTTCCCAACAAAGCACTTCGCAACCTGGGACACACACCCCCCATCTGCATCAAGACATGTACACACAAACACAACTGTTTTTCCCCTTGAACCCATACAAGAAAAGCCTAACCAGTAACCAAGCACTCAAGCCACATGCTTGCTCAGGACCCACAGCTCCTTATACTATATCTAACTTGTGCCTTTACTTTACCTCCAAATAAGATCTCTTGATACTTTGCTCTTTTATGTACACTTTTCTATTCTTTAAACAAAATGTCAAAAATGTGGAAACACTGGAGTCTGAGTGGTCCCCAATAACATAATTGGTGACCCCAACCAGAAAGTAAGAGTAAATCCTCTTCTGTCTCACTGATGCAGATTTCCCTCACAGTCTCCACTCTTGTTCCAAACTGATGCCTATGGCTGTGCAAGGTAGCTGGCTGAACTAACCAGTTTAGTCAGAAAGCCATCACACTTCAGCCTCTCTACTTGTCTGGCTGATGAGGAACAAGTATCTGGAGCCCTCCATAAGCTGTTTCACCAGGACAGCAAAGAGGAGGAAGACATGGGTGGACAGGTGCCTTCCAGCCAGGGCTTGAAACAGTTAACCAAATAAATTCAGTATGATTTTGTGGCAGAATAGAGATGTAACAAGGTAGTCTCCTGCCTCTTTCCAATATTGCTTTTGTTCTGACCCCAAAAAAATGTGTTAACAAGCTGGGCAGTGGTGGCACATGCCTTTAATCCCAGCACTTTCGAGACAGAGGCAGGTGGATTTCTGAGTTCAAGGATAGCCTGGTCTACAGAGTGAATTCCAGAACAGCCAGGGCTACACAGAGAAACCCTGTCTCAACCCCCCTCCCCCCAAAAAGTGTTACCACTTAGATTGGGAAGTTTTTAAAGATGGGAAGAAGGAGAGGAGGAGAAAGGGAGAGGGAGAGAAAAAGAGATCTCATTGTATAACTGTCCTGAAACACAGAGATCCTCCTGCCTCTGCCTGCCAAATGCTGGGATTAAAGATAGTCACCACCACGCCGACCTGCCTCTTGGATCATTTAAATTAATTTGTTTGCATGTGTACGTGGAAGTCAAAGAACAGCTTTGCCAAGGAGTCTCTTCTTTCCTTTCACCTTGTTTTTAAACCAAAGTCCCTTGTTCTCTCTGCTGCTGCACTGTGAAGTTGAGCTTCTGGTCATAGGAATGCTGAGACTCAATGGACTCAAGTCACTTCATCCAGCTTTGGGAGGTTTTTGTTGTGGGACTCTAACCCAGGTTATCAGAGCTGCATACAAGCAGTTTACCGCTGAATCATCTTTCCATCTCTGCCTCTTAGATTTTAAATATTTCCTGTCTTCTTTCCTTTCTATTTCTTTTTTTCACTTTTCCTTTTTTCTTACATTTCCCTTGACTCATTGTGTTCTATATGTGATATATATATGCATATATATATATATATATATACACATATATATTCTATGTTTAATTTTTTAACTTAATTATTTAAGAACATACAGAGTGTTCTGATGCCTTTCGAGATAAAGAAGCTTTAAAAAAAATGTACTCAGGACTCAGAGGATCAGAGGTGGTTCTGAGCCGAAAGCCTCCTCCTTGGATATTAGTTTTCATGGTACTAAAAGGTACCATGCAATCTTCCAAGGAAGAAAGCAACTGATAGTCCTACCTAGCTATGTTGGCTCGGAACCACAACAGTAACCAGCACAGCATGCATACCCTGACAGTAACCAACAACTCTCCAATTGTACTTCAGGCCCATTCAACAAGTGGGAATAATGCCTAGTTCTGGAAACTTAAGACACTCATGCCTCATGAGGTCATGGATCTTTGAGGAGAACTTATATCCACCACCCTACTAAACCAGCATAATCTCTAACTACATTCTAAAATGTTATCCTTCTTCCCACAGATAAGTGTAGTTCTTGCCACTCATCGAGGAAACATCTTTGTAACAAGTGGACATCATTACAGAAAACTACGACCATCAAAATGTGGAGTTGTGAAACCCACTCCCGACTGATACATCTATAACATAACTACACCTCAGGTTATGAGATTGTTATAGAAGAGGAGGCAGAACAATTCTATGAACCAGAGGAACAGGAAGTTTGCTATGAGATTGTATCTCCTAAAAATGTTAGGGACGCCACATCCATAAATTCACACCAACATTGATGCCTAAACAAGACCCGAGCAAGGAAGACACTAATAAACATGCCAGTGAGGAAGAAACTGCTCACAAGGCCTCAACCCTAGACAAAGAGCTACAGGCAACTAGGAGTGCTGAGAGCAGGAGAGACAGTCTTCCCCAGGGAAGAGCACGCCAATTGGTTACCCAATAACAAATGGTCAACCCTGAAAACATACATATAAGAATAATGTACAGACTGAGTGGGTTGTATTTATATATTAAAGAATATATAAACACACACAAATATAAATAACAAGGGGAACAAGGCTATGAATTTGAGAGTGAAGGAGGTTAGAAGGAGAAAAGGGAAAGAGAAATATAATCTCAAAAATATAAATGTGTAGAAATTTTAAAATAAGATGTTTGCAAGAACTAAAGAAAAACAAAACAACAAAGTGGAATTCTCATCAACTGTAACAAGAAAGCCTGCAGGTAGGGCAGTTTGCAAAGAATGGGGCATAAATTAGTTTAATTTTAGAATGTCTGTTAGACATATGATGATGAATAAGAAGTTGGGTATTCCAATGTAACGTTTGTGGGAGCCTAAGATAAGAATTTGGACATCACTGGCATATAAATAGCAGTTAGCCATATAATGAACTGAGATCATCAAGAGAGTGGATACTAAAAAGAATGAAATTCCATATACTGAGTGCTGGGTACCAAGGAGGTGTAGGTCAGTCTACGGAAGTGCACACACAACGGAGCATAGCACATCTTTCCATGCTCCTTTATAGACCCTCTTTTTATAACCATCTATTAAGCACAAAGACTCCACAGAAGGAACTGTTTAGGCCTAGCAGTGGTTTCTTTTTCTCTACAGTTTATGTCTCCTGCAACTCTTTAAATATTAGCTTAAATACAATAGTAACAATTCATAGAAAGTTGCAGAGTTTTTACAGGATCCCATCCTTCGACTACTTTTAGATAGTTTCAAGAGAAAATTGAGAGTGACATCCATATTTCAGCGTTCAGAAATTATAGCATGTCAAAATTAAAAGTGATCTCAGTAACTAGAACTAAACCGAACCACTTATATTGTTGTAGTTATCATTGGTTTTTATAATCAACATCATCATCATCAGTTAATTATTATTATTGGTCTGGCTATGTAACCCTGGCTGGCCTAGAGCTTTGTATGTAAGCCAGGTTAGCCTGGAACTTGTCCTGTTGGAAGATGACAGGTGTGCAACACCAAGTCCCTTCCGCCTCTTTTTTAAAGGGAAGCCAAAGAAAAAATAATATGTTTTCCGTTGTCGGTAAGCAGGCAAAGCTCTATGGAAAGGGGTGACGAAAATAAATAGCAGTTCTCTCCGCTGTCCTATCCTAAGGTGTGGTTGCTGACGCCACTCTTCATACCCGGGTCTCAGCGCAGCCTGTATCCACACCACTCAGGCGGGTGGCGGGCAACCCAGAGACCCAGCTGCGCATGCGCGGGGTCCTTCCGCCAGTTTGTTCCGCGGCCATGGCGGCCTCTGTGGCTCCCCGGTTTAGGGCTCTGTTGTGGGCAGGCGCAGCTTGGCTGCGTCAAAGAGGCATTGGGGAACTACTCCGGCCGCGAATTGAAGGGAGCACCCCGGGCCGTGACTTCAGTCTCTCTCATTATCAGGTGAGGGCCGGCTGGGGCTTGAGGTCCTACACCGTGGGGGACAGAGTGGTGTTCATGCCCGACTGAGACCGCGGGGGTGGGAGGCGGGGTGGCTGGGTGCTCTCTGCGGACACTCGCTCACCCCAGCCTCCCTGACCACCAGAGCACGGTCATCGTGGAGCGCTGGTGGAAGGTGCCGCTTGCCGGGGAAGGCCGTAAGCCGCGCCTGCATCGGCGTCACCGCGTGTATAAGTTGGTGGAGGACACGAAACACCGGCCCAAAGACAAGCTGGAGCTCATCCTCACGCAGTCTGTGGACGGTAAGGCTTGAACCCGCATGCTAACCGCTTCCCCTTCCCCGGCTGCTACTGTTTGACGTTAACTTTTTCCTGCCTCTCATTTGTTGCTTTGTTTTTACTACTTTATGGTTCTGATGAGGAAAAAAAAAAGACACGGAAAGTATTGTGATTGAGATACCAGTAAGGAAAGTTAAAACCTGTGTGCAATAATATTGTTAACTGTGTAAAGAGAAGCACAAGCAATGACATTCTTTGATTGAACAGATCAGTCTTCACCAGTTTTTAAACTGGACGTGTGACAAGTGTAGTTCCTAATAATAATTGCATGTGGTGTGTGTGTGCTTGCAAACTCGCATCGGTGTGAAGGCCAAAGGCCCACCTTATTTGATACAGGACATAGAGCCGAGCCCCAGGGATCTGCATATTTCCTCCCCTCAGTGCTAAGGTTATGGACCACATCCAAACTCAGATCCTCTATGCAGCTGGCACTTTAACGACTGAACCTTATAACCTGCCCTAGTAAATTGACGGATGTGGGGGTGAGGGGGGGTGTGTTTGTAAGGAAGAATAAAAACTGAGAAAGTAAGGACTGTCTCTTTTCTATACCCCTCCCTTTGGTGATGCTGGAGGTGTACCCCAAAGCCTGAGTATGCTAAAGCAAGGCCTTTACCTGTAGTTTGATACCATGCTGGTCATCTTTTCTATAGGGATGCCTGCAGAGTTTTCATCTGCTATTCCCATTCTCGTTGACAGAAATTGGAGTCCGGGGTGATCTGGTCTCAGTGAAGAAATCTGTGGGTCGTAATAAGCTCCTTCCTCAGGGACTGGCTGTGTATGCATCTCCTGAAAATAGGAAGCTGTTTGAAGAGGAAAAATTGGTGAGCTCAAAAGACCAAAGAGTTTGGAGAAATAAAACTTTAAGGTTCCTGCTAGGAATTCCTTTCTTTCGTTATTTAATTCAAAGGTGAGGTAAGAGCTAGAACAAGAACCCAGAAGCTCAGCCTGTTCCCAGCATGGTTGGGCTGTAATTACTCAGTGCGGCTCGTTGCTTCTACTCACTTTTATCTTTTTTAGCTGAGACAAGAAGGAAAGCTGGAGAAGATCCAGACAAAGGCAGGAGAGGCGGTGAGTAGGAAGTTTTTATTGGTCCCTCGTGGAGGTCACCACCCTTCTGAAAGACCCTATGGCCTTCACGTCTGCTTATTGTTATACACAGGGATGAGAAAAAGTAGTATTGCAGCCGTTGCTCTGTGTAACTGGTATGGGCTCCTCTGGAAATGCTGTGTTGGGTACAATGTCCTGGAACTAGCTCTACATCCGCCTGCCTCTGCCCCCCAAGTGCTGGGATTAAAGGCGTGCGCCACCACCACCTGCCTGCTTTTTTACTTCCTTTAAGAAAGTGACCAATTTTTTAATTTGTTCATTTCTTCCATTTGAAATACTCAGTGACCTCTCTGCCTGGGATTGTTTTTGCCAAAAATGCCCTAGCTTTTGGAGGGAGTCCCCAATCCAGGAATCGAAATCTATGGGAAAATATAATTGAGGACTCTGCCTTTGGGGAATATTTACAAATAAGTTGAAGGGAGTGTGGACACACAAGCGATGGTAATCAACAAACTAAAGGCGGTAAAGCAGGAGTCGCTCTTCGGAGTTGCTGGGGAGTGGAGGGTACATTTTTCTCCTTTAGTAATAAATAAAGCCTTTTGAAATTAGGTTTGGGGCAATCTAAGAAGTATGAGTGAATATTTAAGGTATATTTGTTTGAGATAGGGCATCTTATATGGCCCTAGCTGGCCTTGAACTCTGTATATAGCCAAGGCACACCTAACCTTTTAATTCTCCTTACCCTACCCTGCAGTTGGTGGGATTACAGATATGTACTACAAAGGCCAGTTATGGATGCTGCAGATTAAAGCTAGGCCTCATCTCTGTTAGGCACACATCTACCAACAGCTCGAGGTCGTATCTTAACAATGAAGATACTCTAGTCTACCTAAAGTAATATACAGCTGGGCAGTGGTGGCACACGCCTTTAATCTCAGCACTTGGGAGGCAGAGGCAGATGGATCTCTGAGTTCAAGGCCAGCCTGGTCTACAGAGTGAGTTCAGGATAGCCCGGGCTACACAGAGAAACCCTGATTTGAAAAACCAAAAAAGAAAAAGTAGACAACTGGGAAGAGGGTTGGGCATCAAGATGTGAACTGTCTTGAGCCTTCAGGTAGCTTATGTTTCGTTGTGTAAGCAGGAAAGAAGTGATGCTGGAGTGAGTAGAGCTAAATGCCAGAACTGTGAGGTTAAATACTGAGACTTACTTCCTCCTGAGATGTACTGGGAAGTCTACTACATCTATGTACTGGGGGCAGAGCACACGTGCAGTCCAGAGCACATCTTGCATGAGCCAGTCTCTCCTTCCTCTATGTGGATCCTAGGGTCAAGCTCTGGGCATTCTTGGCAGCAGGCACCTTTACCTACTGTGCCATCTTGCCAACCCTGGTCCTTAATTTAATACAGACTATTTCTCTTCACCTAGAAGCAGCAAGATAAACTCCCCTATGAAGTCTTTAAAACATCCTTTTTCTGTATCAGAGCTGAGGAAAACAACTGTCCTGGGGTTTCCCATCAGTGCTGTCACCTCTTGCAGTTACAGGCACATGTTATACCTTTCCCTGAACCTCAGACCCTGTGATGCAAACTTGTTTCCTCTCCTCTGACTTCAACTATTGACCCACAGACAGTGAAATTTCTGAGAAGCTGTCATCTAGAGGTGGGAATGAAGAACAACGTCAGCTGGGAACTAAACCCTGAAATAGTTGCCCGACATTTCTTCAAGAATGTAAGTGTTCCCAGACATTAACATTCTCCCCTTGGGGGGAGCCATCTCCCCTTGGGAGGAGACCCAGGGTTGAACTTTTTCCTGTAAAACACTTTTACTATCTGGCATTGGGAGTTACTTTTGGTTGGTTTGCAGGGAAAAGGGAGAAATGTGGCTCAGAGCTAAAGGTAGTTGCAGAATTTAAGGACCAATGGGAAAGGGCAGTTCAGTTTATCTTATCTCTAGCTAGGAAGAACCTGGGAATGACTTACTGGGGAATCATTACTTTTCTGATGAAGTAGTATTGGTCTCAAGACCTGTTCTGTTTATAAATTCACCACTCTCATCTCTGCTGTCATCTGTGGGCATCTGTGCCCTCCCCTGAAATCAGCCAGAATCAGTTCCCCGGATATATTCAGTCCTGCATAGGGAATTCTAGACCAGAGTGTCACCTAGGGTTATCTAGGTTACCTAGAGGCTGCAACTAAAGGGTCAGTTGGTTGGTTATTCTGTTTTCAGCTTGGTGTTGTCGTTGCCCCACATGCTCTGAGGCTGCCAGAGGAACCTATCACTCGGTGGGGCGAGTACTGGTGTGATGTGACTGTGAGTGTTTCCAGAATTTTCTTTTGATTGGGAGGAGAACCACATGGAAAGCTGGTTTGGGGTGGTATATTTTCTACCTGACTGATCTCTGGCTATTCCTGTTTTGAATGTCTGTTTAGGTAAATGGACTTGACACTGTGAGAGTTCCTATGTCCGTAGTGCTCTTTCAGAAGCCCAAGACCAAAAGATACAAGCACTGGTTAGCCCAGCAAGCTGCCAAGAGCGGGACCCCCACCAGCCCCCAGGCAGTCTGAATGTCATCTGCCTCCAAGTCCACAAAGCAGTCAGAAGAGCTGTGGAGCAGCATGGGCTAGCACTTGGAGCAGTCCCAGCTCTGAGCAGATGTGGATCATAGAGCACGTGTGGACTCAGCAGACTGAGCTGCACATACGTGCCAGGTTCAATGTGTTTGTCATCTCTACCTTCAGTGGTCATCATAGCCAGCTGTGTTGCATTCTGCAGGCAGTAGATGTAATAAGCTGAATATTGGTGACCAAAACAGTCTTCTTAGCCGTTCCTTCTACTGGAGAGTGCGTGGGAACAGGTGCAAGGGCCCAGCCACTGCTCTGTCAGTTGCTTTCTTCTCAGCCAGGCTGTCTCGTGCAGAATTAAAGAGCTGCTTCACTGGACGTCAGCTGACCAGGTGGGATATCCAAGCAAGGTGTCTTAGCCATGTAGGTCTGACACAAAGGAGGAAAGTATCACCGTTCTCTGTGTCCTACAGCTGCCTTGAGCACACTACTCTGAATATAGCCAGTTGCATCTGCTCTTAGAACTTTCTCTCTCTCCATGTGCGTGATACAGTGGATCCTGTGAGATCTGTATAAAGCCTAAGGTTGATCAACAGAGAAGGTGAAGCTGGGATTAAAGAAGCTTAAACGGAAACACCGTGGTATTTATTAACTAGCTCCTGACGTTCCGTAAAGAAACCCCAGTTTCCAGACTGCTGAGAAGCTACAGGTCGTTCAGGATGGCACTGCATACCTTTAGTCCCAGCATTCAGGGAGACAGCCATTGTTGGGCTGTTGGATCACAGTCTGTAAGCTGTGATCTTACAGTCTCTAACTCCTGTTACATATTTGTTGTCGGTTCTGTTCCTCTAGAGCAGCCATTCTCAACATGGTATCATATTTCAGATATCTTGCATATCAGATATTTACATTATGATTTATAACAGTAGCAAAGTTACAGTTATGAAGTAGCAATGAAATAATTTTATGGTTGGGGGGTCATGACAACATGAGGAACTGTATGCAGGGTTATAATATCAGGAAGGTTGAGAACCACTGTCCTAAAGACCTGAGTTTGGTTCCCAGCACCTACATTAACTGGCTCCACCTCCAGGGAGTTGTATCCCTGGAGTGTCCTCTTTCATGGGTACCGATGTGTCATACATATACAGTACACAATTAATAAGATACCTTTTTTATAAGACTAACTCATTAATGGACACTAAGTTATTCTAGACCCATCCAACAAAGCTTGAATGCACCTTTCATCAAATTTATATGAAGTATGTCAAGAATCAAATCCAACACTCAAAGAAATGACAAGATCTACCCCTAAACAATTTCCTGTTGTCTGACATCCAATTAAATACTTCCTTAAAGAGAGATGAAATCATTAACCCATACCTAAGAAGTGTCTATCTGGTACATGGTTAATAAATAACTACCTATAACAACTCTAGCAATAATGCAACCCAATTTTAAAAGACCAAAGGGTGGGGTGTAATGGCTTCTATTTGAGACACACAAGCAGTAGGAGCTCAGAGCCATCCCCTGAGACATAAGGATGGTGCTTGAGTGCTTAAGAGCACTGGCTACTCTTCCAATGGGCCTGAGTTCAATTTGCAGCACTCATGTGGCAGCTCACAACCGTCTTATCACTCCAGCTCCAGAGCATCTGATGCTGTTCTAGTACTGATCTCTGCCAGCACTAGGAACACACACGGTGCACAAATGTACACGTAGGCAAAATATCCGTACACATTTTTTTAAAAACACTTAGTTTGACCAGTTACTAGTTTCTGTATTAACTATTGACCACAATGAAAAGTTTCTCTGTCCAAAGCTGAAAGGAGCACTAGATTAAGGGCATAAACAAGTGTAAAATAACTTCAGTGCTTAGCCCTAAACAGGATATTTCTATCACTGCCTCTAAGATTAACACCAAGGAATAACGAACAACAATTAGGAGATTGGAGATGAGTGAGCGAGAAGAGAGCTAGAAACAATACTTCCTGGATATGACATAGCCATTGTCATGAATAGCAGTTACACAAAACTTACAGAAGAAGACAGGCATGATGATACATGGGTTTAACCCCAGCACTCAAGAGGCAGAGGCAGGAGATCTTCAAATTTGGGGCCAGCCTGGTCTACATTGCAGTTGTAAACTAGCCAGAGCTACACGGTGAGATCACGTTTCAAGAAAACAAACAAGGGACTGGTGATATCTCAGCAGTTAATACTGCTCTTGCAAAAGAGTGACACCCTTTTCTGTCCTTTCAGACACTGAACACACGATGATACACAGACACACGTGCAAGCAAAACACCTATATGTGTGAAAATAACTTTTTTTTTTAAATGGGTCTCGGTGGTTAGAGTACTTGTTGCTCCTGCAGGAATCACGGGTGCAGTTTCCAGCAATCACAAGGCTGCTCACGGCCATGTATAACTTAAGCTCCAGGGGACCTGATGCCCTTTTCTGATCTCTGTAGTCACAGGGCATGCACATGGTGCACATAAATACATGTAAGCAAAATATGCATACATGTAAAATATTTCTTTAAAACACTCTCATGGTCTTTTTTTTTTGTTTTTCAAGACTGGAGTTTCTCTGTGTATCTCTGTCATCCTGGCTGTCATGGAACTTACTCAGTAGACCAGGCTGGCCTGAACTCAAGAGATCCCCCTGCCTCTGCCTCAGTGCTGGGATAAAGGCATGTACCACCATGTCTGGCTCCACATCAAAGTACTTGGGTGATTGGTTGGGAACAGAAGAGCTCAACAGTAGTGGGAGGGGACAAAATGGTGGGATTAGCTATGCTCACAGATCATGGTATTCGTTTATACAATTACCCAAAAGTAAAATGTAAATGTAAAAACAATCAGGTTTTCAGGTGATCTCACCACATAATTTCTAAGTACATGAAGTAATGCATAGTTAGAGCAGAGACTCCGCAGAGTAAATCCCTCTCCTCCCCGTTTGTGGAGAAGCTGAACATAATAAAGTAGGAAGAGAAGTCTTCTCCATTTTGCCCCCTCCTGCTTGATCGAGGCATCCAGCCTTTCCAGTGAGACTTACACCATCAGCTTCCTGAACGTGAGCCTTCAGACTCATTGAATTACTGCCTTTCCAGGGTCTCTGGATGGCAGATGGCAGATGGAGGCTCTGCAGCCTCTCCAATTACAGGAACCAGTTCTTACACAGCTGGCCCCTGTATGTGCAGTTTCTAAACCAACAAATCCAACTAAGTATAGATCACATGTTTGGGGTGGGGTTAGGGGAAACACTAGAAATTTCCAAAAAAAAACTTGGATTTGCAGGCAGCAAGCTTTACAGTGAGTCTGTACAAATGGTGATCTGTGGTGCACCCTCTGCTGCTGCCTACCTTTCGACGGATGTGTCTCTTCAGTTGCTCTAGTTTGAGCTTCATTCACTGTGTGTCCCCTCCATATAATATGAAGTTTGGTTTATATAGGTTTGTCTGTACTGAGCATGTACTGTATGGGCTATCTTCCCATGATATAAGATTTAATGCACTGGCAAGGGTCCCACTTGGTGTTTCTATAAGATGGCTCTGAGAAACTTTGGGAAAGCCAGAGCTTACATTAAATGATGTAAAAAAATGCCAGGATTTCTGTGGTAGTATATGGTATAAGAGGTGTGGCTCAAAAGAAGTAAGCTGGGTGTCATGGATGCCTGTAAGCCTAGCACTCGGGAGTAGTCCAGGGCTGAAGGTCTGGAAGTTAAATGATAGCCTGACCTACATATTGAGACTCTGTCTCAAAGCAAGAAATAAAAGTAGGCATATGTATTAGTTAGCTTTGTCTACTTAACACGGCTTAGTCATCTGAAAAGGGATTTTTTTCACTTGACGGATTGTCTAGATCAGATTGGCCTGTGGAGGATTGTCTTGATTGTTAATGGGTGCAGGAGAGCCTGGCCCACTGTAGGCAGCAACATTCCCTGGGCAGGTGGTTCTGGGTTGTATAGGAAAACTAAGCACAAACCTGTAGATTCCCAGGGGTTACCCAACAGCCAGTCTAGCTGACGTGGTTTGTCCTAGAATCAGTTAGAGTCTGTCAAAAAATAAGGTGGAGAGCAAAAGAGGAAAAGAACCATATTGACCTGTGGCTTACACACACACACACACACACACACTTAAAAAGGAAACTATAGTTTCTAAATGGAGAGATATCACAGCAGTAAGGATGTCTTTGATGTCTTTGGTGACTTCTGACTTCACATAACATTCTCTAGCATGCTGTTTTAGTTTCCTTCCTGTTACTGACCCAAGGCAGCATGGGAAGGAAAAGGACTTACATGGCTCACATTTCAGGTAACAGTCTGTCATTGAGGGATATCAGGGAGGGGAGTAACTCAAGCAGAAACCATGGAAGAAGGCTATTTGCCTTCCTTAGTCCTGTGTCCTCGGCGTGTAGACCCAACCATCCTTTCTATCCCCGGCCTGTCCGTGGTACATGCTGGCTAAGCTTAAGCTCTCTGCTATCACTAAGATGAGGCAGACTTGCTTGTTCTCTCTCTCTCTCTCTCTCTCTCTCTCTCTCTCTGTTTTCTGAGGAAGGGTCTTTTTGCAAAGGCCTGGCTTTCCTGTAACTTGGCTGGCCTCAAACCCACAGAGATCCACCTGCCTCTGCCTCTCGCCTCTCGCCTCTCTTGCCTCTCTCTCTCTCACCTCTCTCTCTCTCACCTCTCTCTCTCTCTCTCTCTCTCTCTCTCTCTCTCTCTCTCTCTCTCCTCTCTCTCCTCTCTCTCGCCTCTGCCTCTCTGCCTCTCTGCCTCTCTGCCTCTCTGCCTCTCTGCCTCTCTCTGCCTCTCTCTGCCTCTCTCTGCCTCTCTCTG
>JANHMN010000001.1:59490551-59520933 GCA_030674055.1 Rhabdomys pumilio | reverse complement strand
CTGCCCCTGCCCCTGCCCCTGCCCCTGCCCCTGCCCCTGCCCCTGCCTCTGTGTGTTGGAATTAAAAGCATGCGCTACCATACCCAGCCAAGGGAGGTCCTCTTTCTCTTAGGAGGATCTTAGCTGGGTTTTGTTTGTTCTGAATTTGGTTTTTAAATGTTTAAATTACATTTATTTTGTTTATTCTGAGAGAGAGAGAGAGAGAGAGAGAGAGAGAGAGAGAGAGAGAGAGAGATGCCACCTTTGCAAATGTCAAGAACAACTTTGAGAAGTCACCTCTCTCCGTGCGGGTCCCCGGTGTGGAACTCAGGTACTCAGACTTATCGGTAAGTACCTTTACCCACTGGGTCTTCTCACAGCCTGGGGTTGCCTTTGACACAGGCCTCCTGCAGCCCAGGCTATCTGCCAACTCACCCTTGTAGCCAAGGGTGACCTTGAACTTGGTTCTGATGCTGCCTTCTTTCACTTCCTGGATGCTCAGATTAAAGACCACACCACCACCCAGTTTGGCTGGCTGACTGGGTTTTGATGATCCCTAATTCCTGTTTGGAAGTCATGAGTGGAGGTGGTAAGTTTTAAAGGGAGCGTGTGAGGGGCTGGGGAGACAGTTCAGTCAGTAAAACACTTGCCAGGCAAACACGAGGACCTGAATTTGAATTCCCAGCACCCAGGTAAAAAGCCAGGCATATAAGTAATTGAAGAAGACAATTGATGTTGCTCTCTGGCCTCTAGTACATTGCACACATGTGCACATGCATCTACATACAAGTATGTAACCACACAAAAAGGGAGAGGGGGAAAAGAAGGGAAGGCGGGCTCTCTTGCCGAGAAGCAGTCGTAGGTACCATTAACAAGTAGGCACCTTTGCATGCCCGAAGGATGAGAGGAAACTTGATCCAAAGCATCATCAGGTCCAGGGCTTTGTGTTCAGTGTTTTGTGCCCTGTAGATTCTGGAGATCTGGGCCTTCATAAGGCTAGAGTTCCATGTGCAGCCCTCCCTGCCTTGTACATTTGCCTTTATGACTTGAGGACCTTGTACACTTAGCTTTTAATCGGTGATCAATCACCCTTACCTTTTATTGTCTTTCTCTGGTGTATTGATTACCTCTAGCTACATCCTTTATGAAACCTGATACGTTTCTCAAACCTGATTTATTTCTCTCCACTACCATCTCCTTTCCCAGGCACCCAACCCCATCCAGTCTAGTGAACACTGTAACAAAGTAAGGTGACTGATTAACACTCCCACTTCCCTTGCTGTGGGATCCTGGCTACTGGTGAATCTACCAGTGGTCCTGCTTTTAAAATCTGCCCAGCACTCAGAGTGTGTGTGTGTGTGTGTGTGTGTGTGTGTGTGTGTGTGTGTGTAGTGTGTGGTGTGCCTGCATGTATGTCTGTGTACCACATGCATGCCTATTTAGGCCAAAAGGGAGCATTGGATCCCGAGGAACTGGAATTACAGATGGTTGTGAATCTCCACGTGGGGGTTGGGCAGTCCTGGAAAGGGCCCAGGCACCAAAGGTTCAGCCACACGTGGAGATGGCTCCTGAGCAAGTCCTGAAGGTAGGTTCTGAGAAGGCACCTCAGCCTCTGTTGCAGAACCCCCAAAAGAAGGGGAATTCCTCCGTAAGACATCTTCTTGCCCTGACCACCTTAATATGGTATGCCTCATAGTTTGACTTCCTGTTCTTCCTTTTCTCTTCAGTTGCCAGCTGAAGAGAAAAGCTACACAATGGTATACTCAGAAGCCTTTTCTGATACGCCTGGTCAAGAGTGTGCTGTGAGTGTTGTTTTATTTTGAAACTACTTTATCTGCCTTCACTCACTAGACCATGAATTCCCTGAGGGAAGTGTGTGCCCAAGACTTTGCAATGTGATGGGGCCTGATATTTGGTAAATGATCACAAAAATAAATAATAATGAAGGGGGAAAATCAACCCCTCAGCTGTGTTTAAGAAGCAAGCATTTGGGGCTGGAGAAATGGCTTGCTGGTCAAGAGCACTTGCTGTTGCTGAGAACTCAGGTTCAATTCCCAGTACCAGCATGACAGCTCACAGCTGTCTATACCTTCTAAGGAGTTCTAGATTGCCAGGAGATCGGTGCCCTCTTCTGGCCTCCGCAGGTATCAGGCACACACGTAGTGAACATACACATGCATGCTGTTATCGTACAGGTGATTCTGCTGACTTGACTTCAGGGACCTGACAGCTGCTTACTTCATCACCTGCTGCAGCCAGGTGCACCAGGTGTGTGTGGAGATAAAAGGGCCCAGCATCAAAGCTCTGTCTCTGCCCTGTCTCTCTGCCTCTCTCTCTTTCCAGCATTCTCTTCCTCTTCCTGTTCTCAGCACTCACCCTCTCTGCCCTCATGGCTCTGCTCCCGTCTGCTTGTCTACATGTCCACTCAAACCCCTTCCCCAATGAACCCCTTTCACACCAGATCTGCCCCATGGCATAATCTTCCCAAGGCGCACACCTTAGCTTGGCCTGCTAAAAGTACCTTCTTAATGCATTATATTTCATAACACATGCAAAACACTCATACACACAAAATTAGGATAACCTTTTTTCTTTCTCTAAAGAGAGGAAGAGAAAGCATCACACTGCCAACAGGTAAAGCCCTGAATCTGCAATCTTCCAAGAAACTTTCTACTTCAGAAATCTGAAAATAGGGCTGGAGACAGCTCAGGGATTTAAAAACACTTGTTGGTCTTGCAGATCTGGATTCAGTTCCCAGCAACCACATGATGGCTCAGAGCCCTCGGTAATTCCAGTTCCAGAGGACCAGACACAAAAACAGAATAATTTAAAAGAAAAAAATCTGAAGCTGGGCATGATGGCACACACCTTTAATCCCAGCACTTGGGAGGCAGAGGCAAGTAGATCTCTGAGTTCGAGGCCAGCCTGGACTATACAGAGAAAAACTCCGTTTAGACAAAAAGAACTTAAAAAGGAAGAAAGAAATCTGAAAACGTGTTATTTCCCACTTGTAGCCCTGATTCCTCCTCTGCTAGATCTCCCATCTTTGTTCTAGAACGGACTTCTCCTGGTTTCATAGCAAAGCCCACAAGAGGGCAGTAGAAACCAGAGCATCAAGACTGCGTGGCCTGGCTTCTAGCAGCTGCCCTGGTTCCACCCTGAGAACTCAATGAGACCACGCCCCCTCAGGCTGCGCGTCCTTGAGGGAAGAGTGTACTCAAGACTTTGCATCGTGAATGTATGAGGAGTCCTGGGACTTGGTAAATGACTGATCAGAGATGAGTAATAAATGAAGGGGAGAAATCAACCCCGCAGTAAATGATTTACTGCAAGCCCTAGTGAGAGCTACAGCCATTTTGGTGGATGAGGCTCTTGGCACAGAAATTTCTTTAGGTCACTAGGTGGTAAAGCTGGGCCACCTGGATCCATTTAGCAGCTGTCGCCTTCCTAAATATCAGATGTCATTTGAGCAGCAGTTCCAGAAGCCCCGAACTTTGTAAGCCTAAAAGTAAAATAGATGAGTGGAAATGAAAGTATCAGGTCTCTGGAAGCTCTGTCGTCTCCCATTCCAAGAGCATGCTCTAAATACTAAATGCTAAATGTTCTTTGCAGTGACCCCTTGTCCTGGTTAGTTTGACACTAAGCTGTCTGGGAAGAGGAACCTCAGATAGCCTGTAGGCACTGCTGAGGTGCATTTTCTAGATTGATGATTGGTGTCGGAGGACCCAGCTCACTGTGGATGGTGCTACCTCTGGGTGGTCCTGAGTTGTAGAACAAAGCAGGTTGAGCAAGCCCATGAGCAGCAAGCCAGTAAATAGCATTCCTCTGTGATCTCTGTTTCAAAGTTTCTGCCTTGAGCTGAGTGATTGGAATGTGGAAGCCAAATAGCCTCGCTCCTCCCCAAGCCAGAATATTTTGTTGTTTTTAAGATTTATTTATGTATATGAGTGTATGTACATGTACACCTGCATACCAGAACAGAGCATCAGATCCCAGTGTAGATGGTCGTGAGCCACCATGTGGTTTCTGGGAATTGAACTCAGGACCTCTGGAGGGGCAGACAGTGCTCTTAACCAATGAGCTATCTCTCTAGCTCCCAGCCAGAGTGTTTTCAAACTAAAGCCTGGCAATGGAGGTGCTTTTAATCCCAGCACTCAGGAGGCAGAGGCAGGGGGATCTCTGTGGGTTAGAGGCCAACCTGGTCTACAAAGCAAATTCTAGGACAGCCAGGGCTACACGAAGAAACCCTGTGTTGAAAAACAAGACAAAACAAAGAAAGAGGAAGAAAATAAAGTTAAAATACTCCTCTAAATCCTGCTTCCTCTTCATGTGCCCCACCTCCAGTTTACTTAGCTGGTTTTTTTTTTTTTTAACAGGACTTAATCTTAGTCATTGGTTTAAGGGTCAAAAGAGAGGTAGATGTCTCCATAAGACCACCTACACAGGCCATGTGTAGCTTTCCCCATTCACCCTTGTCTTGCAGTTTCTGTTAAGCCATATGATCAAATACTGAGACTTTGCTAACTACTGCCCTCAACAAATCTACAATTGCTAGCAGGAAGGCTTATATTTGAGCTGAGTGTGGTGGTATATACCTGTAATCCTAACACTCAGGGGGCTGAGACGGGAAGAGCAGGAGTTTGAGGTCAACCTTGCCAGCATAGCAAGTTTGAGGCCAGCCTGTGCTACATGAGAGACTCTGTCTCAAAAAAAAAAAAAAAAAAAAAAAAAGTGCAAGCCAGTTGTGGTGGCCCACACATTTAATCCCAGTACTCAGGAGGCAGACAGAGAAAAGCTGATTTTAGTTTAGTTCGAGGCCAGCCTGGTCTACAGGGCAAATTCCAGGACAGCCAGGGCTACACAAAGAAACCTTGTCTCATAAAAACAAAACAAAATAAAACAAAAGACATGTTCAGGCAAAGTTGTGGGAGGAAAGAATTTCATCTCCTAGACCATAAACAACCTTATAGCAGGAGAGACTCTCCTTCCAAGGACCTTGAACACAATTTCCAACATAGGAGAAGCCCTACCACCAAGTGGGCATGCTTTTCTTAGAAAAGCTTTGAAATGTATTTCAGGTGTATACATTCTAAGAGGCAACCAAGGAAAGGGGGCTGGAGGACAACGGGAGTAAGAACAAAATGCACAGCATGTGTTGGAGTGGCTAATCTTGGTACTCAACTCCACTAGATCTGGAATCAATGAAAACCTGAGCAGCTGGGCACACCTGTGAGGGATTTTTCTTGACTGGAGGTGGGAAACCCACCCTAAAACCGGGCTACACCTTCTGGTGGCAGCCCACAACACAGGGCATGGGAGAAGGAAGGGCTTGCTCTTTGCCTGCTGCCCCCATTCACTGCTGAGAGAATTTATCTTGTCACTGAGCCATTCCTTTGCTGGTGTTAGAACCTGGCTTTTCGTGATTCTGAATGAGACTAAAGACCTAGGAACCCTCCAGGACTCTAGCTCTGGAGTGGGACCGCTGGGACATCCAGTTTTGTGGAGTAAACAACCACTGAATTCTTAGCTTTTCTGTCAGGAGAGAGCCACGTAGCCTGTAAGCCTCGTGTGTGTGTGTGTGTGTGTGTGTGTGTGTGTGTGTGTGTGAGAGAGAGAGAGAGAGAGAGAGAGAGAGAGAGAGAGTTCTATCAATTCTGTTTCTTTAGAGAATCCTGACTAACACATACATGTATACACATATCACAGTGAAACCATTTCTTCGTATGGCCACTTTAAAAGTCATATAAAACAGGGTGTTCAAAGCACTGGCTGCTCTTCCAGAGGACCTGGGTTCAATTCCCAGCATTCATATGGTGGCTCACAATGTCTGTAACTCCAGTTCCAAGGTATCTCACTCCATCTTCTGGCTTATTTGAGTACCAAGCACACATATGATATGTAGACTTACATGCAGGCAAAACACTCATGCGCATAAAATATAACTTTAAAAATGAATTTTAAAAAAGAACAAAAGAAGGGACAAACATTTCCTCATCGCTATCAGGGAACCTTCCACCCAAGAACAAGCTGTTAGGTACCCGACCAGCATTATAGCAGGCATTCAAGTACCTCAGATTCCCCTGTTCCCTAATCCCATCTTCTCAGGCTCTTCTCACTGGGGTGGGCCCAGGATGTCTAATAAACATCTCACATAAAAAGGCCTCACTGTGTGTATGTTTTCTGATCCAAGTTTTCTTTGTTTTTTTGTTGTTGTTGTTGTTTGTTTAAGGATTTGTTTTTACTATTTTAATTATGTGTGTAGTGGGGGAAGGGAGTATGTGCAGGTCAGAGGTGTCCGAGCTGGGGTTACAAGCAGTTATTTGTAAGCTGCCTGATACGGGTACTGGGAATCAGACTCAGAGCTTTAGGAAAAGCAATCAGTGCCCTTAGCCACTGAGCCATCTCTCTAGCCCTGTGTTTGTTTGTTCATTTGTGACAGGGCCACAAGCTCTATTCACACTCACACATGTGGAAGCCAAAGGGCAGCCTTGGGGGTTGTTCTCCTGTCACCATCCACTTTATTTCTTTTTGTTTATATTTTTTTGAAACAGGGTCTTTCATTGACCTGGAACTCACCTACTAAGTTAGGCTGGCTTACCAAGAAGCCCCAGGAATCCACCTGCCTCCACTCCCCCAGTTCTGGGATTACAAGTGAATACCACCACACTTGGGGTTTTTAAAATGTGAGCTCTGAACTCAGGTCCTCCAGCTTACAAAGCAAGTATTTCACTATCTCCAGCCCTTTTTGTGTATTTCCTAAGCAAGGACAACTCTGTCCATGCCAGAGATGCTGAAGGATAATTCTGAAAGCACAGAAATAACTCCTCTAGAGCCAGGTGTGGCAGCAAATGCCCATAAGCCCCAGTACCTTCCAAGTCATCACTGAGGCAGGAGGGTCATGGTAAATTTGAGGTCAGCCTGGGATACAGAGTCAGACCCTTTCTTAAAACAAAACCAAACCAACCTCTGAGGGTTCCCGTTCATAACTCACACGGTTCTGAGCCTTCCTGTTCCCTTGCCCTTTTTACCACTGCAAGTGAGGGCAGCTAGGAGCAAGGGAATACAAATAACACTCAGCCTGTGCTTCTGTTGCCATGGTGATGTTGACACATGAAACACAGGAGAGCTCCTTTATACAGTGGAGTCAGCTGACTGCAGAGGCCAAAGACTGAGGCAAGAAGCCTGAAAGATGCACCAACACACACACACACACACACACACACACACACACACACACACACACACGGCTCCTAAACATGCTATCATTTGGACCATCTTTCAGCCTCTTAGCCAGACATCAAATAGATGACTGGCTTGCTCCTAAAGTCCCCAAGAACAAAGTCCTCTACCTCCTCAGCCATCTGTCAGGTGTATATTTCCAATACTCATGGGCCTCTTGAGTTTTCAATGTCTGTCCATCTCTCTTGATGTCCTTCCAGCCCAATTTTTCTCACTATTGTTTCTATGGAAAGCAAAATAAGTCACTAGCTTACATTTGAGAAGGTCTCAGAAGATAGGAAGCAGAAGTGTAGACCCACTTGTTTTCATCCTGCCACAACTAACTATGGCTTGCTCAGTATCCCCAACTCTGTGTGTGGTTTGTTAAGTGTCTGGAGTGGGAACAGTCCCTGGTACCCCAGACCCCTGACCACCTCAGAGAGAAAAGGGTCCGAGTCAGGCACAACAGTCATCCATGCACAGTGCTCTCTTCCTTTCAAACGAAAATAAGACAGAAGACAGGCAAGTCTGGATTTAATGAGGATCTTAAAGGCCCCATGATAGGACAAGGTTCACACAGCTTGGAAGCCCACACTGATGGCAACACTGCTTGCTCTCAGGGCTCCGGACGACCCTGCAAAAACACATGTGGTTTCACTTGATTAGGACTGTGGCCTTTCCCACCTCACATTAAGAAAAAACAAACAAAGAGAAAAACCTCTCCAGCCTTCATAAGGGTTTCAGGAATCATCCTTCCTGTCGGGGGAAGTGTGATAAAACATGCTACGGCCTTAAGGGCTAATCTTGATGTTAATCTTGGTTGGAAGACTGCAGGAGGGACTCTGCTCCAAGAGTCTGAGGACTCCTCGACTCTAGGCTCAGAAAAGGACTTGGTACTGACTTTCCCGCCGCCCCCCCCCCCCGCCCCACCCCCCAGGACACCTCCCATCTCCATCTCCCAATCCACTTCACTAGACCAAAGACTCCTGTCACTGACACCGACTAGGCCTCCAGTCACAGCCTCTGTCTTCCTAAACTGTCAGAAAATGCCCTGCTGTTATCACATTGCTGTTTCTCCACTCAGTCTTTCACGGCCTGGACACATAAACCAGTGTTGCTCTTCACAAGAGTGAGGCTAACACCCACCCAAAGCTGGCTTCCTTCTGGCTTCTCCCAGCAGCGGAGCATTGAGGCTTTGCTAATTAGGTTCCTTTCTTCTCTTTAATTAGCTGCATGTGAATTCTGTTGGGAAGTCTTGGATCCGTGAAATAGTCTGGGACAAAAATCAGAACAAAATCATCATTACTGAGGGGGAAAGCCTGAGCGACAGCTTACTCTGCTAAAAAGTCAATGCTCTGTCCTAGCAGGGCTCACTGCTGGTCCCCACTTTACAGTACAATCTTGGTGCCCATACTGTCCCTGGCAGCTGCCCCCATGAATGCCAGGAAACCATCCTAGGCAAGGCTTGTGTAGGTTGCCCAGGCTTTCTGCTCTTGGCCCACTTGATGTTCCAGGAGTCACCAAGGCCTCAGAGATTCTGAGTTTTCTGCCCTGGGTCCATCTTAGGACCTGGCCTCCACTCAGTTTGCCATGCAGACCTTTTCTGAGACCACCCACTCCCAGGAGAGCCAGGCTCACAGCATGACAGCAGAAGATTGTTTCTTTTACACCAGGAGGAATATGAGTCACAGTGCATCTGCTGTGGCATCGAAGGCCTGCTCAGAACACTGGGCTCCCAGGGTTAACTGCATCAAGACACCAGCCGCAGCTCCCACTCTGTTGTTTGACCTGAAGCCATCTCTGCAGCCAAGTCCATTAAAATCACCTAGGGAGCCTTCAAAACCTTGGCTGCTGGGCCCCACACTAGACTAATTAAATACAAATCTCTAGAGGTGGGGCCTGAGCATCAGTGGTTTTTAAAAGCTCCCCAGGTGGGTTTAGTGGGCAGCCTGGGTCAGAAAACACTTTGAGATCCCCCGCCCCCTAGACTAGGGCTGCCTGACTCTCCTTTGGGAATCTCAAAATTCTTAATCCTCACCAAGTCAGAAGTCCTGCCCCAGTGCCACTCTGGCCTCATTTTGAGAAAAAAGACAGGAGAATGAAAAGGACTTCAAAAAACAGCTCCTGTGAGAGACAGCAGGTGAAAACGGAACCCAGACTTCACAGAAAGCCCCTGGGCTTGTCCAACTCTAGATCCCCAATTCTGCTTCTTGTACTGACATGTGGGACACCCCAATGCCACCGTACTCACATGCAGCAAATTCAAGAATGTTGTCTGGTCTTTTCAGAAATATTTCTCTGTAAAACATTAAAGAAGGAGAAGGGAGGAGATAAACGGGGCCGTGCAGCTGCGGCCACAGCCCCATCTTGCTCTTTGGGAAGCAGATTAATGACAGGCCTCCCCTTTTAGATCAAGGGGGTCTTCGACAAAAAACATGAGGATGTAGGGCAAGGAATAAAACAATGGGTGGCTGAGCATGGTGATCATGCTTTTAATCTGGGCACTCGGGAGACACCGGCAGGTGGATCTCTGTGCAGTCCAGGCCAGCCTGGTCTACACAGGGAGACCCTGTCTCAAAAGAAAACAAACCAAGCATTCAAACAGCAATACATAATAAATAAACCTAAGCCATATTCATTCCACAGAGGCTGTGGAGCAGGCAGGTGGGGCTTTGTCATCTAACACATTCACACACTCAGGACCAAGCAAACGTGAAGAGTGTCTTCCAGGTCTTCAAGAGGTCCATGCTGAGTGGACACAATGCAACCTCGTGATGGCCTGAGGAAGTTTATCCAGGGATTCCCCAAGACCAAGGAGATAATAAACAAGCTTAATTTTTTTTTTTAAGGACTTCAGATGGGTTATTAGCTCTGCTACACAGCTGACAGACATGGAGGTAATGCCAAAGTTTCAATGCAACCAGGGTACTGGAAATGTCTGACAGACCAGAAAGTTTCATAGTTCATAAAACATGCTTACTAATACTATCTCACTTTATGACATCTCTGTAAGTGATCATTGTGTCCCTATTTTACTTATAAAAAAAATTCTTAATCCTCACCAAAAGAAGTCCTGCCCCAGTGCCACTCTGGCCTCATTTTGAGAAAAAGACAGGAGAATGAAAAAGCCTTCAAAAAACATGTCCTGTGAGGGACATCACAGGAAACATCAAGGTTAATCATATGCCCAAGTTCATACAGACAGTAAAGAAAGGTGAGGCCCAAGTCTTGTGACTCCAAGGCCAGAGCTCCCTATAGTGATTTCCTGGTCACAGGCTATCTGACCTGGCTGGCTACCTTTAGTCTCGGGCACTCTCTTGGCCAAAGTCTCCCTTCCTGAGAAAGCCCACACTCAAGGCTTAATAATTTTGTTTCATTCCTCCTTCGGTTCAATTAGACAATTACTGAGTATAAGTTACATGTAAGTAACTATAATATATGAGGAATGATTTTAAAGGAAAAGAGGAAAAGAAGAAGACAGGGGCTAGGGAGATGACTCAGTAGCAAAGAACACTTGCTGCCCAAGCGTGAGAACCTGAATCTCCAGCGTTCACATCAAGATCTAAGCCACGACCTGGTGCCTGTGACCCCAGCATGGAGAGGACCAGAGGTACAGAGATCACTGGGGCTTTCTGGTGTCCAGCCTCCATCCAGATTCTGTGAATAAGGCATAGAGCATTCTGGCCTCCACATGCTTGTGCATGGACACACACAACACACACACACACACACATGTGCACACACACATATGAGTACACACACATACACATGTGCACACACATGAGTACACACACTTGCATACACACATACACACATACATATACACACATACACATGTGCACACACATATGAGTACACACACATACACTTGCATACACACATATACATATACATATACATATACATATACATATACATATACATATACATATACATATACATATACATATACATATACATATACATATACATATACACACATGCACATGCATGCACTCAAGCACACACAAACACACAATAAACATAACCTTGCCTCAATTAACTTATAGGCAAAAGAAAATGGGTAAGTTTCCCAAAAGGCCAAGGAACCTCAAGTAAGTGCTAAAAAAAAACTACTCAATTGCATCTTGAGAGGGGAGACTGGTTACTGAAAGTGAGACCCCAAAACCCTTCATGGAGTAATTGGATTGAAAGGGACCCTTGTGATACAAATGAGATTTAACTAGCAAAAATAAAAGTTGAGCGACAACACTCCAGATCCAGGGAAATAAATAGCAAGACCAATCAAAGCCCAGAGACGGAAACAGTCCTGTGTCGTGTGTGACTGACTGCCTTGTGTCCTGCATGTGACTGCCTTGGGGTTAGCAGCTGGGTTGTATCTGCTGTTACATCCCCAGAGTCCAGGAGAGCACTCAGGGGTGTCTGCCTGAGCTCCGTGGGCTTGGGGAATAACTAGAAAGGTTGGCTGGTTGGCATACAGATGTGCATAGAGGAGGAGAAATGAAGTGCTTGCACTGGGATGGGTGGCAGAGTGTGTGCCAAGGCACACTTAACACAAGGCACCAGGGTGCCTAGCACTGTGAAAAAGAAGACAGCTATGGCAGTATGTGCTGGAGTCACAGTCACAGGATGAAGGCAGTACTGAGTGAAAGGTAGCAAGCACAAAGTGGCAGGGACTGAAGAGTGCCACACACAAAGGGCTCACACCTGTCCTTCCACCAGCCCGAGAGAGGCTGAGGCCAGCCTGGCCTCTGTTGTAAGACTGAAATGCTTAGTAGTGGGGTCACTTGAGATGCTTGTTTCTACATCTGGAGTTTAACCATGCATGGGAAAGTCTATCCAGCTTACTACTTGTCACTTGTCTCTATATTTCAACAGGTTGTTTGAAAACAAACAGAAAAGGCAACACTGAAGAGCCACTTGAGAGTCTTGAGACAAGGGGTGCTAGACAGAGCTGCGGAAGACTTGACTGCCTAAGTTTTCGAGGGTGCTGCAGCTCCAGCCCCGAGGCTGGGGGTTCCCTGTACCTAAAACAGGTTTGCTCCCTGAACTCCTAATTTCTCAGGTCCAGATTGAAAGTATTAAGTGCACTGTATTTCTGAGGGGTGGGGACTAAACGGCCACAAATCACTGAATCCAGAAACCCCAATCTGAGGATGCTCTTCCCAACTGGAACAGTTTGCAGCTTCATCCAGCTTGCACATCAAGAGCACACCCCAGGGAGAGGCCTGAACAGGCAAGCAGCCTTCACTCAGCCCTTCCTTCTCCTTCCTCGTCACAGAGAGGCCAGGAGAAGTAGAGCAAGCAGGGTGGCAGCAAAGTCACTGGGCTCAGCTGCTTGGCCTTGGGAGGAGGAAAGGAAGGAAAAGGAAGGCTTTGGGGTCTGCAGGGATACTGCAGAGCTGGTCCCAGATGCCTCATCTCTTCCTGGAAACTTCCTAGGCAAACAGAGTCTCAGAACCACCCAGAATTCCATCCTCCCACTCACCACCCAGCATTCTAATTCCTTGTTTGTAAATGATGCCATCTAATACAGGGTCCTCAGTGGTTTTTAATTTCTCTGCCAGAACAATACCCAGCTCAGACTGTAAGCTCCCAGGACTGGAGCCAGTTTTTTTATTTCCCTTTAGAATAAGAAATGCAAATACCATTTCCACATCTGACACTGGCAGATTACTCTGAAATACATATTTTAAGGACAGGTTCCCTGTATGTGGCCTAGGCTGGTCTGGATCTCACTATATAGATCAGATGGCACCTTTAACTCACAGAGATCTACTTTCTCTGCCTTCTGAGTGCTGGAATTAAAAGTGTGCCCAATCACAGCCAGCTTGGCACATAAGATCATCTGGCCTGGCCAGAGTGAATCTGCCCTTCACAGAGGCCAGGTTTCCATGTTCACTAACCCCTTCCTACCTACTGTGTGAATCCCTACTGTGTGAATCTGAAGCTCCTTGGAGAAATGGCAAAAATATGAAGACTAGTAAGATCCAAGGAAAAGCAAGGAAACTCCCAGGACGTGGGCTTAAACCCAGCTCTTCACACAGCTCCGTGTACATCTGTTCATGCAGCACCATGTGGTGGAAACAACCAGGGGCTGGGATCCTTGGTCAGCAACTTGAGGAATGTACTTCCCATCTGAGCTTAACTTGTCTCATTTGCAGAAACGGAAACACTAGGACAATAGGAGCTGTCTTCTATGTCTTTCTAAGATTTATTTTTACTTGATGTGTCTGAGTGTTTTGTTTGCATGTACATAGATCTACTACATGCAACTCTGATGCCTGAGGAAGCCAGAAGTTGACAGAACCCCTGGAGCTGGAGTTACAGGCTGTTAGTCACCCTGTGAGTACTGGGAATTGAACCAAGGTCCTATGTAAGAGCAGCAAGTGGGCTTAAATGCTGAGCCATCTCTCCAGCCCCCATAAAATGGCTTTTAAAAAATAATAATGGGCTGGGTATGTGACACACATCTTTAATCTAGCACTCAGGAGGCAGAGGTGGGCAGATCTCTGAGTTTGAGGCCAGTCTGGTCTACAGAGTGAGTTCCAGGCCAGCCAGGACTATTTAATTAAACTGTATCTCAGAATCATCATTACCTCTCTTATAGCATTGCTGGGGAGGGGGGTTGTCAGCAAAATGTTACCAGGATACAACCACAGTATAAATTCGTGGAGACACACATGGTACCACCAGTTTGGAACATCAGACCAGTAACATAAACCAAAGATTGGCATCACCATCACAATGCAGTTTCGTGACTGCCGATGTGAGCAAACAAAATGGTACCTAGCAACAGACACCAGCACTCCTTCAACCACGCCGACCTGGCCCAGGTCGAGCAGAATTTGAGCTAGTACTCTTGTCTCTATCCATGCTGCTCCATGATTCTTCAGTTCTTTGTCTGTTACCCCATTAGGAGATTGAGATAAGGTTTCACTATGTAGCTCTGGCTGGACTTCTCTATGTAAATCAAACTGGCCTTAGACTCACCTGTCTCTGACCTACCTGTCTCTGATCAAAATCAAACTGGCCTTAGACTCACCTGTCTCTGATCTACCTGTCTCTGACCCCCATGTGCTGGAATTAAAAGCATGTGCCATATCCAGTGTCTTTGATCCAACGCCCTCAACACTTGGCCTTTCTGCATTCTCAGATTTTTCTATTTGGATGGAATACCCTGAAGAAACCTGTTCTAGGACACCTGGGAAATTTAATTTGTTTCTTTATTGATTTTTGGCTTTTTGAGAGAGGGTTTTACTCTGTCATCAGACTGGCATTGAATTAAAAAATCCTCCTGCCTTTGACTCCCAAGTTGTGGGACCATGAGATTGCCATCAAATGTGAAAAATAGTATTATTTTGCCTTGATTTTTTTCTTTTTCTTTGGTTTTTAGAAATAGGGTCTCACTAATGCCGTCCAGGCTGGCCTTGAACATGTGATCCTCTTGTCACAGCTCCCAAGGTGCTGAGTTCCTACACCTTGGTTCCTTGTCACTTTTCTACAGTGTTCTCAGGTAGGCAGGTGCACTATTGGAACCCTTCCTCCTGTGGACGAGAGCAGTGATGCCAACCTGCTGTTCCCCGGTGCCACATTCCCTCTCCCAGCTACACACAATGTATGTTTGTCATGAACATTAGCATTTTAAAGAGTGCAGAGATAACTGAAGAAAATTCACAAGTGTCAGAGTTACAAAAGGTTGGTTCCTAACTTTTAAGAGATCAAAACCAAGATGCACTGGTGTGTTTGTCCCAAACATCCGGGATGGTGCAGGTGTGAGAATCATCACACCTTTAAGGTTAGCCTATGCTACATAATGAGTTTGAGTTCAAAGCCATGCTTGGCTATATGAGACCCTGTTTTTAAAAATCAATAAATAAATCAAAGAAGAAACAGGTTTACTGTTGTTTTTGTTTTGAGTCTGGGTCTCACTGTGTAGCTCAGGCTGGCCTCAGACTGAAGGCTCTCCCTGAGTGTGGCTAAAGAAAGAGGCACATGTATTAATCTACTCATCTATTCCCAGTCATATTTGGTAAAGTCCCAAGGCCAGCCTGTCAAACCACCTACCTGAAGAAGCCACTAATGAGCAGGGACACCTCCTTGTGAGTTCTCAAATACTTTTCATTTGCAATCCGAGTCTGGATCTGAGGAACAACAACCAAGAGTCAAGATGTAGTGAGACAGATCCAGGATTCAGCCCTTGAAGGCCCTGTGAAGTTGTGTGGGGTGCAGGGAATGGGACATAAGCCAGGTCTTTTCCTGGAGTGCTTGAAAGCTATCTTCGGATTTTCTCTTGAGGTAACCTCATTTCTTTTCTCTTCAGGAAGAGATTCACATTGCCTTGGCTGGGCTGGAACCTGCTGAAGCTGGCCTTGAACTCCTGATCCTCTATTCTAGAGTGTGCTGGTTTATAAAGGTGGAGATGGGGATGAGGGGGTGAAGGGGATTGGAACCCAGCAGTCTGTGCATGCCAGGCAAGCACTCCACCAACTAAGCTACACCTCACCCCTCGGTCGTTTCTCTGGCCAGACCCCCATTTGGTTCGCCTTGCACTTTCAAATGCCTGGTGAGTTAGGTTCAGGGTCACTCCATCTAGTCTTCTGGCACTCAGCTCCGGAACAGGCCCCGCTCCCTTTTCCCGGGATCCTCCTCCTTGTCTGAGGGACCTCAGACTTGAGGAGCTTAACTTTGATAGAAATGGGTTTTAGGCCGACTCACGCACCTTGAAATCTCGCAACTGCTCCAGTTGCTCCGGGCTCAGCGTTTCCGGATCTGCCCTCACTAACCCTTTGCGTCCCGACTCCATCAAGCTGCACTCGGTTGTCTAGGCGACAAGCTGCCGAGTAACGAAGACCCGCCCCGCTGTCCGCCCCGCCCCTCTATAAAACCAATCCATTCCAGGCAGGGAAGGCAGAATCTCACCGAGGGAAGCAAGGCCGCTCTGTAGCTAAATCAACTTGGATTTGGGGTCTTCAGGGGACTACTTTTCTCAGACTTAAAGACTGAGCTTAACTGTATATGAAATGAGCCTTCTTGATCTCACTCGACCTCAAATCGTGCATTTACTTAGCTAGAGGAAACCACAGAAAAAGATTCCTAGCGCAGAGTCCTCCAGAATCCAGCTCCCAACTCGGGCAGACGCTGTGCTTGCCGAAAGAAATCCAGGCTTCTTCTCTTCCCTCTGGCCCAGAAGCCATCCCATCTGTTCTATAGACAGACACTAGATATTGAAGTCCTGTATTCCTAAAATATGAAAGTGCCCCAGAGCACGGTGGGAACCATGCTCTGTCATTCTCAAACTCAGAATGCTGGACCTGGGCAGCACTCTGGCAGAATTTCCCTTCTTGGAATGACTTCCTCAGGTAGATTAATTTTCTCTTCACCTTAGGCTCCTCGTAAATTGTAAATTACTTCTCTCTCTCAACTGCATATAAACTAACTGGCTGCAAGATTTGTTCTTCTAGTATCTAATTTAGAAGGGTAAGTGAAACATAAAACCACAGTTCTCAAAATAGTTGCCTGGAAAGGGCAGGAGCCTGTCTGTCATCACACACACACACACACACACACACACACACACACACACACACAAGCTTTTCCTGTTTCAGAGAGATGGTGCCCAGCAGAAATCTTCAGAGAGGCAGGAGACAGAATCTCAAAAGAGTTTGGGATTCATAAACACTCCCCTACCCTCAACCCTGCCCCCATGCAGAAGCCGAGACACAGCATGAGAAAAAAAGCTAAATGTTAGGCCAAGGAGGGATCTCTCTATGATCCAAAGGCCTCCACCAGGGCAGCAGAAACAGTGTTAACAACCCCAAGCCCAGAAGCAGGTGAATCAGCTGTGACTATAAGCCTCTTCCTAGGGTCTATCTGGGTTAGCAATCATTTGGGTTTGGGTTGTTTATCTTTTTTTTTTAGCTTGAGTTAGTGATGGAGATAAGCTGCCATCTGTCAGAACCACTGTTTTCCCAGCGTGTGCAGAGGTTACCCAAGGGTGACAGTTTCTATTGGAGGGACAGGCTAAGATAAAATCCATAGACTTGAAGCTAGTGCATCTGCCACAGTCTCTCCGTTCCCGAATGCTTGAAATGCAGCTGTGTTCGATATGCCAGACATTTAGCATGTACTCTGGATCCTGAAGACTTAATGGAAGAAAATAATGCAAACTAGCTCAATAATTCATATGCATTGCATGTTTAAATTGTTTTGAAAATAGTAGGTTAAATAAAATCTTTGTGTGCATGCATGTGTGTGTGTTGTGTACATGTGCATGTGTGTGTTGTACACGTCTGTGTGCTGTGCACATGTGTAGAAACAAGAGGTCCTTGTCCTGTGTTAGTCAAGCACCATTTTACTTTACACTGAACCTAGAACTCACTGACTGACCAGGAAGGCCTGGAGGTGAAGAAATTGCCACCCCAGAGGGAAGCATGGACTCAAGACAGCACCCAAGATTTTACATGAGTGCTGAGGATTTGAACTCAGGTCTTCATGCTTGTGTAGCAAGCACTTTACCTCTGAGCCATCTCCCTAGCCCTTTAAAATGATTTGTAAACAAAACAAGGTCTCACTGTAGCCCTGGCTGGCCTGGAGCTCACTGCATAGATCAGGCTGGTCACAAACTCACAAAAGATTTGCCTGTGTCTGCTCCCTCCATGTGGGATTAAAAGTGCGTGTCGTCACTCCTAGCTCCATACAATTATTTTAAAAGTAATTTCACAAGCTAGACACAGATAGATAGATAGTAGGTCATGTCTGTAACCTCAAGTACTTGCAAAGTGGAGGCTGGTAGGCCAGGAATTCATCTTGGACTACATAGTGAGTTCCAGGGCAGCTTGGGATGCAAGAGACCCTATCCCAAATAAACAAATATATAATTCTTAAAAACTAGTAAACAAACACACACCTTTATTCCTAGAATTCCTGAGACAGAGGCAAAGAGAGTCTTCATGAGTTTGAAGCCAGCATCGTCTATGTATCAAGTTCCAAGACAGCCAGGGCTACATAGTAAGATCCTGTCTCAACAAACAAACAAACAGTAAACAAGCCAGCAGGACGCTCAATGGGTAAAATGCCACATAAGCCTGAAGGCCCAAATGTGATCCCCAGAACCCACATAAAGGTGGAAGGAATTAGAGGATCCACTCTTGAGAGTTGCTTTGACCTTCACACATGCACTGTGGTACACACACACTCTCTCTCTCTCTCTCTCTCTCTCTCTATATATATATATATATATATATATATATATATATATATAAATGTAATTTTAAAGGAGGAAAAGGATCACTCTGTAAAGTTGTCTTCGACCTCTACATGTGAGCCATGGCACACTCACCCCACACACGACAAAATAATAATAGTGAGGTGGTGGTGGTGGTGGCAATGTAAAATCAGTAACCTTGTGGGAAATTGTTGTCTATGTAGCTCTGGCTGTGGTGGAACTTGCTAAGTAGAACAGACTGGCCTGGAACTCACAGAAATTGGGATTAATCCCCAAGAACTGGGATTAAAGGGATGTGCCATTATTCTTACCCTCATTTTAAAAGAGATTTACTTATTTTCATATGTATAGGTGTTTTGCCTGCGTATATATTTGGGTACCATGTACATGCTTTGCTGCAGAGGCCAGAAGAGGGCATAAGATCTCCTGGGATTGGAGTTACCTGTGATTGATTGTTAGTGCTGATATAGGTGCTGGGAATTGAACCTGGGTTCTCTGAAAGAGCAGCCAGTGCTCTTAACTGCTGAGCTAACTCTAAAAGTCAGTCTTTTTTTTTTTTTTTTTTTAATACATAGCAACTTAGCTTTGACTGAAGAGGAATAGAAAAGAGTGAACTTGCGTGAGGTGTGCAGAGAAAATCTGAGGAAACTAAGGCCTGAAGCCTCATCTCCTTAGAGAGATGCTCCCAAGGATGGGCTCCCGAGTCACAGGGCTTCCATCACTCAGACTGACAGAACTTCGGAGATGTGCCTATAGCCACTCAGCTAGGAGAGTCTCCTGAGTACCCTCCCCTCTTTGAGACAGACAGTACTAATATAGACCGGACACTAAGCAAAGGATTGAAAATTCTTTGCTGGCTCCAGCTATCTCCCAGTTGCTGCCTGAGAAGAGGAACAAGAGGGATTCATGAGAATTCACTTTTGTGAATGTTTAATATTTCAATTAATATGATTAGGCTCAAGCCTGAATGAGCAGCAGGGCGGCAGGTCTGCTGAGAAGACACAGAGTAACTAGATCAGTGGGCCCCTCCGTGGGGTCCCCCACATTCACAGGGCGTGATCTGTTTAGCATCTCCATAAATGTCAACATCAGATTAGAAGGCAAAAAAGGAGAAGTGGGGGTGGGGCAGGTGAATGGAAAGTTACTGTGGAGAATTATAGCTTTCTACTTCCTGGTTCCCTGGCACTCCCATGGCATCTCCAGGCCACTCGTCATGGAGTCTCCTATTACCTCACCCTCTCAATCCATTTTAAGGCACCCTATTGGGAGAACCTGGGCATCTGCATGACGAAGTGTAATCAAGCCTCTGCACATACATGCACTTCATTCACATATATATTTATATATACCTGACAGAATGTAGCTTCAGGCCACAAAAACCCAGATTAAAGAAGGTGGAAGCAGTCACTAGGGAACTGGGCAGTAGGAGGAAACACAGTCTTACCCAGTGCTTCAGTGAGCACAGAGGGAAAGAAAGGCCAGGTTCACATCAGTTCATTCCCACAAGGAATGCTGGGTGTGGGCATTCAGTACCTGACCTCAGGACCCACCCTGCCCAGGCTGGAATCTCATCTGGAGCTGTTTCTAGCTGTGTGATCTTGGAGAGTTATTTAACCAATCTGTGTCTTGGTTTCTTCATACATATCAGGTAGAGTGGGCTAACACATTTGGAACAATCCCTAGGACATGGCATTGTTACCTCAGTTCCAGAGGAGGAACCTGTTTGCTGTGATAACTCAGGAATGGAGGCCTCCAGGGCACATCTGGGAGTCTCAGAGACATGTACACCACTCTAGACACAGCAGCTCTACCTTGGACAGAAGGGGAAGCAGGGTGTTCTACGGAAGTTGCCAGTGGAGCATGGATGGATGGTGAGCCAGACTGCTACCACAGAGAGCTGATACCAACAGAAACACGGGGTATGTGTGGGGCTGGAGCACGGAGGGCCAGTCTTCCTCTAGATCATGGAGCACATGACCAGGTTTAGAAGTATAACTGTTTGGGGAAAAAATAGTTTCTAATGCATTTTTTGCCTCCTTTCATCTGACTCTGAATTCTACCCAAGGAACCCAACCAAAGGAAGCACAGGAAGGAGAAATGGGGTACTGTGCCCTCAAGGGGGAGCCTAGCAGCTGTGCCTGTTCCCACAGAAGGAATCAACACTTCCCACTTGTCACAGGGTCTTTGCATGAGGCATCTACTATGTACGAGCAAGACACCAGGCTAGATACTGTGAACAGTCGAACACTGAGTCTTGGTCTTCAAGGATAGCACAAGTGAGAGCTGCCACCAGCTGCTGCTCCTGCCCAAGCACTTATACACACAACACCCCCAGAGAGAAGGAAGGGGGTGTCTGAAAATGCCAGACTGCTATAGCTTCCCTTGTTTCTTTCTCTGGAGAAGGATGCAGACTCTCACTGCACTCACTTCCACTGGTTCTCTCCTTCCTCACACCCTTTCGAATTTTTTCCTCTCTGCTTCACTTTTGCTCTTCCCCACCCCCCCCCACCCTGTGACCACTTCCTTACTCATCTACACCTCCCTCCCTGCCCCTCAACCTGCCTTACTGCTCTTTCCTGTTTCTCTTCCTTGTTTCCTTCCTTGGGTTCTCACTCTCAGACTCCCCAAAGGCCAGGTTGCCCTCCCCCCGCCCCCCAGCTTCCATCTCCCGGGTCTGCGCTTCCTCTTCCAGCACCGGGGACAGCTCCAACCCCCGGAACAATGGACCCCACCCTAGGGCTCCTCTATAAATTCTCCATCTTAGTGTCATGCCCAACTCCTGACTGGGGAGTAAGATGGGGGAAGGGTTGTTATCTAGACCAGCTGCTCTTCTGGGGCTGAAAGGGAGTCCAGGAGGATAGAGATAGAAAGAGGGCGTGGCTCTTGCCCGGGTTGTGCGTCTCTCTCCAGGGTAGAGAATTTGTCTTCCACCCCTGAGACTGACATCACTGATGTCAGGGGAAAGGAGGTGGGAGTGGGGAGGGGGGTGTGGAGGGGGGAGGTTTTTGTTGAGGAGAGCGCGGCCGGAGAGCAGAGCTCCGGGACCCAGGTGACCGGGAAAGCAGGCAGCCCTAGTGTCGGGAGTAACCGGCAGTACCCAAGCCAGGGAACCATACAGGGTGGGGGTGGGAGGGGGGTCGGGGGAGAACCTAAAGGGGCAGGGCAGAAGGGACCCCCGGAGCCCTGCCGCTATCAGAGATCAAGCATTTGGCATCAGGGATCTTCGGACCCAGAAGAAGGATCAGCCACAAGGGAGGTGTCCTCCCTAGGAAGTCAACGAGAGAGTCACCTGCCCCACATCAGGAGCAGGGACCCCCTCATGACACTGCTGGCAACCATAGCAGTCCCCTAGCCCCTCATCCTCCTTCCTATCGCCCTCTTCCGACTCTTACCCTATCTCCTTTGGCATTTGTGCCTTTGCTCCCGCCCTCTGAGCTCCAGCCCTCCAGCTACTACCCAAACGCCCCAGGGCTTAGCCGCCCTGACCCTCATCCTGGGCTATTTGCCAGATCTCTGGGAGATCCTTTGCTTGGGCTATGCCTCCTGGTGGCCTGACAGTATCTGCCTAGACCTCTGACCCCTAGCCCTCAACTCCCCAGGCCTCCTTTGTGTGAAGAGCCCTCCTCTGCTCAGTAGTGTGGTTGGGGGCCAAAGGGAAAGCCGGCCCTGCTGGGCCCCTGGGCCCTACCACCTGCCTCCTGGTTGGGCAGCTTTCCTTGTCTTTGGGCCTCTCCCTGCTCCCCCGGCCCCTCCTCCTGGGCCGCCCCAATGAAGGAGCCGGATGCCATCAAGCTGTTTGTGGGGCAGATCCCGAGGCATCTGGAGGAAAAGGACCTGAAGCCCATCTTCGAGCAGTTTGGTCGGATCTTCGAGCTGACTGTCATCAAGGACAAGTACACCGGGCTGCACAAGGGTGAGGGGTCAGGCCACCTGGAGAGGAGGCACTGAGTGGCCTGGGAGGCAAGAAGGATGGAGGAAGCTGGAGGGATGGAGTGACTGGAAAAGGCTGATTGGGAAGCAGAGTTCAGGGACTAGGGGATTGGATAAAGGAGCTAAATGAGAATTCAGCTGAGTGACAGGAACCACAGGGTCAAAAAGTAAGGGGAACTCAGCACTAGAGATGGAGGAGGGTATTGGTGGCATGAGATGAGCCGAAGGGTTAGAAGGACAAGTTTTAAGAGACAGAGGATCAAGATGGACAGTGTGAGACGCCCCAGATAATGTTGGGATGGCTGGCCAGGTGTTTTTAACTTAAAAAGAGTGGCTGCAGTCAAGCCAGCCAACCCAGGACTAAGGTGAAGGAGCGGAGGAGAAGGGCATGGAGAAGAGAGACCGGACAAGGTTTATTGGACTTAGAAAGTTATTAGGAAGAGGTTCCTGAGGCTCTCCAAGCGCTGTGCTGCTAAGGAGGACGGGCCTGAAATCAGCACTTGGAGAGCTCCAAGCTCTGGGAACCCAGGGCCATACTACCTCCCTGAAATCTTGCTGCCTAGGAAAAAGCACTTCTGGCTGTCGCTCCCCTCTTCTCTGTGCACTCTGCACACCTGTCTCTGATGGAGTCTGGGAGACTCAAGAAGTAGGGAAAATGGAGAGAGGATCAAGATGGAAGGAGGAGAAGGGGAAAGAGAAGAGGAAACGAGAGAGAGACAGAGACAGACAGACATAGACAGACAGACAGACAGACAGACAGACAGACAGACAGACAGATAGACAGATAGACAGATAGACAGCACAGTATTGCCCTACCTGTTTGGTGATCACAGCTCTTCCTGCTCTCAAGTCCCATCTCTCAACAGATCCAAGGCTCTCCCACGTCTCTCACCTCCAGGTCCCTGACCCAGAGATAAGATATAATTTTATCTCTCTGGATAAATGCCTCCTCCCTCCCCAGCCCAGCAGGCAGAGATGTCCAGAAGGGGAAAATCCCCTCTCCAGGTCCTTGGTCTCCGGGGAAGCCCCTTCAGAAGGGGAACCTGAGGACTCACCTGACACTGTCTCTCTGCCTGTGTGTCCTTAGGATGTGCTTTCCTGACGTACTGTGCTCGCGATTCAGCCCTGAAGGCCCAGAGCGCCCTGCACGAACAGAAGACTCTCCCAGGGGTGAGTTTTGTGCTCTGTGGGGTCAGGGGGCTGAGAGAAGCCTTAGGAGTGGCTCCCAGGACACCGAGCCATTTTCCACCTCTTCATCACCAGGAAGTCCCTGTAGCATCCCTTTCCCTCTGTAGATGTGTGAAACAAGAATGATTGGTGGAGTGACTATGACCTTTTCTGAGGAGCACATTCAGCTCCTCCCCCACACCTCAGTGTGTCCCCAGGCCATGCAAGAGGGAGGACTTAGCTGTATGGGAAGAAGGTAGAGTAGACTGGACACCTGTGTTAGAGGGAGCAAGAGGCACCCAGGCACTCTTTTGTGGTGCTGGCTAAGGCAGACTGGGTGGCTACGAGATGGGGGAGGGGCACTGCTGCCCTGAGAACAGGCAGCTGGGCCTGCTGGACTATTCTGTGCTGCTTTCTGAGATCACACAGGCTGCCCTGCCTGTCTCGCAGGAAGCACTCCAAAACAGAGTCACAGGGCATCACAGTAGAGAAGGCCTAGAGTGGACATGATTTTGGGGACAGCAAACAAGGGCTGACACCATCATCAAAGATCAGGCTTGACCCTACCAAGTGTACCTGGGGAAGTCAGGAAAGTGGCAGTGGCTCTGAGGTGGCTTCCCTCCTGCAAAGTGACATGGGGGGGGGGGGGAATCTTCTAAAACAACCTTTTACAAGTCTGGTTGGTAACTGAGAACAGGCATCAAGAAGCCTCCTGGTCCTTTTGGATCTATATGTTTCTGTCTTTTCTCGGATTGAGTCTCAGGAAGTCCTTCTTGAAGCTTCAGTGCCCATGGTGAGTGTTTGCTCAGCAACATCCAGAGGCTGCAGACATCTGTCCTAGCCTCTACTTCCTCCCCACATGAGACAGAGAATGGCACTGACCATCCATCCTCCTGAGAGGAAACAGACAAAACAGATTGGCTGGGGCTACAGGAAATAGAACTACTTATACTGCCCCAACTTCAGACTCTCTTGAGGTCCCCCCTCCAGTCCTCCCCAAACATCTTATCCCAACCAACAGGAACAGCCATTGCCCAGAATGGAGGCTGGGAGCACGGATGTGAATTGGCACAGGGGTCTAGAGTAAGCATGTGCTCGCTCATGTACACATGCATGTGAACACCTGACAGGCTAGATTAGGGACACATGCAAGCTGCTGAGTCCCAACTTTCCCTTCATTTTCTTTCTAGAGGGCCCTCACAAATCAGGTTTTTACTTCCATTTTACCTCCATTGTTGTGGGTTTCCTGTTCCTCATTTCAGAATCCCTACAGGAACTAGAGAATCAGGGGAAGGAGTCCAAAAGAGGGCAGAGTAGGGACCAGCGTGGGGTGGGCAGGAGCCCCAAAAGCACAGCGCCAGCTAGGCACATCTCCCCTGCATCCGGCTCCTCCAGCTCTGTGATGCTCAGGTAAAACTCTGTCCTGAGAAGACAGTGGGATGTGCATAGCAGTCAGGAAAGGCTCCCTGGTAAGAAAGGCTCTGTCACTCTGCTCCAGACTTCCCACAATGGACAGAATCCAGAGGGACTGATGAAGTTTCTATTCGGAAAGGAGGGGTTCCATTCTTCTAGGGGAGAATCCCACACTAAGGGGTTGAGAAAGTTGACTCAAGTCAGTTAAGGGAAGAGATACCTATAACTAAATTTTGCCTTTGTACCCTACCAACTGGCCCCCTCAGTTGTGAGTGTATAGGGTGTCTGTGTGTGTGTATAGGGTGTCAGCCGATGCACAGTTCTGTCTGTAAGTTTTTGCTAGTCTAATCTCCAAACCCTCCTGCGAGGTTTATTTTAATACATGCAGTTTTAGCTTGCTTGTGTTGCACCCCCTTTTTATCACCCAGAATCTAGTGGCTTGTGGCTGTTGAGCCCCACTCCTCTCCAATGAGAGACCCTAGGATGACTGTGTCCCAGGTCCCTGGATCCATTCTGAGTAGGGCGTGGCCTCTTGGAAGTTGGTTGTGAGGGATGCCTCTGTCGGGCATATCTCCCCATCTGTTCTGGATCAAACTCCCACTCTGAAGATGTGGGTTTTCTCATCATCTTGAGGCAGGGATAGTGGTCTCTGGGACACCAGGATCAATTCTGGAGCCAGGAGGGGCAGGGCTCTAGACCTGCACCCTCAAGCTTCTGTGAGAGAGCGAGCTCTTTTTGGAGGTGGGATCTTGACTTAATGTTAATGAGAGAGATGGACCTGAACAGTGGTCCTGTTAGGGAAAGCAGATCAGAGACCCCTGCTAGAGTATAAATAGCCCCTTCTCCTTTGAGCAGCCCATGGGAGGGAGGGCTTATCACCTGGTGGGTGGAAGCTAGGAGAGAGGCGCCAGCCTGGTTGCCAGGTAAACACAGCACAGCTGGACTCAGGGGAGGGGGCAGGTGTGCCCCAGGTGAGCTAACAAAGCTGAGCTTCCCACAGGAAGTGCCAGGCCAGGGAGGGAGGACTGAAAATGGGCATTAGGAGTACTGAGAAGTCCTCTGTGAGGGTGAGGGTGGGGAATTCTGTCCACAAGATCCATAATGTGGTCTGTGCTGTTCTCCAAGCGAATGTGCATCAGCTGTGGGTATTTATTGATATGCTATTTTTGTGCTGGAAGTCTGTGCAGGGCGGGTATCACATCGTTTCTCTCCCAAGTTCTCAGGGCAAAGTGCCAATCTAAAATTGCCCCATGCTGTGGCCTGGTTCTGACTCTCCATCTTGAGGGAGCTGTTGTGGTGCCTAGGAGGGAATTTCCTGTTTTGGGTACAGTACAGAAGAGGTGAATGGCTATAAGTTTCTGGCCCACAGACCTCCTCTGGTGCGCGCGCACCAGACACACACACACACACACACACACACACACGCACACGCACACGCACACGCACACGCACACGCACACGCACGCGTGCGCTCTTTAGGAGATTGAATTTCAGATAGGATAATCCCAGATTGGTGGAAGGTAAAGCTAAGGGCAGATTGGCAGAAGGATTTATGTGACTGTGACCCTCCCACCCCCACCAGCTGCTCTCAGAGCCAGAGATCTGGGGGGAGGGAAGGCTGGGGCAGAAATATCATTGGAGATGAATCTCAGGTCTGATCCAAGGCTGTGAACACCTGGCTGGCAGAGTTCAGCCGGGAGCTGCATTTCTGTATTTCTCCATGTTAACTGATGTCACTCAAAGTCTCCAAATTCGACAGCACCAGAGCTGAGCAGCATCTGACTGCAGACTTCCTGGTCTATCCTCTTGTTTAAGAAGAGGAAGTTGGAGCCTGGAGGGACACAGCCAGTGAGGGCAGGAGGACCTAGGTCTCCTCTCAGTTTAGTGACTTTCCTTAGAGAACCCTAAGCTAAGCCTCACTCTTAGCATGTAAATGAATGCCTCCTTTATGCTTTTGCTCTCTAAAATTAAGACTCCCATCATCACATGAGTGAGGGGGTTGGGTGTGACCCGAGCAGCCAGTCTCCGATAGCAAGAGATGTTCAGAGGCGGAACACTGCATGCTTCTTCCACTTTCCAGTTACTACTTTGCTTGCCCTCTTGGTTAAGGAGATCAACCTGTGGGAGTATTTCCCAAGTTCACTCACCAAACAAAACAGAATAGAACTAGAAAATTTTTCTGCCCACGCTGAAGACTGAACAAAGGCTGACACTGTGGGTGTCAGGGAGAAGCTAGAGCTCTGGAGTCAGGGAGGCTTGCAAAGGAGCACAGATAGCCTCCACCCTTTCAGCGCTTCTGTGGTGCTTTCTCAGCTCTTCAGATAGCAAGGACTGGTTGTGGAGGCAAGACGCAGGAGACCGGAACAGTATGGCCCCTGCAGGACTCACTCCACGTAACTCCAGGACCAGGAAGCTTTCTTGGGCCCCTCCCCCACCTCCCAGCCCCCACCCAATACTCTACCCCCAGCATACCCTGTTCCTACCCCCCTCCAGTCCTGTGTGTGGAGAAGCAGAAGTGATGACGTCACCACGGTCGCCAGGGCGACGGGGACGGATAAATCAGGCTGAGTGGGCGGTTGCCATGGTGCGCATTCTCCCGTTGCCACGGAGACTGGGCATCTGCTCCCTTTGTGCTGCCCGAGTGCCTTCCCCCTGGGGTCAAGGGGTGTAGGGGAGCAGAGAGGCAGACACACCTCCAGTGGTCAGAAGGAATTCTAAGCCTCTGTGGGGTCTCCCTCAGCCTTCCTTGGGGGTTCTCCATGCGATAGCCTCTGTTTGGTCCTACTTTGTAGAATGGAGGCAGCTCTGGTTAAGCAGTTCCTTGGTTGAGCTCTGACTCAAGACCTGGGTCCTAAGAGCAGGCCTTCCTCACCTAAGAGACCAACACTTATGGATGACCTAGGCATTCTGGGGCCAAACTGAGCCCAGAGCTGCACCCCATGAAATCTTCCAAGACATCTCCTCTCCCCAATGTCTCTAATTCCTTCAGGTTTGAATTCTAGACAAGATTGGCCCTACCCTTTCCTTCCCAACAACTTAGAGGGCTGAGGCAACTTGGCTCCCTTCAGTGTGGGGAGGGCTCCCGGATGCGCCAAGGAGGCCCTGGCAGCCTCCTTCTTTTCTCTCCTATAGATGAACAGGCCTATCCAGGTCAAGCCAGCCGACAGCGAGGGTCGAGGAGGTAGGTTCTTTAACTTTGGATTTAGCCCCTTTTCTCCTACCCCCAGGCCCAGGGCTTGATGGGGCTGAAGGACAGCCTTTCTTGAGAAAGGAAGTCTGGAAATGCTGAAGGTTGAGTTAAGGAGTAGGTGGTAGGAGGCGAGATCTGGCCTGTTTGTAGAGATTACAAAACGGAGGCCAAGCAGAGTTCAAGTCCTTCAGAGCTGAGTACTGCATGTCCCTGAACTCTAATGCCCAGCCGCCAGTTCATTACACCCTACAGCCACTGTTCCCCGGGATGGGGGAGGTAGCAACAGGTATAGGTGAAGGTGGAGAGCTGGGAAAATGGTCAGGAGACCCTGTACATTCCTCCCCTCCTATGCCCCACCCCCCAGAAGACCGGAAGCTCTTTGTGGGGATGCTAGGAAAGCAGCAGACAGATGAGGATGTCCGGAAGATGTTTGAACCATTTGGAACTATAGACGAGTGCACTGTGCTCCGAGGGCCAGACGGTACCAGCAAAGGTAGCCCTATCTTATCCCTTCTCCACAGGACCCAGTAGGGCGCCTTCATGGTAGGCACTCACCCTCCTCTCCTCCACCCCACCCACTTACTCTAGGCTGTGCCTTTGTGAAGTTCCAGACTCACGCCGAGGCCCAGGCAGCCATCAACACCCTTCACAGCAGCCGGACACTGCCGGTGAGCCCCAACCCCCTCCTTCCTGGTCTCTCCCACTGGCCCACTTGCCAGGCCCTGGCACAGAGCAAAATTCCATACAGGATAGGACTTCTAATTTATTCCTTTTTGAGTTTTCTCAAAAGAACCAACAGATCAAATACCACACTCCCATACTACTCTTCATCTAGAGTCCCAATTCCCTTCCGCTCCTCTCCAGCCTCCTCCTCTCTCAGCTCCGATCGCTTCTCTATTCTCTGGAACCCACCTCATCACCTGGGGTATCAGGACCCTGGTTTAGAGGCCCCACCTGCTCAGCACATGTTGATACTGCTGTCCCTAAATGTTAGTGTTCATTCCATTGAATAAGAGCTGGAAGTCCAGCTGGAACCTAACTCGCTGCTTCCAACAGATGTGGGTCTCTCACAACTCAAAGTTCAGACATCAGACAACTGAGTCAGCAGGCTGGGCCCTTTCACCTCGGAGAGCTAGGACTCTGTAACAGCACTTGCAAGTGTTCCGACTTAGGTTTGATTTGGCTCAGGCTAACATTAAAATGTGATATGGTGCCCACTGAGCACTCCATGACACCTGGGCATGGTCCAGAATAATGGCAGAGAGATGGAGCAGCTGTCAGATTAACATTCCCCACAGCTAACCCGCTGTGGATTGCCAGCACAGACATCTCTCGGCCCCATCCTATTTCCACAGGCCCGTACGTTTTTTTGTTTGTTTGTTTGTTTGGGTTTGGGTTTTTTTTGCACTTAATTTCACATTCCTCAATTCTATCTAGCCTTTTACATATCCCAGTGCAGGGAGATGGCGGGATTAGGATCTCCCCATTTGGATTGGGCACTGTAATGGCTGTGCTCCCAAGGAGGCCTGAGGCCAGACGAGGCCCCCAGGGAGCAGATGCTGACTCTTCCTGTGACATGTGGGGCCCATGCCCAGGGTGCCTCATCCAGCCTGGTGGTAAAGTTTGCTGACACAGAGAAAGAGCGAGGTCTTCGCCGGATGCAGCAGGTGGCTACCCAGCTGGGCATGTTCAGCCCTATCGCTCTCCAGTTTGGAGCCTACAGCGCCTACACCCAGGCCGTAAGCATCCCCTCCCACCCTCAGTGCCCACCCTCAAAACACCAAAGCAGGGGTTAGAGGGAGTGCTGGAGGCTGGGCCCTACTCTCCTCTCCCCCTCCCACAGCTGATGCAGCAGCAGGCAGCCCTGGTAGCAGCTCACAGTGCCTACCTCAGCCCTATGGCCACCATGGCTGCCGTGCAGATGCAACACATGGCTGCCATCAATGCCAATGGCCTCATCACCACCCCCATCACTCCATCCTCAGGTAAGGCCCGTGCTAGGCAGGTGGGGCAGAGAATGACAGCATGGTGGCAGTGACTAGGGGAAACCGTGGGGTGCAGGAGGTGCTCAGGGGTCAGAGAATGGCCTGTTTGCTCCACTCTGCTCCCCAGATTTGCCTACTGGTTCTCTGCATCTGTGTGCCTGCCTCTCTGCTCCGTTGCTGTCATGTTCTCCTTCCTAGGAACCAGCACCCCTCCTGCCATTGCTGCCACGCCCGTCTCTGCCATCCCTGCTGCCTTGGGCGTCAACGGCTACA
>JANHMN010000001.1:59478051-59488051 GCA_030674055.1 Rhabdomys pumilio | reverse complement strand
GCAGCCAGACCCCTTAAGTGAATGCCCTGCCCTTTTACCACCACCTGCCCCACTCTGATGCTGGGCATGAGGAATTGGGGTCTGGGTCACTCCCTCAGCTATTATTGTTCAGTCAATAATATGTGTCTCCCACCCACATATATGTGTGTGCATATGTATACACACACACCCACACACCCACCCCCACACACAGAACCACCCTAGAGAGAGCCAAGTCCACACCTGTGTCTACTCCTAGAGTTTTCCACAGTATCTGGTCTTGTTTGTCTGGTCAGCGTCCATGTGTCTGTGTCTTTCTCTTCCTGGTTTTCTTTTGGGTTGGATGGAATTAGTGGAGTAGGTTTGGGGGCTAGGAGGCTGGTTTGGAGAACTAGAGGGTCATAGAGCCGCTTGGGTTTGAAACCTGATCTGTGGTGGAGACAGCAGTTCCCAGTGCCCTGAATTGCAGGTGGTTTTCCCAGGCCGGTGGACTTTGGGGCAGAACACAGTACAGATGGGAGTGGGCGTGGCTTGGCTTGGTGGAGGAAGTGGAACTGTACTGAGTAACCCCCAGCCCGGTGAAGGCTGTCATCCAGCCTTGGGGCACACACCAGGAGCCCAACCTACCTTTGATTTGTTTAATCTCCCTTGGACCAAACCTTGAAAAATCACAACCCAAGAACAATACCCACATCTTTGTTTCTCCCCCTTTCCCCCCAATCCTGGCTGCTTAACTCCCCCCACCCTGGGGGCCCCCAGCCCAGGGTCCGTGTCCATTGTCGGCTGAAGCCCCCATCCCGGACCCCTGCTCCGGGCCCCTGTAAGTTGCATGGAACAAGCGTGTTGTCTTTGGAGCCAATTGTTTGTTATCTGGGGAGGGGCTATGGAGGGAAACAGCCCCTAGCCCAGGCTCAGGGCCGGGGGCAGCTCGCGGGATGTGCCTGGTCAACAGTGGTTGGTGACTGTGGTCTGTGCATTGTTTTCTTGCTTCCTATGTTCCTTTCCAAAAAGGAATGAGAACGCTAAGGGCTGGGAGTGGTGTCATCCCATGAGACTCCATCCCTAAGCCCTTCTTTTGAGTCATCCCAGCCTCTGTGGATGCTCCCCTCTCTCCAGGTGTCTGTCTTGTGTGTGCACCCTCTTCTCCTTCCTTCTAGTTATCTCTGCCTGCCTGTTTGTCTCATTTCTTTGCCTCTCTCCTCACCTAGCGCTATCCTCCAGTCATTTTTGACTTGTTTCTCCCCAATGGCTTCAGTTTCTGTATTGTTCCATGCCTCCTTCCCCATTTCTCTATTTTTGCGCTATGCCCTCATAGCTGTAGGGATGGGGGAGGTGAGCAGATGGGTTTTTTGGGACAAGGCCTTTCTGATGGCCTGCCTTTCTCAGGTAGCCCCATCATAGGTGCCATCACTCCCTGCCACCCCAACCTTACCAGGACCCTGTGACCAGTGCTAGCCACCTTCCCTGTGCTTTACCTCTATTTCCTTCCCTCACAGGTCTGGAAATACCAGAGGAAGGGGCACTTCATACCCTCTTCCTATGACTGGCACTGGCCTTCTCTGCTCATCTGCCCTGGGCCTTGATTGGACTCTGGGGCAAAAGCTGCTGCATGGCCCTGAGGGCCCAGAACCTGGCTCACTCCCACCATCTTGCCTCTCTGAAGGGCTGTGGTTTTGCCTCCCTGGCTCCAAAAGCCTATTTCCTCCCCAGTGCCCTTTTGGCCTTTGTGAGGAAGAAGGAATAGGCTTGAAGGTTCAGGGGCATCTGCCTTCTGCTAAGGTTCCTGAGACGGGCCTCTGTGCCCACTCTTCGCACTCGCCTCCCCTCAGTGGGCCCAGGAGGGCAGCAGGGCACCCTCCTCTTCCCCAAGCGTACTCACCCTAGCCTCTTCCCCATGGCAGGGCCTTCTCAGAAGCTGGGTCCCACATTTCCCTCCACCCTCAGCTAGAGGTAGGATATCTCCAAAACCTGGGCTCTCAGCCCTAAAACTCACTGCCTCCCCCAAGGGCCCCCTCCAAGGGTGAGGGGCCCTGAGGGCTGCCTCTCTGCCAGTCAGTCACAGAGACCCTCATTTCATGAGGAAAAGACCTTTCCCTGAATCCCTAAAAATGTTTACAGTCTCTGCTGGCCCCTCTGTGTAAATACCATGACCACCAGGGCATTACCCAGCCAGATGCTGCCATCTCTCTTTCTGGGAGTTTAGACACTGTTGCCCTTGGATTTTTTTTCCTCTCTTGATTTCTCCCTTTGCTTTGGGGGTAATTGGGTATTTTGGGGGAAGGGTATAGGGAGGGCTAAAGGGGTTTATTACCTGATCATTTTCTTTAGGAAGAGGTTTTAGGGAAAAGAACATGGGGTGGGGTGGGAGGGTGAAGGGCGAGAAGGGGGATCAATTTCTGACAGTTCTCTACACTTATTTATTGAGTTTTACTTTTAAAGAGTCAGCCTTTTCTGTCTAAATAAAAATGTTTGAAAGCATCAACTGAGTCCTAGAAGGTTGACAGTAGGGTGCTCACACTGGGGAGAGGAGGGAGGGAGTGGGAGGCCAAGCCCTTGCTGTTCAGACCTTGCTCATCTTTGGGGCTTAATTGTACAGTCTTCTCCAGAGTGAAGCCTGGGGAAAGAATCTGCAATTGAATGTAGAGGCAAGCACTGGTCAGAAGGCCTCCCGTCTTCAGTCATGCATGCCCCTCTAAGGTTGGGATCTTGTAGTTTCAGGGACACTAGGAGCTGGCTTTAATATTACTATTGCTGTTTATGCTCCTGTGCTGACCCCTTAATGTTCATGTCTTTATTCTCCACAACCCCGTGATGGGTTGGCAGAATATAATGTTTCAAACAGGCCGCTGCATGATCCGTCCAACAGAAGGTCTGAAAGTCAATTTCTTTTCTAAGAACTGTGTTGGCTCACAGCGATCATGTAGTGTGTTTCCTTACTGTGCGCCGCCCACCTGCTTGGAGGTAGCTCCTCTCTGTCAGGCCTTAGAAACTTGCCCCTCCAGGTACGATCTGGCCTCAGGTCAGAGCTGTTCAGTGAAAATAAGCCTGTGGGATGGGGATTTAGCTCAGTGGCAAAACACATGACAAGGTATAAAGGGCCCCCTCTACACCAATACAGAAAAAATGAGAACGAAATCAAGGGAGTAAGAAGAGGAAGGCAGAGAGAGTGAGGAAAGGGGTAAATACAAGGGAAAAAGAAAAACTGCAGTTATGGGTCAAACCTCACAACTCCCCACGCCCACCCCGACACCCCCTCACTCTTGTCTTAGCACAGTCTCTAATAGTTTAAAAGCAGTCAGAGCATGGCAGCACATGGCTGCAATTCCAGCACTTGGGGGATTGAGGCAGAGGTTCAGGAATTTGAGGCCAGCTGGGACAGACAGAAATCAGGCAGGCATGCATACAAGAAGCACTATGGAGATATTCTTTGCGTGTGGCTTTAGGGGGAAATCTTAGTGTGGTAGAGATCAGGAATGAGGTGGAGTCCATACCCCTGGCTTTTCTTATGACCAGGGACACAGGCCACGCTGGTGAGGAGGGCAAGCCCACCGTGGTGGTGGCAGGACACTGCTTGTTCACAGCTCTAGAGCAGATAGGTAGCCCACCTCAGTTCCTCCTCTCTGACATGCTCTCCTAGGTTGTTTTAAATCCAGTCAAGCTGTAACCTTAGAACCACAATGAAGATTAAAGGCCTGGCAATAAGGCGTGATGTTTAGCTAGTAACAAAACGCCCGAAATCTTAGTGACAAGTTGTGTGTGCACGTAAGGCCAACAGCAGCGGGTGGGGTTTGTGAACGTTCCCCAGAGCTCTCTCAGCTTTATAACCGTGTGGAGGTCAGAACAAAGATGGTGAGTTTCAGATCGAAGACTCTCCCAGAATGACTGCATCTCCTCACTCCTGGTATCTTTGGGCTCTTAGGCAGATGTGGCAGCACCTCGGGGACTGCTTCTATTGTATGCTCCTAATAACTTACGAGGGAAAAGAGTCATGTTAACAAAAGAGACAGGACCCAAAACCCAACCCAAGAATGAGACTATGTTAGGGCAAACAGAGCTGACAAGAACATGGCAGGGAAGACCCTGAACAGGCTCAGTAACTTTTCTGTACTTTTAGAGCCAGGGAATACACACGTGAGGATGTGCTGAGCCGGGCTGACTTTGCGTCCATGGACTTTTCCAGTTCGCTATTCACTTCTTTGGTTTCAAGTATCTGAGACCCAAAAATTCTTTCATGGCCAAGCTTCAATTACCTTCTCTAAATATGAGCATTTGAATAGCCCTGGACTAACATCCTGGTTCTTAGAAAAGCTTTCTCACTTTTCAGCCTCTTTTTTTTTTATATATTACTTATTAATTTACTTAGATTTTTCTAGACAAGGTTTCTCTACATAGTCCTAGCAGTTCTGTTTTGTTTTTTGCTTTTTTGAGACAGGGTTTCTCTGTGTAGCCCTGGCTGTCCTGGAACTCACTCTGTAGACCAGGCTGGCCTCGAACTCAGAAACCCGCCTGCCTTTGCCTCCGAAGTGCTGGGATTAAAGGCGTGCGCCACCACAGCACGGCTCTAGCAGTTCTGGACTCTTCCTATAGACTAGCTGACCTCAAACTCAGACCCACCTGTCTCTGGAGTGTTGGGATTAAAGGCGTGCACCACCACCACCAGGCTCAGCTTCATTTAAAGTGCACACACATGCATGTGTGGGGGTGAGTGTATGCCGAAGCATGAGCGACAGTTAGAGGACCTTTCTGGAAGGAGCTCCTTCTCTCTTTTACCATATGGGCCCTGGGGGACTGAGTTAGGTCATCAGGCTTGGTAGCAAGCACCTTAATCACTCAATCACCTTGGTGGCCCACTGAGTCACATGTCACTTAGAACACTTACCAAATCATTGTGTGGTCAAGAATGAACTTGAGCCGGGCTTGAATGCAAGATTTCCCTCCATGGACAGGATCCTCCTGCCTGCTCAGTAAGAATAAGTCCCTGCCACACGCTCCTTACTTCTCTCAACTTTTTTATGTACTACCTTTTCTTAGTTTTCCTAGTAGTAAACATTACACACATACCCACTAGTGGCCAAATCTGGATTGCAACTTTCTATTCCCTGCCTCCCTCTGTTTTGGGGAGGAATGGTTGAGACAAGGTGGCCTCGAACTCCCAGTCCTCCCTGCTTAACCTCTCAAGTGCTGAGACTGTAGGCACAGGCTTCTGCATTCATAACCTCCCACATCATCTAGTCAGTCCCAATGGGACACTAAAGCCCCAGCTGGGTTACTCAGGTCTCCTCGGCTATCACTTCAGTCCATACCCGTGTCCCACTAGAAGCCCGCAGTCTGCTGAGCTGCCTCCACGTTCCTAGCCTGCTCATCTACATGCAACCTATTCTTCACAGCTACAGTTAACTCTTAGGACACTGACTTTCATTGGCTGCCTGGCACATGCCTTGTTCACTGCTGCTGTTCTAAACAGATACTCCGAACACCTGAAGCTATTTAGTAAACAATAAAGAAATGACCAGTGGGGATGGAGAAATGGTTTATCAGGTAAAAGTGTTTACTATTCTTCCAGAGGGGACAGGTTTGAGTCCCATCACCCATACAGTGACTCACAACTGCCTGTAACTCCAACTCCAGTACCAGAGGATAGTACCAAGATCCCAACTCACACGTGTGTACATACATTCACATTAAAAAAAATGTCTAAAGAAATGACTCTTGGGGCAAGAGAAGGTGGCTCAGCAGTTGAAAGCATTGGCGGTGGCTCTAGAGGACCTGGGTTCAATTCCCAACACCACATGGCAGCTCACAACTGTGTAACTCCAGTTCCAGGGTGACCATTGCACTAGGCATGTATGTGGTACATATACCTGTGCAGGAAAACAAAATACATACATATATATATATATATATATATATATATATATATATATATATATATATTTTTTTTTTTTTTTTTTTTTAAAAAGAAATGACTCCTAAATATCTATACTTGATTTGCTACTTGTGTGTAAATCTGAATAGTCTAATACTAAGACATGTTCCCTCCAAAATCTTGGGGCTTTTTGCTTTTCTAGTTTAAGATTTTTTTTTTCTTTTTTCTTTTTTTGGTATTTCAAGACCAAGTTTCTCCGTGTAGCCCTGGCTGTCCTGGAACTCACTGCAGATCACACTGGCCTCAAATTCAAGGATCCCCCTATCTCTGCCTCCCTTCCTGTTGGGACTAAAGGCTTGTGCCACCATGACCAGCTTTAAGATTTTGATTTGAGTGTCCACATGTATATCTGTGGACCACATATTTATTTGCCTGGTGTCCAAAGAAACCAACAAGGAGGTTGGATCCCCTGGAACTGAAGGTGGTTGTGAGCTACTGTGGGTGCTAGGAACTGAACCTGGGCCCCCTGAAGAGTGGACAGTGCTCTTAATAAGTCAGCTCTCTAGCCCACTTTATTTGGTTTTTGGCATTTTGAGACAGGGTTTTTCTGGGTAGCCCTGGCTGTCCTGGAACTAACTCTGTAGACCATGCTGGCCTCGAACTTACAGAAAGTACTGTCCCATCCCACTTTACTTTTTGAAGTAAGATCTTATGTAGACCAGGCTGGCTTCAAACTTGCTATACAGCCACGGATGATTCTGAATTCCTGATCATCCTACAATTACAGCCCAAGTGCTGGCATCACAGTGCACCCATGGGGCTTGGCTCAACTCTTTAAAAATAGTTTGTCTAGTCACACAGAGTCTGGGAGCCCTTCACCCTTCACCTTCATCTCACGTAAATTCAGTGCCATTAAACCACAGAAGATTTTGTTTCTACAATATTTCCTTATATCTATTTCCCTCCTTTCAGTTATTATTGTTTCTGCTGCTTAACGGGATAATCATACCAGTCTTCTAATTCATCCCCTCTTCCACATGCTGGAAGCAGAATCAACCCCCACAAATTGTCCTCTGACCTACATTTACTGTGACACACACATTCGAACACACGCATACACTGTAAAAACAGGGACTGGGAGAATCCTTACCTCCTGCATTCTTGGACATGTCCTATATTCCGCTGACACAGAACTAGTCACTGTACTCGGGACAAGCCTGGTCTTTTCTTGCCCCATGCTTCTTCACTCTGTGCTGCAGTGGTCTTGAACATGACAGCCAATACTATTTGACACCTGCTTGATGAAATCCTGCTCGTGTTAAGTCATTTACATTAAACAGCACTTTAAGATTTCCCTTATAGCTTTGCTTGTAAATCTTAAGATTTTATTATATTTATTGTATATATGTGTACAACACAACTCACGTGTATACAGAGGATAACTTGTATGAAATCGGTTTTCTCTTTCCCACTTGGAGCCCAGGATTCTAACTCAGGTGGTCAGCCTTGGCAGCAAGAATCTTTACCTACTGGGTCATCTTGCCCTTTCCCTTTCCCATCCTTTTGAGACAGGGTCTTATGTGGCCCAGGCTGGCCCTGAAACTGCTATGTAGCAGAAGCTGGCCTTGCACTCATGAACCGCCTGTGTCCTGAGTCTGGGGTTATAGGCATGTACAATCCTATCTGGGTCTTTTATCATAGTCCTTGTAGCACTGAAACCTTTCACTGCATATCATGAGCCTGTCTCCTCTGTGAGGCTGTGAGCATTCCTGTATCTGCAATTTCTTACACAGTGTCTCATACATAGATTTACTAATGCTGTTACTTTAGCCTCCGAAATTATAATTCTATAATTCTTTCTATGGTTCTTTCCTTATTAAAGAGAAAAATTATTTACATGTCTAGTGGTCAGTGGCATAGTATTTATTAGATTCCAAATACCAGGTGAATGAGACTGTGAATAATGCCTCACCCAAATCCAAACACAATGTCAAACTTGGTGGTCTTTGCTCTTAGGGTCAGCTAAGGACCAAAGCATGTGGAAAGGGGCTATAAAAACACCGAGAAATACAAAACGGACCGTCTGACCCACTACAAATGCTGAGCTTTTTGGAGAGCAGACTCTCTTCTGAGTAGGAGGTGGCCTGGTACCTAGGTTCTCTGTGTAAGACCTAGGACAGCAAGGTCACTTTTATTCTCAGGCACATGATCAGAGGAGGATTACAACCCACAAGGTACCTGGTATTGCCTGGGTACCAATACCAATACGAGTAGGAGACATAAACTATCCCTGGTTACTTATAAATGAGACGTGCACATGCCAGGGATCCGGTGGGAGACACCACGTCCCAAAGGCTCCGCCAGGTTTTATCTGTGCTTGCTTGGTGAAGACTCTGCAAAGGAGAGCTCAACACACTGAGAACTGAGGAAGCAGTTGGAATTTCTGAGGGAGCCATTGGGGAAAGAGTGGTTCCTTCCTTCCCGCCTCAACTCTGCTTCACTGGTTAGCTGGGAAAATCAGTGAGATGTTCCCTCTCATCTTCAGACTTGCCATTCCAACTCAACTGTCAAAGGCCCCTCTTTAGTTCTTCCCACATACCCCAAAGGATTTGTAGTCTAGGAAACCAAAGAATTGTTTCATCAATAAATCAATTTATTTAAAAGAATATGTTACAATTAATTACACTAAGTGACATTACCAAACAATCTTAGAGTGGTTAGCTCTAGAGCAGGGGCTGGAGAAACACTGGAGCCAGTGGGTCTCTGCATTTTCTCTTCACATTTTGTAAATCACAAATAAAAGTACAAGATACTGCAGTGGAAATACAGTTAGTTTCTCTCAAATAAATTAAAAGTGTGCATGGCCTGGGAAAAACTGAAGCCCAGCTCACCAGCTTAGAAGGGGCATGATAACAAGTTGGCACCCATGGTCAGCAGCCGGCCAAGTGCTCCTGCCAGATCAGACCCTCTTCAGTCTCGCCCCCCCCCCTCCCCAGAGTCTCATTTCCATGCATCTCAGTTACTGCTGAGAAGGAAGCTGCTGATATCCAGGTAAAGGAGGCCTGGCAGATATGCTGAGGGTTAGATTAAGAAGAACCCAAGATGGAGGACTGAAGCATTCTCCCTCCCACTAGCTCTAAGTATTCCACCACATTGCTGCTCCTCCAAAAAGAAGTTAAAGCAACTCATATAACTGGTGAAGGAGCAACAGTGTGCTGAGGCTGTCCCTCCAGACAGCAAAATAGTCAGGAGGGCAGAAAGGGCCTCCATTCCTGGAGACTTTAGCTCAATTCAAATGCATGTAGGTCCCTTTAAGAAAACTGCTTTCTAGGAGCTGGCCCTTAAGCTGGAAATTCTGAGAGGAAAGAGGTGCTCCTTCTTATCAGTGCCCTATTTTGCTGCTTTGGAGCAGGTTTGGAGCAATGAAAGGGGGATAATTCAAAGCTACTGGCCCAGGTAACTAATGGATAAAATTAAATGGGCCAGGCAAGAGGATGCTAGATCCTTTACCTTGTTCCTTCCTGAGAGCTCTGTCAAGGCCTGGGAGCTGCCCTGAACACTGACACATCTGTAGCTGTGCTGAGCTTAGGCCTCGGCAAGGGCAAGGGAAAGGCCAGGATAAAAATACACAGCGCAGCAAGCTCAAAGCACTGCCCAAGCAAAGCCTCCTAGAGCGCCAGGCTTCTCAGGGCCTAAGTATTTATTTTCCTGCTCCATAAACATGTCTGAGTTTTAGTCTCAGAGAACAGAAATTCAACGTGGAGGGAGCAACAACTGGCAACCAGGAAGATCCGGCTGGAGTGAAGCTGGGAGGGGAAATCCCTTTCCCAGAGACAAACTGCCCAAGAAAACTGCAGATGTCTCCCTGGGCAGAAGCCAGGACTAAGAAACATAGAAGGAATTAGAGAAAGAAAGTGCAGGGGGTTGGGGGGACAGAGTAGTTACATCTAACACTGCTTCATGCAAAAGAACTTGATCCTGTGGGCCTCTAGGCCATAGTGACCTCCTCCTCTGTCACTGCAGCCCCACTGGGAGTGACCTCCTCCTCTGTCAATCACTGCAGCCCCACTGGGAGTGACTTCCTCCTCTATCACTGCAGCCCCAGTGGGAGTGACCTGCTCCTCTGTCAATCACTGCAGCCCCACTGGGAGTGAC
>JANHMN010000001.1:59327974-59468283 GCA_030674055.1 Rhabdomys pumilio | reverse complement strand
TTTGGTTTGGTTTGGTTTGGTTTGGTTTGGTTTGGTTTGGTTTGGTTGTTTGCTTGTTAGTCTTGTTTCAAAAGACTAAGTAACCCTGGTTGGCCTGGAGCTCACTATGCAGGCCAGCCTCACTCATTGGCATATGACATCACCCTTGGTCCCAGGGCTATTATCTTAAAGAACAGATGTAGCTTGTGCTTTAAAATACTATTTTATAGAAAAAGTCCCTTAGCCAAAATTCTGCCAACATTTAATTATACTCAAAAGATTTTTGATTTTCTATTTCTGTTTGCTCATATGTAGTAGTAAAACAATTCCCTGCCGGGCGGTGGTGGCACACACCTTTAATCCCAGCACTTGGGAGGCAGAGGCAGGTGGATTTCTGAGTTCAAGGCCAGCCTGGTCTACAGAGTGAGTTCCAGGACAGCCAGGACTACACAGAGAAACCCTGTCTCGAAAAACAAAAAAACAAAAACAAAAACAAAAAAACCAAACCAAAACAAACAAACAAAAAAATTCCCTGATTTCTGATGACTTTCTGTGGGAAGGAGCTTTTTTTTATTATTATTATGTAAGTGATAAAGTGTTAACTATCCATCCTAAATGTAAAGATGTAAAGTCATACATGGGCTAAGGTCAATGCTGACCCTATTCACCTTCTAACTTAATGTGTATGGATATGGTGGGTGGTATCTGATGTCAGGACATGACCACACTGTGTGTCCAGGCTGATCTCAAATTCAAACTAGTTGGACAGCTCAGTCTGGTCTTAAATAATGACCCTCTTGCCTTGGCTTCCTGAGGGCTGAGATTATAGATGTATTCCACCATACCTGGCCCAACTCAATTAATTTAAAATAGATAATATGTACACAGAAAGTAAAAAATAATTCCAGTACTGTACCAGACAATTATCAGTGCACTCATTATCCTGTGTGATATACATGGAACACTGCAAAAATGTTAGCTATATGTCATCTGCCAAGAGAAATTTGTAAATGACTGAGATGTTTTAAATATTCTTTACCAGTTTTATTTTTATTATTATTTTTTAATGTGTGTGTGTGTGTGTGTGTGTGTGTGTGTGTGTGTGTGTGTGTTTACGATGTCCACCATTGTACTTATGGCTAGTACAAAGTAAAAACTAGCTTCAAAACATTTGAGGAACATGCTAGGCAGCACTGTCTCACAGAACGTCCTGCAATGCTGACAGCCTACAACTGCACTGTCATACGGCAGGCACTGGCCTCGTGGCTATATAGCACTGAAAACATGGCCAGTACAACCAAAGAAATGAATCTTTAATAATTTGAAATCTAGATTTAAATAGCCACATAAAACTAGCAGCAGCTAAATCAAACCCAAGTCCTGAAAATCACACACTGCAAAGCTTCGCTGAGCCCAACGATCTAAACAGAGACACCAAGGTATAAAAGCAATGGCTTTGCTACCTCACAACTGCACTCAATCTTACGTTAAAGACCTAACTGAATGTAGTCGCTTCTTCTTGTTACCTCACCACTTGGGAGGCTGGTATAGGATATTCAAGTCAAGTTCAAGTCCAGCCTAGGCAACACTGAGAGTTTGTGGCCAGCCTGGGCTACATACCAAGATCCAGGCTGACTTGGCTGAGACCTGTTCTAGGATAAACAAATACTAAAAATTAAAAAAAAAAATCTAAATATTAGTTCTTATAGATTATAGTGTTTTTAAAGGTTTTTTAAAAAAATTTATTTTACGTGCATTGACTGTTTCATCTGTATGTACATATGTATACCATGTGTGTGTGTGCCTGGTGCCCATAGAGGCCAGAAGAGGCATCAGAATCCCTGGGACTGGAATTACAGACAGTTGAGAGTATCCATGTGGGTGCTGGGAATATCAACCGTGCTCTTAACCACTGAGCAACTCTGCAGCCCATAGTGTGTTTTATGGTCACTGTTGTTGGCTTGAGACAGGACTCATTAAACTCACTACACAGCTGAGGGCAACCTCCCCTTCCTGCCCCACCTCAGAGAGTGCTAGGACTACAGAAGTGAATCACTATCTCCAGCTTTGTCTTATCACATTTTCAAACAAATATTGTTTAGCTATTACTAAAATTGATAAATTATTAAAAATTAAATTACTAAAAACTATATGCCTATGTATAATCTAATCTTTTTTATGTAGTAATAGGGAAACACAAGGATTTTTCATCAAAGTTGATATGTCCCATCTCTTAATTTATCAAGCCTCTGACCAGGTTGTGGTACCTAAGAAGTAATGAAGACACAGACTTACCATGACCATCTTCCTTTGTTCATAGAGCTTCTGTAACTGGTAAGACTTCTCTTCTGCTTTAATGTAACCTTTCTTTACATCATCAACAGCCTATCACAAAGCAAAGGCAGAGGAAGAGAACTTGTTCAGATGCATTTTCAGGAAATCTTATATTGACCTGAACCACCACCACCATCGCCACAGTGAACTGTCAACACACAGATGACTTTACTACAATAACTAGCACTGAAGGACGGCAACATACGAGAAATCTCTGTGGAGAGCACATTAAACGTGATAACAACAAAGAGCAAGGAGAGAGAGTGCATGTTATCTTTTAAAAATAACAACGATAAAACAAAGTGTACTACGGCAAAAAGTGTGCAATGTGCAGTTACAACAGGAGCAGCTGTAACCATAGTTACCAGAGAAGCTTAAGACAGACCTCCCTAGGCAGGCAAGTGAGAACTTTCAGCTGAAGACAGGGAACAGGAAACAGATCTATCTGCTGAATTTAAATGAAGCGTTTCTGACTTACGGCAATGAGTTTAAGTGTATGGCTAAAATAGTTATGCTCATGCTATCTATATCTACCTTTCTAAATCCATATACGCACACACACATAATGCATATATATACACACACATACATAATGCATACATATAAACACATACATAATGTATATGTGTGTGGGTATATATATACATATATATGTGTGTGTATGTGTGTGTGTGTGTGTGTGTGTGTGTATATATATATACACATATATATATATGGATCATGATGAGGAAGGAATGGAGTAAGATCATAGATGTTGTAACATTAAGGTACAAATTATTTCCCATTGTTTTAATTTTTTATTATTTTTTAAATAGCCTGTTCTGGAGTTACCAATGCAGACTAGACTGATCATGACCTCATGATTCTCCTGATTCAGACTTGCTTCTAGGAATACAGGTGGGTATGTCACCTGGTTTCCTAGAGTCCTAGAAAAGAGATTGAGTTCAAGACTGAAGTCAAGGCTGGGCAGTGATGGCACACGCCTTTAATCTCCGCACTTGGGAGGCAGAGGCAGACGGATTTCTGAGTTCAAGGCCAGCCTGGTCTACAGAGTGAGTTCCAGGACAGCCCGGGCTATACAGAGTAAACCCTGTCTCAAAAAAGACTGAAGTCAAGGACTGAATCAATGCCTAGCTCTATCTCCTGCCAACATCTACTTCAAAGTCACCTAAATCATCTCAATTTGGCAGATAGCCACACATACAGATGACAATAAAAAAGACAGAAATTAAAAATTTTTATAGTGATAAAATTTTATGAAATTATCTCTTGCAATCAAAAAGACAAAACTTTTGCAGGATGTCACAGCCAAGTTAATAATGCAACTTGAGCTCACTTAAGACTTAACCTGCAGCCAAGATGGTGGTGGTGCACACCTTTAATCCCAGCATTCAGTGTAGAGTCAGGTGGATCTCTATGAGTTTGAAGCCAGCCTGGTCTACAGAGTGAGTTCCAGGACAGTCAGGACTACACAAAGAAACCCTATCTCGAAAAGCAAAACAAACAAAAAACAAATTTAACCTGCTATCTTAGGTTTAACCCATCTTTAACCAGCCTGCTTAGGCTTAACCCACCTTTAAAAGAACAAATGCAACAACCAACTTTACTACGCCTTGAATTTCTCATTTACAACCTAAGCTAATGCATAGCTGTAATCTTAAATTATATATTCGTCCATGCTTCTAAACTTGTGTGTGTATGTATTGTAATCATTTGCTGAAAGCAACCTTGCAAGATAAGTATCAACCATAAAGATTTCTATAAAATACTCTTTTCCTTTCCCATGCCACATGTTCTGTGCTGTTCAATAAATACAGAACCAAGCCCTCTGTTAGGGACAGTCCAGTAGTCCATCTCTTCCTCCTATGCCGGGATTGAACCCAGAGGCCTCACGCACACTAGGCGAGCACTCTATCACTGAGCCTCATATCTAGCCCTATACCAATACATTTTTACTTTTTTTCAGGTCTTGCTACGGTAGTCCGAGTTGGCCCTGAATTTACAGTCCTCTTGCTTCAGCTCCCAGAGTGCAGGGATTACAGTCATACACCACACCTCAGCAGGATTTAATGGAAAGTCTTCTCCTAACTTCTAATTAAAAAAAAAAAAAAAAAAGATAAAGTTTAATCAGGGGCTGGAGAGATGGCTCAGCAGGTCAGAGTACTTATTGCTCTTTTAGAGGACTCAGAGTGAGTTCTTAGCAACTCACAACTACCTGTAACTCCAGTTCCAGAGGGATCTGACATCCTCTGGCCTCACAGGTACCTGCATGCACATAAATTCACAAAAGCACACACATATACACATAGAAAATATTTTTAAAATATTTAATCATAAGTATGCAAACCATGTTCAAAGCCACCTGCTTTACTGGCTTCCTTTAATAATATAAAAATATTGTCTGTGAGGTTTATTTTATTCTTCATGCTCTTATTTGTAACTTTCAATTTGCAAACATCCAATTCTTGTCAATTAACTGCAAACAATAACCTTTCTTGTTTGTTTTTGTTTCTCTGTGTTGCCCTGGCTGTCCTGAAACTCGATTTGTATACCAGGCTGGCCTTGAACTCAGAACTCCACTAGCCTCTGTCTCCTGAGCGCTGAGATCAAAGGCATATGCCACCACCACTCGACTATAATAACCAATTATGTCATCAAATCTTTCACAATAATCAAACACCCAAACTCCTCCAGATTCATTCAACCATTTAAAAACCTGCTAACATCTGTCTCTCATCTACTCCATGCCCTCCTTTCCCTGCCAGTTCCCTTTTACAGTCTCACGAGTTTGAACATGGAGCAACATTAGCTTATGTATAATCTGTCAGATTTAGCTAGAATTTTAAAATAAACTACCAAGAATTTTTACTTTATTAACTTACAATGAAAAGACTCATTACCATCATAATATCTCACCAATTCTAAGAGACACATTATTTCACAATCCCTAAGACTGGGAAGTATCTCACAGCAAGTGACTTACTAGCTTTTACCTAGCAAACTTTTCTTTCTTAAAACAAACAAACAAACAAAGGTGCATCTTTCAATTTATGACATCTTTAGAAAAAATGAAATGTATTAGATTCCCCATCATCAAAGTAGGGTACAAAGTAACTAAAACTAATAAAGGAGAGACTCAATACCATCTTACAAAACACAAAAAAATCATCTGAGACTTGAATACTATTAGTAGAAATAGAAAATATGACCAAAAAGCAACAATAACATAATAGTTCTTCAAAAACTGGAAAGTGGTTAAAATTCTTGCTCTGAAAACATATGGATTTGAGCCTGGATCCCCAGTAGCTTGCTGGACAGCCAATCTAGCCAAATTGGTGACCTCCAGGTTCAGTGAGAGATCCTGCCTCAAAACAAAGGGACAGTGATAGAAGAAGACTCGTGACTTCAAACTCTGGCCCTCCATGTACACAAGCAGTGGTGCACACACTCCATACACACATGAACAAAAGCACACATCATACACAAATTGGAGATGGAATTACCAGCAGGATTCAGCAACCTCAATTCTAAGCATATTAAAAAGGGGGTGGATTTCAAATGAACATGTACACATGAATGTTCACAGCAGCACTATTCAGCCAAGTGGTAGGAACAACATCATGTTAGTCAGCTACAGAATTCCACTACAGGAGATAAGTTATAGCAATGGAGGCTGTCAGGGTGGTAGGACGGGAAACAAGGAACAGTTGTTAATGTGCATGGAATCTCTATATCAAAAGAGTTCTGGAGACCTGCTGCACAACAAGGTAAGCAAGCTTAACACTCCTGAACAAGACATCCTTAAACAGCTGGTGTGGCGGCACATGCCTGCAACTTTAGCACTTAAGAGGGGACAGCAGGAGGGTCAGGGCCTCAGGGTCATCCTCAGTTGTATGGAGAGTTCAAGATCAGCCTGTTCTACATGAGACTGTGTGTGGGGTGGGGGATAAGAATAACCACAGGAACTGATATGAAGGACAGAACAAAGAAATTCCATATGAGAACCAGAGTTCAAAAAGAGAACAATAGATTAGAAGTTATCAATTTAATCATTCAAACAACTTGCCAGATCAGAAAAGACAAAATTTCCACACATAGCTCAACATAATAAAGGAAAATAAATCCAGAGCAGGGTACATGATTCTGAGCCATGCATCATGGCACATTCCTGTTGCAGCCTGAGCTGCCCCACGTTGGGAGCCAAAAATGTTGAGAACCGCTCTGCCCCACGCTTGAGGGCCAAAATGTTGTGGACCGCTCTATCAAATGTTGGAACCCACACTGCCAAAAGCCTTGGGGACTAACTTGTTAGCCCACATTGCCCCAAGCACCTCCGGTCTGCGGGTCAGGGTTCAGCAAGAGAGAGTGAGGACGGACTCGAAGAATGGAGACCAGACAGAGTGTGATTCAATCCCATTTATTCTTCAGTCTCTCTTCCTAGTCCAATCACAAGTCTTGAGTTCCTAGTCCCTAGTTCCTATTCCCTAGTGCCTCCAAGTTCCAAGTTACTTCTTCCAAGTGCTAAGTGCCTAATGTCTAATGCTCTGTAGTCTGTAGTCTGTCTCGAGTCTCAAGTGCCTACTCCTAGTTCTCTTTCCAAGTCTCAAGTGTCTAATAATTTCTTCTGTCTGCCTCTGCCTTTTATATGTCTCACTTCTAAGCCACGCCTTTAAGTCACACCTTTAAGTCATGCCCTTAGGTCTTGTCTCTAAATCTGATCTCTAAGTCACGCCCTTAAGTCACACACCTTTAAATCTCACACACCCAAGGGAAAATCCTGGGTATCTAAAACAAGATGTTATCAGAGTGTGCTCAGCTGTTGTAGGCTATTGTAATCAAGTCTCTGGTCAGGGTATATGGCTCAAGATGGCTGCAAGGATGATAGCCGCCCTCTGTCCGCTCTCCACATGCCCATAATCCCCACATTGAATCTGTAATGCAAGTAGATACAGAAGTCAATGCCAGGACTACATACTGAGTTCTACACAAGTGTGATGGCTAATCTTGGTTGTCAAATTGACATCTGGAATTAACTAAAACCCAACAGCTGAGCACACTTGCATGTACTGAATAGTTGCTGTGTTCATGAACTTTCCATCAGGTAGCAGCCATTGCTGAACCTAACAAACACACACAAGCATGGACACGCATGAATACGATGATTCTGTATTTCTGAAGAACCCTAACCAGTACAGACTGTGGTACCAGTAGTTCTAGAGAGACAGAATGATAAGGATAATTTTTCTTTCTATCTTTTGTTTGTTTGGTTTTTTTCAAATCAGAGTTTCTCTGTGTAGCCCTGGCTATCCTGGAACTCACGCTGTAGACCAGGCTGGCCTCAAACTCAGAGATCCACCTGCCTCTGCCTCTGAGTGCTGGGATTAAAAGTACATGCCACCATCACCCAGTTGAGCATGAATTTTTGAAGCTTCTGGTATAGGCTTTACAATTCACTGACACTCAGTTACAGAAAACATCCCTGGTAGATGGAGAACACTGAAAGCTAGAAACATGTGATGACAACAAGGAATCTAACGACTGTATAAACTTTTGACAATTTGTGGATAAAGAAAATAACAGTGCTGGATGAGTTCTCCTAGAAGCTCTTGACAAACTGACAATGTGCTCGATGAAAAGTTTAGCCGGTTCTAGGTTCACACCAGCTGTCTAAAGCAGTGGTTCTCAACCTGTGAGTCATGATTCTTTAGGAAGACGCAGATATCTACACTGCATTATAACAGTACCAAAACTACAGTTATGTAGTAGCAATAAAATAATGTTATGGCTGGGGATCACCATAACATGAGGAACTTGTATCAAAGGGTTGCAGCATTAGCAGCGTTGAGAACTACTGGTCTAAAGGTCTCTAAGTGCGCCCTGGAAGAGAATCTTCTCTTCAGCAGCCACAGAGCTCAAGCTGCAGACAATCAAACCCAAGCTCTCACTTTCAGGTTGGGTAACCTATAGTACTTTACTCACGTCCCAGCCCCAGAGGGTGCCAGGGTTTAAGGACATTGATAGGATCTTCTAATGTGGGATGAAGATTTGTGGGAGGACCCAAAGCTAAGAACTTTGAACGCTCAGATTCTCAGGGATTTAACTCATATGAGCAAGTAGTCTCCCCACCCTTAGTGGAGGACGTACTCCCAACCCCTGAAGTATTGCCCTCTCCACCTTTGCCTAGAGGAATTAACTGTTCACTGTATGCTGAAGCAGCATACAGTGATTTTCTCTGAAGGAGACACCAGGCAAGCTAATCTTGATGTTCCTCAGGGCCCATCAATAGTTACCTCTAGACCCATAACTAGACTTAAGGCTAGACAGGCTCCTAAAGGGGAGATCAAAGGTGTGGTTATGAAGGAGTACACCATATCACTAAAGGGTTTAATGAGTTAAAAATATGAATGGGAATGGATTTTAAGGGTGTTGAGTAAGGTAGAGAAACATAAAACTCAATCGACCAGGTTGAGTTTATATATATATATGAACCCTCTAAGTGGAGACTCTAGGTTTAATACAAAAGCTCACGCAGTTAAAAGGTATCAAAAGTTTGACTGGTTGGTGGAAGGATATGCCAAAAGATGGCCAAAGAAAAGATTCATGAAGATCCTTGCTATCCCTTGGCTCAGTGTTGATGAGGATTTGAAGGCTCAGGGAAACTGCAACGCTAAAGTGGATACACTGTGTCTCTGATCCTACAAAATGAGAAGGCCCAGAAGACATACCCTTCAGTAATCCTATACAACACAAAATGCTGAGAGGGGCACTGGCACTTTTGAAAGGCTTTGTTGTCACCCTATCCTTGTGCCAGACCTTAGAGCTGGAGATGCCAGTACTCAGCTGGATGAATACAATGTAATGGGTTTAACTGGGCCCTCGGGTAGCAGGGGCCAGACAGCAGCACTGAGTCATGAAAGGCAAGGCAAGCAAAGCTACCATAATGGTCTAACCTGTAATGGTCAGCACTGGCAAAGTGATTTTTATAGTAGCATGACCTTAATGGACCTTTTTGGTACTGACTAATCAGTTGTGGTGTTTACAGACATGAAATAGATAAGAAGCCTACATCATTTCTGTTGATCTGTAAACCAGAAAAACTCAAACAAATATAAGAAAGGATATAATACTGGAAGGTAAGGGGAAATCTCTGCCTGTGTCCCAATTACCAGAATTGAGTCAGTTTGCAGATCCAGAATCCCTTGAACAAAAGGACCTTGGTAAAGTGCTTAAGAGTTACTGTTAGCCTTTCTCTAGTTCTTCCCTAGAGGAACCTACAGACTTTTACAAGGGTCACTGTATTCTGGAAGAAAGGAAACAATCAGACTTCCCAGGGTCAATTGAATATTGGTCTGAATTGACAATGATTCTTAAAGACCCCAAGAAGTATCATGTCCCTCCAGTTAAAGTAGGGGCTTATGGAGGTGAGGTGATTAATAAAGTTTTGGCTAAAGTCCAATACACAGTGGGTCCAGAGGGTTTTAATATGGTATAAGTATGTGGGACAAACACTTGTAACCTTAGTCCTGGGGTAGGCAATGACAGCAGGATCTCTGGGATTTGCTAGCCAGCCAGACTAGCATAAATGATGTTTCCCAAGCCTAGCGAGAGACACTACCTCAAAGACAAAGAGGACAATTCCTAAGGAACAGCAAACAGTGACTTCTGGCTTCCACATACACAGGCATTTATATATGATATTGCTTTGGAAATTCTAAGTACTACTTCGACCCAAGAATTCACACTGAACTGTCAAATTACTAACTATACAAGAAAGGAACCTAGCTTTTAGCAGGAAGACTTATTCACCCACCTGATGAAAGAAGTATGTAACAGCAAGGTCATTGTCATTTAAGAGGACTTCCTCTTCTGTTGTAAAGAGCCACTTGCGAATGGTCAGGCAGGTGCCTGGCACAGCTGACGTATAATTCTGGACGTAGAGTTTATGAGGAAATTCATTAGGTGCCAGCTTACGTACTGAAGAAGACAAAACAAAGAAAGCTGAGTGGAGATATGTATAGGAGTTTTCCTAGTAGAAACTGTACACAGCAGACCAATAATGGTAGATTGTCATTAATTAGAACACCAGCACAAATTCATCAAGCAACTCTACCTCAGGAGCAGAAAACAACTGAATGCCCAGCCAAATCTACTCTTACTATGAGTCTAGCCAGTAAAGCAAATGAGTGAAATATGCTGCTTAGATAACAGGTCCTTTAGATAACATGACTGACTGCAGAGCGAATGCCAACTCCAAATTCAGTTAAAATGTTTGATCTATGACCTGTCACATTACAAACATCTGAGTGGACAGGCTAGGTCCACCAAACATCTTCAGAGCAGCCTCTTCTCTTACCCAGCTATGGGCCATTCTCAGTGTACTGCATTTATTGATACAGAAATAAAAGGTACTTCTTATCCACTCCCCAAATCCTAGGGCATCTCTCACACTCCAGGTGTCTACTGAGTAGCGTCTGGCTAGCCTGGCTCCACACCTAGCTTACTCCTTCCAAATCCTACACTAGCTCTCCCAATCTGTCTTGAGGCTTACCTGGCTTTACAACACTGCAAAAGACAGACTCAATATTTCTCCTTTACAGAAAGCTTAAAAAGGATAAGATTAGAATCCAAGCATCCTGGCATTTTACTAATTCTTTACAACGCAATTAATTAATATCTGTGTATTAGGCCATTGAGAGTAGGGAAGAAAAATAATAGGAAGACAGCTGCTCCCAAAGATTCAAAGTTGTTATATTCTGACAAAAGAAAATGGATGAATATTGATCAGAAATTCTTTGTAAGATCTGCCAAGTGTGCTTGCTGAAGGTAGCATTAATAAGTGGGCTCTCCTCTCAGCAGTTTTTGTCCAACAGTATTAGACTAAAACACCCCCAAACAAAATACAGTAACAGCTATTGGCACTTACCAAAGGAATGATTGATCACTTCAAATAAGGCAAAGTAATTCACTGTTGTACTGTCCATGCCAACCTTTGCTGCAATAGCCTAAAGTTTAAACAGGATACAATGATTTCAGGAAAAGTAAGATCAGACAATGCTATGGGGGCGGGTACATGCACAAGTAGGGGAAAATAAGACACTGTATCCTGGCTTCATAAAAACTACCATGGCCCACAGGTATCCTTAAGGTGCACATGTGCACACAGATGCACAAACCCAAATATAGCTGTCCTCTCTCTTCTACGAGCACCTGTCTCTTTGATACAAGTGAGCAATAGTTCCTCCTTAATGTCAAATTTCCTTTCTCAAATATGAATTAATTCCACAGATATTTCTAAATATATTTTTACTAATGTGTATATGTGTGTGTGAATGATGCCATATATCTGTGGATATGTGGATTCCCACAGACACCAGAAAAAGACAACGAAGCACTTAGAACTGAGTTATCTCTCCAGCCCCCACAAAGGTCTTTTATATCACTTAAAGAAATACACTTGATAAGACAGATCATAACATAAAAACAATTTTAAAAAAATATTCGAAATATTTATTTTAGAATTGTGTGTTTGTGTCTGGCTGTGTATATGTATGGAGATGGTGAGCTTATATAGAAGTCAGAAAACAACTCTCCTCCAATCATGTGTGTCCTAAGGATTATACTCAGGTTGTTAGGCTTAGAGGAAAATGCCTTTATCCACTCAGTCACTTCATTACACCTGAGAACAAATTCTCTGATACCCAGTTTCACACATTCAGCTTACGTTTACTATAGACTATTAACATACAAGATCTCAACCTTTGATTATTTAATTATGTTTATTTTATGTGTGTGTTTTGCCTGCATGTCTGTCTAACTGTTGCCCATAAAAGCCAGAAGATGCAGATCCCCAAGAATGCAGTTATGGACAGTTATAAACAGCCATGTGAGTGCTGGGAGTCAAACTCAGGTCTTCTGGAAGAGCAGCCAGCACTATGGCTGCTAAGCCATCTCTCCAGACCCCTCAACCTTTGATTTTTGTTTGTTTTAGAGATAGGATCTCTTTATGTTGGCTACCAGCCTTAAACTCCTAGACTCAAGTGGTCTTCCTGCTTCAGCCTCCTAGCACCTGGAACTAAATCTGTGTATTTCTGTGTTTGATTCTTGAGCTTAAAGCATTGTTAATTCTTGTCAGAATTTAAAAGCCATTTTTATTTTTCAGATGATATATGTTCTAAACTGAGGATATTGTACATCTCTTTCTTTCTTTCTTCCTTTCTTTCTTTTTTTTTTTTGTTTGTTTGTTTGGTTTTTTTTCTTTTTGTTTTTCAAGACAGGGTTTCTCTGTGTAGCCCTGGCTGTCCTGGAACTCACTCTGTAGACCAGGCTGTCCTCGAACTCAGAAATCCACCTGCCTCTGCCTCCCAAGTGCTGGGATTAAAGGCCTGCGCCACCACTGCCCGGCTTTTTTTTTTGGTCTCTTTCTTAAAAATTACAATTACTAAAATCTTCATAAGCAAAATGTTCATGAAGTAACAAAATGTTGACAAGCAGCATATTAAACAACAACCAATTAATCCTCTCTGGAAACTAAGGACTTCATGTACAAATAAATCAAAATTGAAATTTCATACACATAACAAAAAGAAAAAAAGCACAAAGCAGAAAACAGTAGTAACAAAATCAGTTTTTAAAAGGCACTCCCAGTATAAGCAAGGCATTCACTTAGCTAAAAATCGTTGGAAGACTGAACCAAATAAGATTGTATCACTTCTTCCTGTATCTGCTCACATATTCAGTCTCAATTCATCTGATATTGTACAGAAACTGGAAATTACAAGTATTTAAAATTACTATTCTATACTGCACTAAATCAAAACTGGAATACTCTCAGGAATTTACAAAATGCCTTCTAGCCACAAGACACAGTAATAAGATGGGAGACAGGAAAGTATTAAACCAGCCTAGGTCCAGGCTGGAGAGACGACCTAGCAGATAAGAGTACACACTGCTCTCACAGAGGACATGAGAGCTTAGTTCCCAGCACCTACACTGGAACTCCAGTTTCATGGTATCCTATGCCCTCTCTGATCTTTCCAGATAACTACATGCATTTATATACATATTCACAGGCACACATACATACAAAAAATTAGACATCAAAATATCCTAGGTCTTTCTAAAGAAACATTGAAAGAAGTAGAAAATAAAACATCTGAAAACTATAAAAACATACTTTTTGTAATTACTCCAGTACTATAAAATTTCAAAGATGGCTGGAATCCTACACATGTCAACTGCCGTAGTATACTATAGATGATCAAATGAAGAGTATATTTTTCTCATTTGCTACAAAGGAGCACTTTGTATAAGCACTGATAACCAGAAATCCATCTGTCACCCTGAAAATCTTGATCAAGTTCATATCAAAGATCTACAAGCAGTGACTGGATGACACAAAGATCTGATCTTGAAGGTCATTCTCACAAAGAAATCAAGACTAATTGGTGAAGGGTTATTCTAGATCTAGGGAAGGAAATGTCTAAAGAAAAGCTCAAGATACATTGTTATTCTAAAATGCCCATATAAGCTAATGGATCACATCAAAAGTATACACAAACAGACATGAAGGAACTTCTTTTGGCCAAAGATGAAACCATTTGAGCATCAAAGAGATAAAAACATGCTAGTGATTAAATCACATTTAATTAGAAGTTTACCTGTAATTAAAAATAAAATACTAACAATTGCTGCATTAGACAACACTGGAATCAACTAAAGCATCAATTCTTAACCCTGAAAATTGGCAATAAAGAAAATAATTAAATATTTACCCTTTCTCCCCCTCAAACAGCTTTTCTCTAATTTGTTATTTTTCCAGGGAAAGTTACTTATAGAATTAAAAGTAAGGAAAAAAAAAAAAAGAGAGAGATATTGAGAACTGAAAACCAGCACTTTTCAGCTTTTACAAACTGTTGACTGAGGCAACAGTTATCGATGCACAGACACTCTGTGGTGAAGAGATCAGGTCATCACCACTGAACTGCTAATGAGTCACATACCATGTATCACAACTACAGACTGGGCAGTGTCCACTGAGAAACAACATACTGTATTTTGTTACAGCCTCATTAGGAGGTATTTGTATTTTGTATTAAAAAACAGAACTTGAATATAATAAAGCCTCTAAAGCAAATTTCTAATCATAGGAAATGCAGGGAACTAGAAGGACATGATAAATGACCCAAAAGGAAACAAGAAGGTAAACTCAGAATGACCCAACATCCACACATGTACACATAAAGCAGGGAAGGGAGACAGCTTATAGTAAATGAAACAAAAGTGCACGGATATAAGGACCTGTTTAGATCCAGATTTAACAATCATTTTGATAACTGAAAATTTCTAACGATGGAGTTAAAAGAAGTAGTGCTCTTTTTAAGATTTGATAATGGCACATTGGATAAAAATTATGTGTTTTAGATGTATGCTGAAGTATACACAGCTCTACCATGGTGTTTGCTTAAAAAAACCAAACCAAACTAAACCAAACCAAAAACAAACAAACAAACAAAAAACCTTAGAGGGAAAGGAAAAAAGGGTACATGTAAGTGTGGCAAGACCCTGATTGCTACTAAATATGACCGATGAAGGAACTGGAGGTATAATTCAATGGTAGAGCACTTTTGCAGCATGCCCAAATCCCCGGGTTCTATATCTCACATATTTTAAAAAAAAGTATATAGGGAAACTTATGATTTGATCCTATTCTGATTTTATATATGTTTAAAACAAGTCCTTTAGAGGACTGGAAAAATAGCTTTGTGGGCAAAACACTTGCAATGCAAGTGTGAGAAACACAGTTCAGATCTCTAGTGCCCACATAAATGCTGGGAACTCTAAGGACTCCCTGTAATCCAAGCCACCAGGAGGTAAAGACAAGGGGTTCCTAGTTCAAATTGACTAGAAAGACTAGCCAAATCACCAAGCTCCAGTTTAGCAAGAGACCCTGCCTTAGTCTGTAAGGTAGAGAAGCAATCTAGGAAGACACCTTGTATCAACCTCTGGCTTCCACAAGCATGCACACACATGAATGTAAAGCTGAACACACATGTGCACCACAGGCACATACACATGTAACACATACACATGTAACACACACACACACACACACACACACACACACACACACGAGGTTTTTTTCTTTTACAAGAGACTAGAAAGATGGGTTAGTGGGTGAGAATACTTGCTAACAAGTATGAGAATCTGAGTTTGAACCCTCCCCCTACACACAACCAAATAAAAAGGTGAGCATAAACATATATGCATTCAAGATTGTAATCCCAGCACTATTGGGGGTGAAGCCAGGAGGACTGCTGGAGTGTGCTGGCCACCGGCCTAGAGATTCTGTCTCAAAGGAGTAAGACAGAGAGTGATAGAGGACACCCAATGTTTAGGAAGACATCAATGTAACCTCTAGTGTCCACGAATATGCACACAAGTACACACACACACACACACACACACACACACACACTTTTTAAAAAAGATTCTTTGTTTGTTTGTTTGTTTGTTTCTTAACTACAACAACAACAAAAGAGGAGGAAGAGTAAATTATAACCATTGGACTCTAGGGTAATTATTGCAGTTTTTTAAAAAAAATACAAGGTTTTGTTTTATATGCTTGAATACTCTAGTACTTGCAGAATTCTTAATCCCAAGTACTGAGGTTACAAGCCTACAAGGCCCATGCCAATACACCCAGTTCTCATACACCTTCCTTTTAAGAAGGACAAAGTTAACTTCACAGTAGCAATATGAATTAGTAAGTGTACTCTGCACATTTTGTATGTATTAACTCATTTAACTTTCTTTTAGCTTACCTGGTACACTTGGTCTGTAGTACTGTTCTTTTTAACTCTGACAGTGACAGCTGTTCCATCCGGCAATGCTACTCTCAGCTCTACATCCGACACACCATTGTAATTCTAAAGGAAGACAAAGAAAGAATTTGCATCTTAGTAAATCTTCATTCTCCTTGCTACATGCTAGCTAAATAATATCTAACATAAGAGAAGGAAGTAAATTCTATTAAAACAAGAAAAAACAGAAGTCTTAAAAGTTAATATATTAGTTTTAACAAGAACAGTGATATGTAGGAGGAGCTAAGGTGGGAGGAGTAAGGAGAGGAAGATAAGGAGTAAGGAGAGGAGAAGGAGAGGAGGAGCTAGGTGACAAGAGGACAGGGGACACTGAGGTGGATGTCTGCATGTCCTCACCAGTCAAAGATAGTTGATATATCTAGGTTGGGTATTGGGTTACACTTCTGATTGATATTGAGCATTACCAAACTTATAAAGCCTTTGATTAACATTAAAAAAAATAGTATAAAAGCAAAAAGGAGAAGTGAGGGTGGGATAGGGGTTTTCTAGGGAGGGGAAATAAGGAAAGGGGATGGCATCTGAAATTTAAATAAAATATTCAATAAAGATTTTCACATAAAAAAAGTTAATATATTTACAACTCATAAAGCTGACTTTAGGTCATAAAAGTTATAGTCTAAGATGAACAGATATGTTGCCACTCAAAATAGAATCCTGTTGAAACAGTCTAGGTGAAGCCCAGATGAGATTTTGGTTCCCTCTTGTCACTCAATTTAGAACTTATAAAGAAGTGAGAAACAAGGGAAAAAAGATGTCTCAACACTGGTTGAATAATTAGCTAGATAGGCTAAAGGCACATGCTGATGTCCTTTCTGAACCTTGACATGATCAGACTATCTTCAAAGTGCAAAACAGATGAGACTTAAGAGATGCCAATTGTGTCATGCCCAATATTCTAGCAAAGTCTATACAATTCTTACTCTACTTAATTAAAAATAAGCACTTAGAGTTGGGGGATATAGCTCAGTGTAAGAACGCTTCCCTACAATGTTTAGGGCTCTAGCACCACAAACATGCACGCGCGTGCGCGCGCGAGCACACACACACACACACACACACACACACACACACACACACACCCACGCACACCCCACAAACCCACCAAAAAAGAAACCCCAAACGACCCATAATCCTCATTGGTTTTGATGATAACACATATTTCTTTTTTTTTTTTTAACTTTTTAGATTTATGAGTTTGGGTGCTGCCTCTGTGTGTGTGTGTGTGTGTGTGTGTGTGTGTGTGTGTACCATGTGTGTGTGTGTACCATGTGTGTGTGCACCATGTGTGTGCCCAGTGCTCACAGAGGTCAAGAAGACCTAGGGCAGATTAGCTGGGAGCCGCCAGTCATTCGCCAGGGCTGGGAATTGAGCCCAGGTCCTCTATATGAGCAACAAAGGCTCCCAAGCTGCTAAACCATCTCTAGCCTCAACACATTTTTCTAATAGTTTATCTTTTGGTTTGTTTTTTTGAGACACAGTTTTGCCTTGTAGCCAAGACACACACCATGAACTGAAGGCCATTCATCTTCCTCCCTTGGTCTCTAGAATGTTGGGATTATAGGAATGGACCAACATACCCAACTTCTAATAGATTTTGATCTTCTAATTTTTATTACTGAAAAATAATCACCTAGGAATAGGTTCATTTTCATTGATCATTAAAAATATTACTACTCTTTGCTTAAAAGCACACTAAGCATTATGAAAGCTTCCTCCTTACCCACGGGGTTTATGTTCTAAGATCCACAAGAGCTGCCAGGAAACATGGTTAGTATTGACATACTTAATGGATGCTGTTCCCACCTGCACTAAGCAACTGTCATGTAGCATGGCTGTAACTTTTACAGTTTAAAATGCTTCAGCAAAACCAGCATAAATTTATTTTTTCTTGTCTATAATTTCATCGACAGAAGGGGCATTCCCTCAGACCTCAGCAATCTCACCAGAATTCTTTTTCTTACTGTTGCAAGGCTCCCTTTGGCCTATGTGCTGCTAATAAAACCACTCTCTTGCTTTGAAGTATTAAGAGTAATTTGAACAGAGCAAGGAAGTTATGCTAGTGCAGACAATCTGATGACTGACCGAACTCCTAGGTGCCTCCCAGACAGGTGGCAGATACAGAGTAAACATACTGGACAGACCATTCAGGGGACAGCATGGAACGAACATAAAGCTTTACTGTGGTACTCAGAATAGCACACAATTTGAAGTTTACATAGTGTTTATTTCTAAAATACTGTACTTATATGTTTAGACCATGGCTGACCACAGATAACAAACTGTAGAAAGTACACCCATGGATAAAGAGAGGGCACTATTATACTTTATACCCTTATCTACAAGAAACCGATAATCAAGTCAGGAAAGCGAGATATACACATAAAGAGGAATTGCTGGATAATAGTATTACATAATCATCCTTCTAGCCAATTAACACTTATTAAGCACCTCCACCATGCATGATACTGTGGTAAGGCACTGGGAATAGGAAGATAATCAAGATTTAGCTCTTACCTACTGGTAGCTCACACACTCTTGTAAGCTAAAAATATAAAGTGACAAACTGATTATATGTATAAAAATTAGAAATGAGATGGCAATAAATGATGACTGAGTTATACTAACTGCAGAAGTAGGATGAAAAATTGATGACTTGAGTCATCAGGGAAAACTTCAAAGAGGTGGGCCAGGAAAATGGCAGATTAGAAGCTGCCTCTGCGTAACAGTGAATGAGAAAAGTCAAAGTAACAAAGAATAGATCCCATTCCCGAGACAGACAGAGCAGAGCACAAGGGATTGCAAGGGGAGTTGATAAAGACAGCTGAAAAGTACAGAGCCCAAGAGAGGAGTGACCTTTGACCTGCTGTAAAGGATCAGTGACGGAAAGGATGGACACGGAAAGAGTGAGGGAAGGTTCCCTGGAAGACACCATAAACACTAGGGAAGCACATAACAGACTAAGGGAATCAGCAATACTCCACAGCCAATGAGAAGGCCAGTAGGCCGGCTCAGCTGATATAGGCATTACACTAAACTTGATGTCTTTGATGAGTTTGGTCCCCAAAACCCACATGGTGGAAGGAAGGAAGCAACTGTTTCCCAAGTTGTCTACCATGTTTTAGTGCACTGCACTGTACTGAGTGTACAGAATATACCTATAATAAACAATAAATGCTAAAATCTATTTCAGAGGTTTGGAGATGTGGCACGGCAGCAGAACATTTGCTTGGCATGCATCAGTTTTGAGGTTTGAGTTGTAGCAACATAAAGGAAAAATAAAAGTTCCAAAATGTTTGGACTAACAATATATTAGACAATGGTAGGGAATGAAATTAGAGAGATGGAGAAGGACCCAGTCATGATGGGCCCTGTGAGGACCATGTAAAAGTTCAAACTGAATCCTGAAAACTGCGGAAAAGTTTCAAACTTTTAAGTAGGGAAATGGCAGAAAAATAGAACATCCTTTTAAGAAGCTTAGCTATGAATGGAGAAATATGGTTACTAAAAGGAATGAAATTTTGTTTTTTCTTTAGCATGAAATATGAGCCATGCTTTTACTTAGAGACAGAGAAGAGAAGTGGAGAAGAGGAGGAGAAAGAAAAGGAGGAGAGGGGAAAGAAAAGAAGAAAGGGGAAAAGAGAGGGAAGAAAGGAAGAAGAGGGAGAAAGGGGGAGGAGAAGGGAAGGGAGAGGAGAGAAGGGGAGAAGAGAGGATTCCAGCATTTTCTCACAGCAGTAGAATTATGGCAATGAATTTTCAATTAGTCCTGCCACATATCCATTAAGAAGGTCCCCAACAGAAAAGAAACTCCTAAACCCAATGCCTCAGGGGCTTTGAGATCAGTCACTGTGTCACTTGTACATAATTATGTATCATTCTAAATAGATTAAGTCACCATGTTTGCTGATGATCAGGGTCCACCAGACAATGTAGAAATAATCATAACATCATCTCAAAAATACAGAGAGAGACTTGAATCTCAAAAAATACAATTTACCAACATGCAGGTCCAGAATAACCACTGTGGCTGCTGTTTTGTCATCAGATGAAAAATTACCTTTAAAATAACTTCAAAACTAGCAAACAAAAAAGAGACTGACAGACTTACAGAGGAACAGCACAGTGAAGAGAAGCAAGCACTGTAGCTCCAGCTGAGAGGAGAACAGAAGACTCACAGGAAATCGGGTGGAGCTGGAGACCAGCACATTCCAAATCAGCCAGACTCAAACGAAAGGCAGGCTTGCTTTCTCTCATACTTGAATTTTAATTTTAACATATGTACAGAACATGAAAGAGGGAAGGGAGTCTAACAGAGAAGAGAAAGGGGACAAAAGAAAATGATACAGAAGGAAAGAAAGGCTGGATCCCATTTTTTTCTTCTGTGCAGATTCTAGATTTGAATGCATAAATATCAACAGAAGACCAAAGCAGGAGGAGTCCTTGAAGCCCAGGAGGCCAGAGGGAAGTGACGAGGACATAAGGAGGAGGCAACATGGGCAAATATGGTGACCTGTGCACCTACACATACATGTGTGTGATTGAAAATACCAGAATGAAGGTTATTATTTTATAGCATAACTAAAAAAATAATCAAAACAAAAAGACAGAGAAGGTGAACCTGGGTCTAGGTATTTAAGGGTAGATACACACGAAGAGGAAATGGGAGAAATCCACTCATTCACAGAGTTGATTTATAATTCATCTCACAAACATTATATTTTTTCTCATAACGAGCTCAGCAAGAAATGATCAGGGAAGGGGGTGTTCACCGACCTCATCAGATTCAGACAGGAATTCCTGCATGATGTCGCTCTCACCAATGACTCGAATTGAACACACTGTAGAAAAAAAACAGTATCTAGCATCAGGCCCTAAATCAGGAATATAAAGAATATATCAAAAAGTTTACATTTAAAACATCAGGGCAAAGCATGATCATACCTATCTGCAACTCTAGTACTTCAGAAACTGAAGCAGGAAGTTTGCTGCAAGTTCAAGGTTGGACTTTAGAGTGACTTCTAGACTAACCGGAGTTATACAACAAAACCTTGTATAAAAATGTATACAAAACCTTGCAGAGGTGGCTCATGCTTTTAATCGCCACACTCAGGAGGTAGAGGCAGAGACAGGTGATCTCTGTAAGGTCTAGGCCAGCCTGATCTAGAGAGCTGAGTCCCAGGACAGCCAGGTCTATACAGAGAAACATATCGGGATGTGGGGGTGGGAGAAAACATACAGAAAAATTTAAATTAGTAGCAGGCAATTATAACCTAATATATGTATCCTTAGTATATGAATCTTAGGGCTGGAGAAATGGCTCAGTGGTTAAGAACACCGACTGCTCTTCCAGAGGTCCTGAGTTCAATTCCCAGCAACTACATGGTGGCTCACAACCATCTGTAATGGGATCTGATGCCCTCTTCTGGTGTGTCTGAAAAGAGCAATGGTGTACTTGTATACATAAAAATGAATCTTAAGGCCTGGTAAAAATTCATATAAATATGGTATAGAATAGTACAATAGGAGGAAAGCAGGTAACTAGGTAACTGGTTATCTAATCTAGGGTAGCTCTCCACCCCAAGAATGGTAAATTACATTGACAATTTTACTGCATTTTTAAAGTACCCTATCTAACATCCCTACAGCATACTCAGAGGGCCAGTTTACTTTAGGAAAAGGTAAAAACAGGGGTTCCACTACTTTCAGGAAACAGCTCTTCAGGAAGAAGGTTCACTGTCAATGTTAGTTGGGTTTTTGTTTGTTTGTTTGTTTTAATCGAATTATGTCAATTAGTCTTTACACAGTTATTCTTTTAAACTAATATTCTAAAAACACCTATTGTATAGTGTGGTGATCTGAATCAGAATGGCTCCCATAGGCTCATGTGTTTGAATGCTGAAACTGTCTGGTGGGGACTGGGAAATGTGGCCTTGTTGGAGGAAGTATGACACTGGGGGTGGGTTTTGAGATTTCTACAGCTTACTCCAGGCCCAGTCTCTCTTGTGAATAAAATGTAAGCTCTCAACTATGGGCTCCAGAGCCCTGACTGTCACTCACCTGCCTGCCTGCCTGCCTGCCTGCCTGCCTGCCTGCCTGCCTGCCTGCCTGCCAGCCACTGTGCTGTAGCAAGCCCCCAACTAAATGCTTTCTTTTATAAGCTGCCTTGGTCACGGTGCCTCTTCAAAGCAATAGAAATATAATTAAGACACACAATTAGCAAACTATATGGCTATGATACAACACAGCCAAGCAAGTGTCTTCTCACAACCACAAGATTATCTTATTCAGATCTGTGTCGTTTCTCTGCCTTTCTAGAGAAACAAATGTTGCAGTACTACATCATTACGATCATAAATTATCACTGGAAGCTTTGTTAATCTCCCTACTGAGAACGCGGAGACTTTAGACTGTCAACAGCTAAGCAAACCTATAAGAAACAGCTGTAAAAGGAGTAAGGAATTTTTATACAGGACACCCCAATGATCCAAGAATCATCAATGTACCATAGTAATGCATTTATAGGTAAATATAACCCTATGAATAAAAGACCATGAAGGGTCACCAACAACTTCATTTGTCTGTTACAAAGTTCTCTGCAAGCTAGCAATTCGGACACTATCACCATAGTGAGCACTTCAGCCTTGCCTTCAGGGCCCAGGTCATTTAACACTCATCGAAAACATGATCTCCTTACATTACTGATGCTTAGGAAACACAGATATACAATTCAGGAATTAGAATTTATACCCATTCAGCATAGTAAAGTGTAATGGATTGGCTTACCTTTTAAACTTTTTTTTTTTTTTTTTTTTTTTCTGTTTTTCGAGACAGGGTTTCTTTGTGTAGTCCTGGCTGTCCTGGAACTCACTCTGTAGACCAGGCTGGCCTCGAACTCAGAAATCCGCCTGCCTCTGCCTCCCAAGTGCTGGGATTAAAGGCTTTAAACATTTTTAAAACTTACATTTATTTATTCACCCGTCTGGATGGGGCACACACCTACCATTACAAATGAACTCCAGTGAGAGGACAGCTGTGTGAGTTGCTTCTCTTTTACCTGTGGGTCTTAGGATCTGAACTCAGGTCAGTAGCTTTGGTGGCAAGTGCCTCTGCCTGCTAAGAAATAAAGCCTGGCTTACCTTTTTCTAGATATTCTTCCAACCCCCGACGCCGGGCATCTAACTGTTGTTCTGATAATGAGAATGGCCACTTTCCTGGAAGTCGAGGAAATGTAAAGTTGGCAAACTCTCTCTTCAGGTTTTGGTGCAGTATGGCAAACTCCCGGTACCGCTTAGAGCACAGCTGCCTCCCGGCCATGTAAACATTGTATACCTGGTGAGACAGAGGAACAAAGAACTCACAGTCATCTAAAGCTAGGTATATTTCTATGCACTACACAAATAATGTTCACAGCCATTTTAATAAACATGGCAACAGTTCTAGGTACAAGAGAGCTACTCTTTTTGTTTTTTTTTTGTTTTTTTTTTGTTTTTTTTTTGGTTTTTCGAGACAGGGTTTCTCTGTGTAGTCCTGGCTGTCCTGGAACTCACTCTGTAGACTCAGAAATCCGCCTGTCTCTGCCTCCCAAGTGCTGGGATTAAAGGCATGCACCACCACTGCCTGGCTGAGAGCTACTCTTTTGAGGCGGTATAATGTTATTTTTACCAGTTCCTCTAACATCTAAATACCTTTCAAAGGCAATTACCAGGTTTTAAGGGTGAATTAATCTTCAGAAGGGCAGAAGTTTCTCAAAACCACTGCAATGAATGCAATGAGTGAATAAGCAAGCTAATAAGGAAAGAAAAGAAAACCTAGGATTTATTATAGAACAGCATGACTTGACTGACAGCTGTATGGCTCACACTAGCTAGCTCTATAGTCATTTCAAAGGTAGTTAGAAGACAACTTGTGGGAGTCAGCTCTCTCCATTATGTGAGTCCCAGAAAAAGTCAGGTTTTCCGGCTAGGTGGCCTTTACTTGCTTGGCCATCTGATCAACCCTACAGTCATCTTGTTTTATTTCTTCCCTCTTTTGGGTTGTTTCCAAATTTAGACAGCAATGTGAACAATGCTGCTATAGACATTTGTATACAGTCTCCTGTTGTCCATACAGAGATGAGACCTGGACTGAAGATTTAAAGATACATTTTAGCCTCAGAAACAATGTCTAGCCAAGCTGTAAGAGTTGTAACAACTTATACTCCTTTCTGTAGCATTTAAGAAAAAAAAACTTTTTAGGGGCTGGGGAGGAAGTACAATCCTAGCCTGCAGGAACCCTGAGTTTGATCCCCAGCACGACATAAAGAGGTATGGCGGGGCATACCCATAATCCCAGCACTCAAGAGTCATCGTCAGGGTCATCTTCAGCTATACAGCAAATTCAGGACAGCCTGAGATATGTGAAAGGAAATGTATTTCTACCAATGGAATGAGTGTGAAAAGACTTGTGAATAGTCCTAGTTTATTTTTTCCAAGTTACTAGTCAGGACAGTTGACCCCTTATCAACATGTCACACAAACCGATAACTTACTAAGACCCCAACCCTTCCTTTTTAGATCACCTCCAAGACCCCATATTAATATCAACATCACAATCTAAAACATTCTAACTTTTAAAAGTCCACAGTCAGCTGGGCCTGGTGGCTTATGCATCCAATCTCCAAGTCTGATACCACGCTAGTCTACAGAGTGAGTGAGTTCCAGGACAGCCAGGGCTACACAGAGAAACTGTGTCTCAGGAATAAAAATTAAAAATTTAAAAAGTCCTAGTCCTTAAAAATTCAGTTTCTTTAAAATGTCCAAAATCTCTTTTAACATTCAAAGCTTCTCTATAATGAAATTTTTCTTCCTATTATTTATTGTCCAAGTATCCCTTTTTGTTTTTTTCTTTTAGTTTTTCTGAGACAGGGTTTCTCTGTGTAGCCCTGGCTGTCCTGGAACTCACTCTGTAGCCCAGGCTGGCCTTGTTGTGCCTGCCTCTGCCTTCCTTCAGCGCTAGGACTAACGGTGCTCCACCAGGCCCGGCCACTTTGTGTGAAGTACCAATTGCTGCAGTTCACCTACTGTTACACTAAATGTGTGTGTATTTTTCACGGATTTTTTCAGTTCCAGTAGTTGTTTATTTTGAGAGGTTTTTTGTTTGTTTCACTATGTTGCCCACTTGACCCCAAACTCCTGAGCTCAAGTGATTTTCCTGCTAGAGCCAAAGGAACAAGCCACTACTTCCAGATCTATGTGGTTTTCCTACTGGAATTTTTGTTTGCTTGTTTTTGAGACAAGGTCTCAGTGTGTGATACAGGCTGGCCTCAAACTTGAGACCCTCTAGCCTATGCCTCCCAATGCAATGTATAACAGCGTGTGCCACCATGCCCCCCCCATCTTTTGTTACTGTGCTTGGCATATCTTTTTCACATGTTCACAGTGTGAATATCTTCTCCCATTTTCACTGTTTTTACTTTATTTAAGGATCTTTTGAATACTTAATTTTACTCTTTAATGATTTGTTTGTAAGTGTCTGTCTCATGACAGTCTCACATAGAACTCACTGTGTAGCCGCAGCTAGCCTTCAGCTCCAGATTCTCCCGTTTCCACCTCCAGGGCTGAGCCACCACACATACCTGGCTCAGGTTACAACCCTTTCTTCCTTGCTAACAGTTCCACCAAGCACTGCAAAAAGCTCTGAATTTTAAGAGTATAATTTATCACTCTTCTTCATAAAGAACACGTTTGTGTCCAAAGGAGATTTTTTTTTTCTACCCATGGATTCAAAGCATAAGTAGAGTGTGGTAATCCATGCAGTCAAGAAGTGGAGGCAGGAGAATCACTGTAAACAAGTAAGGCCAGTGTGGTCTACACATAAACTCTGTCTCAATAAAACCAGAGAAACATCGAAAAACTACTTGCCAATATTTACTACTGAGAATTGTAATTTTTTCTGTAATATGGAATTCCACTGACATTTTTTTCTCATTTTTTTCTTTTTTAACTTGTTTCTTCTGAAGTCAATAATATTTAAATTAATTTTTAATTATTTTCCCTAAATACTACATAATGCTTTATAGGACACCTAAGCTGGATGTCCTCAAGTGGTCCACAGTCAACTTCTTACTATAAATAGTAGAAAACTGGATACAAAACAGAAAACAACTCTTGCAGACATGAGACAACAGGCAGCTAGTGACTGTGATCCCTAAGACAAGGAAAGCAGTAAGATGAGCCCTTCAGCTCCTTGGTTCTCTGCCTGGGTAACTTCTAAAGCATGGCTCAGGGAGGTCACATGAACCAAGTAGGTCAAAGCAGCTACATTTGTGGGGCTCAGCACACAAGAGGGTGCTAAACACAAGCAGGCTCCAGGTCACCTTCAAGTCTGACTAAACAGCAATCCAAGGCAAGAACTCTCACCAGGGGGTAAGGTAAATAAATGAACAACTCCCAGAGTTCACACTGAGTTTAAAACAATTCAATTTTCCTCCAACCAAGACAAAAACAAAAACAAAAAAACAGACTTCCCTGAATTTTGTGGCTTTTAGAAGAGAACACAAAGGGCCTGCTCTAGGAAAGAGACTGGGGGGTGGTGGTGGGGGTGGTGGTAGTGCACTCAGCACTCAGAAGGCTGAGGCAGGCGGATCGCAGGCGGATCTCTATGTGAATTTGAGGGCACCCTGGCTGAAATAGTGAGTTCCAGGACAACCAGAGCTACATCATAAGCCTCTGTCTCACACATACCTCAAAACCCACATGGTGGAAATTCTTCTGAGATGTTTTCTCACCTCCATACACACCCACAATCAACAAACAAATACACAGTAAGCAAGCAAATATAAATAAATGCAACCAAAAAAATGAGAACTTGTCCGCTGTATAGATACTCAGGAAGCAATGAATGGAAGAACACTGAGAAGTCATGAGCAACAGCAGCCACTCCCAGAGGAACTGAAGCCCATCACCAGTAAGGTAAGGAGAGCTACAGCAAAACCTAAGCCAAGTTTACAACTTACCCAGTCCCCCAACAGAAAAAGCCCAAGCACTTCCAGTGCTCACAGTTTTCCCACACATGATGTTTTGGAGTCAATACTACAAAACAACAACAAAGCTGAGCATCCTTTTCCCTTCCTAATACTTATGAGGGGTAATGCATCTACATGAGGACACAGATGTTGCGGTGGTCTGAATGAGAACGGTCCCCACAGGACCACATATTTGAATGCTTCGTCAGCTCCTTCCTTAGCACCATGTCTGCCTGCAGGCCACCATGCCTCCCACTATGATGAAAATGGACTAAACCTATGAAAACGTGCTGAAAGAGCCACTGTCAAAGAAAAAGGTGTGAAACGGGTGTGAACAGATGAGGAATGCCAGCAAACATGAAAACCAGGTGCAAACTTCAAATGAAAATGGCACCAATTAAAAAGCACGATGTGAGAGAAGAGAATTCCTCTGTCAGTCTTATCAGTAAACAGTGATGATAAAAGAATGAGGGAACCTAAAAACAGACCAGCTAACACCATCTACACAGAAACAAGAGAGAAAACAGGATAGAACAAGAGAAGAGAAAACAGGAGAGATAGGCCATCCAAAAGCTTCAGCCCAATACCTGTCTAACAAACAAGAAACTGGACTCGGGAAGACAAGAGAAGGCAGGAAAGTGCTCAACAGTTAAGAGCACTGGCTGATACTCCAGAGGACCCAGGTATAGTTCTCATTGGCCACATGGTGATTTACAATCCTCTGTAACTCCAGTTCCAAGGGATTCTACACCCTCCTGTGGTCTCCAAAAACAACTGGCATGTATGTGATGCACATACATACATGCAGGCAAAACAAACATACACATAAATCTTTTAAAAATCTTTTTAAAGAATGCTAAGAAAAAAAGAATAGAAAACTGAAGAAATACAAATACACTGGCTGAAATTTTTCTAAAACTAACAAAAGATACTAAATTAGCTTCCCTAAACAAAATAAAAACTGAGAAAACTCTCTTAAGACTTATATAAATCAAAGATAAAGAAAAAAAACTTTGAAGACAGCCAGAGGGGGTTAAAATAATATATATATGCAAAAAATAAAATGAGCAAACTTCTCATCACAAACTATGTAAACCAGAAGACTACAATGTGGTGTGGTTTGTTTGTGTGTGTGCGTGCATGCACGCATACTCACACGCATGTGCAGCCATATGCACGGAGGTTCAGAAGACAACATTCAGGATTTGGGTCTCTCCTTCTACCCTGTGGATACCGTGTATTGTACTCAGGCTGTCAGGCTTGGCAACTGGTACATTTTTACCCCTTGAGCCAATCTCACCAGCCCATGGCATGGCATCCTTATAATTAAGAAAAACATTAAACCACAGTTTTGTGTCCTATAAAAGTTTCCTTCAGCTAGGAGTGGCAGTGCACACCTTTAATCTTAGCACTTGGAAGCAGAGACAGGCAGATCTCTATGAGTTTGAGGCCAGCCACTGGCTTGGAACTTGCTATGTAGTTGGTCCCAAACTCAAATTCACCTGTGTTATCTCCCAAGCGTTAGCAATCAAAACTTTCCTTACTTTTTTTTTCTTTTTTGAGATAGAGTCTCACACTATAGCCCAAGCTGGCCTAGAATTCCTTACGTAGTCTATGCTGATCTTAAATTTACAATAGTTGTCCTGCCTCCGCCTCCCACATGCTAGACACTCTAGCTCTCAAACCTTTCCACCAGGAACCAGAGCTTCAGTTCAGTTTTAGTAGCTGGAGACTCTAGCCCTGGGAGCCTCTGGATTGGTCCCTAGTATCACATCCACTAAGAAAAGTGGTACACTTCTGTATCCCAACACTCAAGAGCTTCAGGCAAGAGGATCAGGAATCCAAAGTCATCCTTTGAGGCCAGCCTGGGATACACAAGCTACTGTTGTTCTTAAACTTTTCAGACCAACAAAAACTGAAGAGGACACATTATATATAACAAATTTGCATACAAGAAATGATAACTACCTAACCTCACAAAACCCAGATGAAGCGGGGATACCAGGAGCTCTAACCCGGGCAGTATCTCAGGTAAGGATTCAGCAATGCTCACCCCAAACAGGGAGTAACCGGGACACACAGGGATCCAGGAATTCACTCCTGGCCCGGAGCACTGGTACCTTCCGGTCTGTGCCTGAGCACTCAGCAGATCCCGGGAGATAGCTCTGCACCCAATCTCACAGAACCCAGAGAAAACAGGGCTCTCAGGAGCTCTAAGTTGGGCAGTATCTTAGGTAAGGAGGCAACACTCACCCACCTAAATAGAAAGTAACTGAGACCCACTGAAACCCAAGAATTCACTCCTGAGCGGGAGTACTGGTTCCTTCCTGTTTGGGCCTGAGCACTGAGCAGATCTTGGACCTCAGCTCTAACCCCAGCAGCAACACCCATCTCAAACAGTTCTGACACAACCAAGATAATAGGAAAGACAAGGCTCCAGTCAGAGACAGCTCAGGTAGCACCAAGGAGATCCAGATGGCGAAAGGCAAGCGCAAGAACACAAGCATCAGCAACCCAGGGTACTCAGCTTCATCAGAACCTAGTTCTCCCACATTAGAAAGTCCTGAATTACCCATATCACCAGGAAAGCAAGAGTCAGATCTAAAATCACTTCTAATTATGATGATAGAAAACTTTAAAAAGGACATAAATAACACCCTCAAAGAAATTGAGGAGAACACAGATAAACAGGTGAAAGCCCTCAAAGAGGAAACACAAAAAACCCTTAAAGAATTACATACAAGAGAACACAACCAAACAGGTGAAGGAATTGAACAAAACCACCCAGGACACAAAAATGGAAGTAGAGACAATCAAGAAATCACAAAGGGAGACTACCAGGGATATAGAAAACCTTGGAAAGAAATCAGGAGTCATAGATGCAAGCATCACCAACAGAATATGAGAGATAGAAGAGAGAATCTCAGGTGCAGAAGATACCATAGAAAATATTAACACAACTGTCAAAAATAAAACACAAAATGCAAAAAGTTCTTAACACAAAACATCCAGGAAATTCAGGACACAATGAGAAGATCAAACTTAAGGATAATAGGTATAGAAGAGAGTGAGGATTCCCATCTTAAAGGGCCAATAAATATCTTCAACAAAATTATAGAGGAAAACTTCCCTAATCTAAAGAATGAGATGCCCATAATCATACAAGAAGCCAAATAGACTAGACCAGAAAAGAAATACCTCCCATCACATAATAACTAAAACATCAAATGCACAAAACAAAGAAAGAATATTAAAAACAGTAAGGGAAAAAGGCCAAGTAACATATAAAGGCAGACCTATTAGAATTACACCAGACTTCTCACCAGAGACTATAAAAGCTAGAAGATCCTGGACAGATGTCATACAGACCCTAAGAGAACATAAATGCCAGTCCAGGATACTATACCCAGCAAAACTCTCAATTACCATAGATGGAGAAACCAAGATATTCCATGACAAAACCAAATTTACACAGTATCTTTCCACAAACCCAGCACTACAAAGAATAATAGCAAGAAAGCACCAATACAAGGAGGGCAATTATACCCCAGAAAGAGCAAGAAATTAAGCTTCTTCCAACAAACCCAAAAGAAGATAAGTACACAAACAATGCCTCCACTGTTAACAAAAAATAACAGGAAGCAACAATCTCCTCTCCTTAATATCTCTTAACATCAATGGACTCAATTCCCCAATAAAAACATAGGCTAACAGGCTGGATATGCAAACAGGACCCAGTATTTTGCTACATACAGGAAACCCACCTCAGTAACAAAGACAGACACTACCTTAGAGTAAAAGGCTGGAAAACAATTTTTCAAGCAAATGGTCCTAAGAAACAAGCTGGAGGAGCCATTCTAATATCGAATAAAATCAACTTTCAACTTAAAGCTATCAAAAAGGATAAGGAAGGACATTTCATACTCGTCAAAGGAAAAGTCAATCAACATGAACACTCAATACTGAACATCTATGCGCCAAATACAAGAGCACTCACTTTCATAAAAGAAACCTTACTAAAGCTCAAAGTACACATTGCACCTCACACAATAATAGTGGGAGAATTCAACACCTCACTCTCAGCTATGGACAGATCAAGGAAACACAAACTAAACAGAGATACAGTGAAACTAACAGAAGTTATGAACCAATTGGACTTAACTGACATCTATAGAACATGTCACCCTAAAACAAAAGAATATATCTTTTTCTCAGCACCTCATGGTACCTTCTCCAAAATAGACCATATAATTGGTCACAAAACAGGCCTCAACAGATATAATAAAAATCAAAATAATCCCCTGCATCCTAATCAGATCACCATGGTCTAAGGCTGGTTTTCAATAATGACAAAGACAAGGGAAAGCCCACACTCACGTGGAAATTGAACAATACTCTACTCAATGATAATGTGGTCAGAGAAGAAATAAGGAAAGAAATTAAAGACTTTTTAGAATTTAATAAAAATGAGGACACATCATACCAAAACCTATAGGACACAATGAAATCGGTGCTAAGAGGAAAACTCATAGCTCTAAGTGCTTACAAAAAGAAACTGGAGAGGGCATACACTCTGCCCATTGCTGAGAGTGAGGTGTTGAATTCTCCCACTATTATTGGTATGAGGTGCAATGTGTGCTTTGAGCTTTAGTAAGGTTTCTTTTATGAAAGTGGGTGCTCTTGTATTTGGCGCATAGATGTTCAGAGTTTGACAACACACCTGAAAGTTCTAGAACAAAAAGAAGCAAATACACCCAAGAGGAGTAGAGAGAGGAAATAAACTCAGGGCTGAAATCAACCAAATAGAAACAAAAAACAAAAGAACTATACAAAGAATCAGTAAAACCAGGAGCTGGTTCTTTGAGAAGATCAACAAAATAGATAAACCCTTAGCCAGACTAATCAGAGGGCAGAGAGACAGTATTCAAATTAATAAAATCAGAACTCAAAAGGGCGACATAACAACAGAACCCGAGGAAATCCAAAAAATCATCAGATCCTACTACAAAAGCCTATACTCAACAAAATTGGAAAATCTGGATGAAATGGACAATTTTCTAGACAAATACCAGTTACCAACGTTAATCAGGAGCAGATAAACCATCTAAATAGTCCCATAACCCTGAAAGAAATAAATAGAAGCAGTCATTAAAAGTCCACCCACCAAAAAAAGTCTGGGACCAGATGGTTTCAGTGCAGAATTCTATCAGACTTTCAAGGAAGACCTAATATCATGAGAATATCATCCTGAGTGAGGTAACCCAATACAAAAGAACATATATGGCACGCACTCACTGATAAGTGGATATTAGCCCAAAAGCTCACAATACCTAAGACACAATGCATAGACTACATAAAACTCAAAAGAAGGAAAAAAGACCAAAGTGTGGGTGCTTTGGTTTTTTTTTAGAAGGAGTAGCAAAATACTCAACCAGAGCTCCCAGGGTCTAAACCTCCAGCCTGAGAACAGAAAGGGAGGGACTCATGGTCCACTTGTATAGGTAACTGAGGGTGGCCTCATTAGGCAACAGTGGAAGTGGAGGGCCATGGTCCCCGGATGTTTGGACGCCTAGTGTTGGAGAATTCGAGAGCAGGGAGACGGGATTGGGAGAATGGTGGGAGCATACCCTCATAAAAATCAGAAGAGGGGGTATGGGATAAGGGGTTTGAGGGGAGAAAGGAAGAGGAGATAACAGTGAAAGGTAAATACATAAAATATCCAATTTAAAAAAAAAAACAGATAATGGATCTGGCAAAAAAAAAAAAAAGTTTACTTATTTCAAACGATTTTCAAAAGTTTCCAGGAGATGCTTATTAGCTAAGATCTTATTTTAAACTCTTGACAAAAGAATTTATGTCTCTATTTAATATTCTCAAGAGAGATGTAAATCCTAATTAATAAAGAATTATATTTCTTTAAATAGTGTCTTCATGACTCTCTGAGGGTAGAAGGAGCATGCCTTGTTTACTCTTAACTTTCTAAAACTGAAAACCAACGGCAAATCTGCTGCTGATTGCCTCTGGCATCGCTGAGACCAATAAAAACTATGCCACAACTATGTGGAAGGACCCTCTTACCCTTAAATGGAATGGCCAGGACCCAGTTCCTATACGGGGCTAAGAATTGATATGCCTGTTTGATACCACAGAAGGCACAGCTAAATGGCTGCCAAAAAGATTAATGAACTAAATAGATACCCCCACAAAACCAGGCCCAATTATAAATAAGATGAATAACAATTGACATCCAGGGAAGAGAAATTTCCCTGAGAATTCCCTTCATTTTTCCTTTCCAGGTAAAAATTAATCACCCGTGATGTCTGCTGTTAGGAGTTCTAATCCTGATGCTGGCCTCTGGACTTATACTACTCAGACCTCTGATGGGCCTTTGACAAGGACATCAAACAGCTATAGACTGACATCACTAATCTGAAGAAATCCCTCATTTCTCTGTCTGAGGTGATCTCCAAAAATTGCAAAGGACTTTATTGGACCTGATTTTCTCTTTTACAATAGAAAAGACTGTGTACAGCTCTAGACTGTGTACAGCCCTTAAAGAAGAATGCTGCTTTTACACAGACAAAACAGGGATGATTAAAGAGAGCATAAAAAAGGCCAGAGAAGGTCTTGAGAAAAGACAGAGAGAGAAAGAGAAAAAGGAGAGCTTGTACAAGAATTGGTCTTCAACCTCTCCATGATTGTTAACCCTACTTCCTTCCATCTTGGGACCATTAATTGGGTTATTTTTTGCTTATTTCCTTTGGTCCCTGGGCCTTAAATGGGCTGACTAACTGTGTGAAACAACAGATAGATAATCTGATAGCAAAATCTATTCAGATACATTATCATAAGTTAGCTATGGAGGACCACGAGACTCTAGATGAGGTTGTTACTCTATCCAGGGTATTCCCAAGTCCCATCTCCACCCAACCTAAAAGAGGGGACTTCCACCCCTAGACCAAGCAGAGAGGGGCCACCCAGAACCCCCTCTGTCTGGCGATCTGAATTCTTGCTTAGGCTGCGAGGCTAAGCACTGCAAGGGAATATAAATAAAAGTTAAAAATATGTTTCTGGGTTCCCTGAGGGACAAGCCTGACTGCATAGGGGTTGATGTCAAAAGTATCCCCTCTCCAGGAAAAAGACATTGGGACAGGTATGGCCCTCGTGCCTCACTGGAAAACGACAGGAGGACTGGAGTCATTACAAGGTCCCATTTAATTACTGGAGGTCAGGCCTCTATCCCCGCCTTAGCAAGATAAGAATCGCCACAGCCCTTCTATACTTGGAGAAGGAAGGAGATGTCAAGGGCAGCCCTGCTTATACACTGAAGGCCTAAAATCAGCCATAAGCCTAAAATCAGCAATAGGCCTGACATACATGCCTGCTAACACAAAGTCTTGGGTCTCTATGGAAAAACACTGAAACAGATGGCTATAAACTATTGTAAACAGGAAGCTATTTGTGAAAATCTACCAGCCTGAGTAGTCATAGACCTTATAAATAGGCAGCCTTGGCAGATAGTACCAAATTAGATAAGGACAAGTGAATCATAGGCAGAGTCATAGTGACCTGACCCCTGAACCTTCACCCAGCTGATACCCTGTTCTGAAAGATATCTGTACTCCCCCTGAACACCTATGCTCCTGTGTCATCCCCTTACCCATATTCTGCATTTTCATGTTTATAACCCCTGTGTTAAAAAGTAAAAATTATGATTTGATAAGAAAAAAAAAGAAATGATAACTAAAGCTCTTTGGGCTGAGGAAATCTGATACCAGATGAAAACTAGATTTACACAAAGTAATGAACCACACCAGAAATAGTATGAGGTTAAATTGACCTTTTGTTTTTCTTTTTCTTATTATTTTCAGTCTCTTTAGAAGTAATTGGGAAGAGCCAGGGGCAGCAGTGCACTTGAGAGGTAGAAGTCAACAAATCTCTGTGAGTTTGAGACAAGCCTGTTCTACACAGTGAGTTCCAGGACAGCCAGAGCTATATAATGAGACCTTGTCTAGAAAAATAAACAACAATAACAAAAAGGTAATTGGCTTTGGGCCAGTGAAATGACTAAGCAGGTAAAAAGCACTTGCTGAGTCAGCCTGGCAGCCTGAGTTTGACCTCACAGGCCACAGGGCCTCCACAAGCACACAGCAGTGTGAACTACTCCCTCCTCTGTGCACACACACACACACACACACACACACACACACACCAATATTAATAATAATTAATAACATATTTTCTAAAAAACTGGAGTCTGACTCAGTGCACACATCTAAGCTGAGAATCAAGTAGCCAGGGCTAGAGGTAGCTCAGTGATGACCTCGCTTGCATAGGCTCTGAGTTTGACCACAGGCAACCTCCCCAAAAGGTATCATTTAAAGCAAAGTTAACAGTGTAACAGAATTATAACATAAAAGTAAATGAATAATAACAATAATACAAAAGATGGAGGTATGAAAAACACAAAAATATTTGAAAGTAGATGTTTATAAATTAAGATATATACTGTATTCGGAACAAATACTAAGAAAATAAAACAATAAATTACACCCAGTAAAGCAATAGTAGAGATAATTATTCTATTAAGCCAAAAGGAGGCAGACGTGTTAAAAAAAAATAAAAAGAATAAAAACTGACGAGTTCTACAAGGCTGAAAAGAGCAAGAAAAAGAAGAGGAAGAGGAAGAGAAAAAGGAAGAAGAGGAAGACAAAGATGAAAATGATGATGAATGAATAAGCTGGTTCTAGTGCAGTTTTTTTCTTGTCTATAAAGTATTTAGCACGGCCCCGTACATAACTCACTCCTTTTAAAGACAAAAATTGAAATAATAATAAAAAAAACAAACCAGAATAAAGATAGACAAGATGTAGAGAACAAAGGAGTAAGATGGCAGAGTAACTGATTAGAGAAATAATTACACTCGGTGATTTAATACTTTAAATAAAGACTAACATTACCAGGTTACATGAAGAAACTCAGTTAGAAGCTATCTATAAGAAACATACTTTAAAGCCTGATATGTTGGCACACACCTTTAATCGCAGCACTCAGGGGGGCAGATAGATCTCTGTGAGTCTAGCTTGGTCTACATAGTATGTTTCAGGACATCCAGAGTTACATAGTGAGACTTTTTCAGAAAAAAAAAACAAACAAACAAAGAGGGGGGGGGGAGGAAAGAAAGAAAAAGAAAGTAAAAGAAAGGAACACCCCCCCATACTACCTTAATTATATAGACAGCACAAAAGAGCGTAGTAAAAATAATGAAAACAATAATCAAAATAAAGGTGACGTAGCCAGAGAGAAGCATTTTAGAGCAAAGAACACTGCCAGGAATAAAGATTTCATAATGTTAAAGAAGTCAGTCCATCAATAACAGCTTTTTATACATAAAAATATATATATAAAACTCAACATTATACTTCAGGTATTACATAAACTCGCTGTAGATCAATGTTCCTACTGATAAAAACTCTGAGCAAAATATACACAAACAAACCTGAGTATTTTGAACAGTGAGCTACAAAACTCTCAGACTGCAGAAGAGTCAAAGCATCAGGCAGAGAGCTGCACAGGGTGTTCCACTTATTATCAACTTGACACAAGCTAGAGACATTTGAATAAAAGGTCTCTACATTGAGAAAATGGCCCCAATAGAATGGCCTGTAGACAATCCTATGGGGAATTTTCTTTTCTTTTTAAAAATGGCTTATTTCTTTTTATTCTATGTGCACTGGTGTTTTGTCTGCAAGTTCTGTCTGCATGTGAGGGTCTCGGGTCCCCTGGACTTGGAGTTACAAACAGTGTGAACTGCTATGTGAGCGTCAGAAGTTGAATCCAGATCCTCTGGTTTCACTAATCTCTCCAGCTCTGGACATCTTCTTGATTAATGATTAGTGTGGGTGCCACCAGCCTTGGGCAAGTAGTCTAGGACCTCTGCTTCAGTTCCTGCCTCCAGATTCCTGCCTTAAGTTCCTGGCCTGATTTCCCTGGGTGATAGACTACAAAATGTAAGATAAAATAAACCCTGTCCTGGACTAGTTGCTTTTAGTTATAGTGTTTATCATAGCAACAGAAACACTAAATAAGACAGAAATTGGCGCCAGGTCATGGGGAATTACTGTGACAGATTTGACCATGTTTTGGAGGGGCATTGTGGAAGGACTTTGGAACTTTGGGACAGAAAAGCCACTGAAATGTTCAGAGTTTAATGAGCAATGCTTTCAATGCACACACTGAAGGACTGGCTTGTGAAGAACGTTTAAGAGTCTGTAATAGACCTTTAAGAATCTGTGGTTCTGGTCAGCTATGGCTGAGGAATTGGCAGTGATTGGCAAGAAACCACAACTACAAAGCAAAATGTTACTTTGATAGGACAATCAATACGCTCAGCTGGGACTCAATAGCAGCTGTGATTTATAAGAAAACTGCATGCCTTTAATTTCAGCACTCAGAAGGCAGAGGCAAAAATCTCTGTGAGTTCAAGGCCAGCTTGGTTTACATAACAGTTCAAGGACAGCCAGATCTGTGTAGAAAGACTCCATCTCAAAAGAACAGCAACAAAAACTGTGTTTCAGGGTAGGCCAAGGCTACATCTCACACTGGCAGTTTTGAAAGCATGAAAGAGCTATGGAAAGCATCTGGGGCTTGGCACTGTGTGAAGAACAGAGTCTCTGAAGGGTGACTAGAGAGACCACTGGTAAAGATGAAGCCTCAGTTCTAGTATAAACCCCAGGATTGAAGGGGTCAGAGAGAAGCTCAGGCTTGGTCAGAGTCCCTGAAGAAAGCCCAGAAGAGGCTATTACTAAGGTTTCAATCCAGCTGCAGTGGAAACCCCAACATTCTGGAGATAGCAGCACCATAGAATGATGCCAAAGACAGACATTGCTGTAGAGTGGAGCTGGCCTGACCCTAGGAGAGGAGCTGTGTGTGCTGTGGAGGGCAGAGCCATGGAGGAGCTATTGAGACGCTCTGGAGGCCAGAGAATTGTGAGTGGGTCCCAGACGGCTAGCATTGAACCTTTTACACCAACCAACTTTGGTTTTGCTTTGATTTGATTATAACTGTGCCCTGGTTCTTCCATCTTTAAATAAGAAAGTATGTAACCTATTTTTGACTTTACAGAAGGGTAGAGTTAGAAATTTTAGGGAGATTTGGGATATTTTAGAGAAATTGGATGTTTTAAAGAAACTGAAAATTTAAAGACTGTGGAGCTTTTAAAAGTTGCAAATGTTTTAGATTGTGATACTGATATTAATATGAGATCTTCAGGATGATCAATAAAAGAAAGGTGAAGCCTGGCAGTGGGCAGTTGGAGATGCACACCTTTAATCCCAGCATTCAGGAGGCAGAGGTAAGTGGATCTCTGTGAGTTCAAAGCCAGTCTGATCTACAGATCGAGTTCCAAGACAGCTATGGCTACACAGAGAAACACTGCCTCAAATAAACAACAAAAAAGAGGAGGAAGAAGAAGAGAGGTTAAATAATATGTTTGTGTATCAAATTAACATGGGGTCAACTATCCTGGCTAGTTTATTATAAAATCAACACAAACCTAGACATGTCTGGGAAGAGGGACTCTTGAGAAAATGCCTCTGTAAAATTGGCCTTATACAAGTCTGTGGGCATTTCCCTGATTAATGATTGATATGGGAAAACCTAGCTCAATGTGGATGGTGTCAGCCCTGAGCAGGTGGCTGAGTTGAGTAAGAAAATAGTCTGGGCAAGCCATTAGGCACTCTCCCATGTTCCTGCTTTCGAGTTCCTGAGTTCTTCAGTGACGGATTGTGACCTAAAGGCTGTAAACTGAAATAAGCCCTTGCCTCACCAAGCTCCTTCTGGTCATGGTGTTCTATCAGAGCAACAGAGACCCTAGCACACAGAGTTAACTACTTTTAGGGACTTTTCACTGCAGCGACTATCAGTAACCAAGAATCACAACTTGAGCAATTACAACTCTGAGAGAAGCTGGATAGATGGCATGTACCTACAATCCCAACTGTTTGAGAGGCTGAGGCAGGAGGATCACTTGAGCCAAGAGTTTGGAGCTAGCACATAACTACATATTGACAACACCCCCCCACACACAACCTCTTAACAACAAAAACCTCCAAAAGAAAAATCTAACATCTCCTTAGCTTAAATGGGAAAAGAAACATAAGCAACTGTGGGTGCCATAGAACACCTAATAAAGATGCCTAGAGGAAGAGCTGGAGACAAGGATCTAGTCTTTGATTAAACACACATGTCATTTGGACTAATCTCTATTTGAATGCTGTGTACAGACACAAAAAAGTACAGCTGGGGCTGAGGATGACTCAATGGGCAAAGCTGGTGAGTCAAACCCTGTCAGATACAAGGTTGAGAAAGATATTTTGTGACATGTATATGGTTAACCTAACTAAATTTTATTCTACCAGGCATGGTGATACACACTTGAATCCCAACATTTTGAGAAACAGAGACAAGAGGATCAGGAGTTGTTCTTGCTTTGAAATAAGCTTGAGGCCAGTTTGGGCTACATGAAACCATCTCAAAACATAGCAGAAGGGGCTTGGTGGATAAAGTGCTTGCTGTGCAGACATGAGGACCAGAGTTTGGATCCCAACCTGTAATACTAGTCCCTCAAAGGTGGAAGGAGAGGATCCCTAAGGCAAGTCTGCTAACTACACACACTAAATTGGAGAGTTCTGGGTTCTAGTAGTCTCAATATATAAACAGAGCATGATCCAGGAAGACATCAATGTCAACTTCTGGTCTCTACACATGCAAACACACCTACCAGCCCACAAACATGCAAACATGCATCCATACACCCACCCAGACATGAAATATATATACATGATACACATGTAACACACACATATACATGTACCATGCAAACATACACACATGCATAAAGGTGCGCACGCACACGCACACACGCGCGCACACACACACAAATACAATATGGGTCATTCTCAACGGAAAGCCACTCAGTTGAAGACAACCCCAAAATGATGTAAGAATTGAAATGTCCAGATATAAACAGTCAACTAACAGAAACAAGTCCAGAAAAAGAATGACTTATTTGTCAGCTGGTTCTCAACAAGAAAGCTGAGACACTTCAATGGGAAAGCATATTTTCTTCCAAATAAGTCACTAAATAACTGGATATCTACTTTTAAAAAATAGATAAAGGAACCTGGTGCTGTGAGCAAAATGGCTGATAAGTGGAGCCCAAAATATTTCTTTCCACAACAAAGTACCAAATCAAAGAAAAACCAGGAATTTCAGTGGAGTGTTTGAAGCACAGCTACTACCTCCCGCTAAGGCTAAACAGTTAGACCACATCTCCAAAAATAATAAATAAATGAATAAATAAAATGAATAAAGGAACTACAGTCCTTGTCCTCTTCTCTCTCAAGATCAACCCTGAGCCAAGAGGGTCTCTATATGCTAAGAAAAAGACAAATAAGAGGTCATGGCTACCTGAAACATTTGCTGTTAAACAGATTGCAACCAGCATAGGCCCAGGGCCCAGTTTGGGGAGCAGCCCAATTACTATTATCACTGTCCATTAAACTGTAACTGCATTGTGGTCATCCATCCCTACCCAGTTCCTACTCTCCTCCTGAGACGTCTACACCTGGGCCTTATAAAGCAGCAAAGTACCTGCCCCTAGGCAGCTCGATGGATCCTGACCTGTGAATCTCTACATGGCTTCATTCACCTTGCCATAAGCCCTGGCTACTCATTTTCCCTCTCCACCAGGAAGCAGATACGCAAGTCAGCCATAAAGGCCTGCAAAGTTACCCATGTAGCCCTCAGACACAGACAGGTGCCCCATCTGGGCCCACTGGTGCCCCATGTAGCACTAGACACTGGCATACTTTCTGCTCTTCTTCATGCCATGCTGTGGATATGCATTCTTATCTAAACTCATCAACATGGCCCTACACTGACACTGCCCTTAAAAATGTGATGATAGCACACCTCTGTTGCTGCACCAGCTCCACCTCACCTATATTCTACAGGCCCTCCATGGTAAAGCTACCTCCATGCAACCGCAGAAAATAACAGGCACTCTCTATGCCTAAACCAACCTGCCCAAAAGAGCTACATTCTGGCTGGTACTATAATCATACAACTTATGCAACACTAGACATTCAGACATTGATTATAACAGTAGAAGTTACACACACAGACAATACATTAAAGCACTCACCCCTAACCAATGCCAATGAACACTATTCAAGTGACAGTGTGGGATACACTGCAGGAAAAATCTTCTACTTTCTTAATGAAAACCACCCTGGGAAATTGATACAGAGAGGGCTGACAAGATGGTTCTGTGGGTAAAAAGCACTGGCCAAATGAACCTTGTAAGTTTGATTCCTAATCCTGTGGGGCTGAGGGGAAGAGAATGGACTTCGGGGGATCTGATAACTTCTTCTAGCCTCTTTGGGCACCAGGGATCCATGTAGCATAGATACATCCATATAGGCTAAACACTCATGCACATAAAATTAAAAAAAAAAAAAAAGAAAGAAAGAAAGAAAGAAAGAAAGAAAGAAAGAAAGGAAGAAAGGGAAAAAGGAAAGAGAAAGAAAGAATGAAAAACCTATTCAATCAGGAGCTGATGAAAAAATTTCAAATCTTGGAGAAGATAATTCAGGTTGTCAGATTTAAGCAATATAAGATCTTCTCAGAGGCATCTTATGGTCAAATGTTAAAAGAACAAGACAAAAAGAAGACTCCTAGAAACAAGCCAGGTGTGGTAAGGTTTGTCTATTAGACTCAATACTTTGGAGATGGAGGGAGGAGGGCAGGGAATTCAGCATCATTCTCAGCCACATAGTGAGTCTGAGACCAGCCTGAGCTATATAAAATCCTGCCTCAAAAAGGAAAAAACACAGGCTGGGCAGTGATAGCTCACACCTTTAATTCCAGCACTCAGGAGGATCATCTGAGTTTGAGGCCAGCCTGGTTTACAGGGCTCACAGAGAAACCCTTTTGTTTGGTTGGGTTTTTTGTTTTTTTTGTTTTTTGTTTTTTTGCTTTTCGAGAGAGGGTTTCCTCTGTGTAGTCTTGGCTCTCCTGGAACTCACTCTGTAGAGCAGGCTGGCCTCGAACTCAGAAATCCATCTGCCTCTACCTCCCAAGTGCTGGGACTAAAGGCGTGCGCCACCACTGCCTGGCTTGGTTGGTTTTTTTAAGATTTTTTTTTTTTTTTTATTTATATGAGTACACTGCAGCTGTCTTCAGACACACACTAGAAGAGGGCTTCAAATCACATTACAGATGGTTGTAAGCCACCATGTGGTTGCTGGGAATTGAACTTAGGACCTCTGGCAGAGCAGTCAGTGCTCTTAAACATTGAGCCATCTCTCCAGCCCGAGAAATCTTGTCTTAAAACACACACACATGCGCGCACACACAAAGACGCACAGCTCTGCTTCCAACTGCTGGGGTAACGCAGGTAGCTCTTGCTACCATGCCTTCCCTGCCATGATGAGCTACACTACCTTTGACACTGTAAGACAATGATGAGAAGAACCAAACAATCTCCAATCCCATATACATCTTTAAAATAAAAGTCAAGGGCCAGGCAGTGGTGGCGCACGCCTTTAGTCCCAGCACTTGAGAGGCAGAGGCAGGCGGATTTCTGAGTTCGAGGCCAGCCTGGTCTACAGAGTGAGTTCCAGGACAGCCAGGGCTACACAGAGAAACCCTGTCCTGAAAAACCAAAAAAAAAAGTCAAATCTTGTATGAGAAAATCATTATACTGGGGCTGGAGATGGCTCAGTAATGGGATCTGATGCCCTCTTCTGGTGTGTATGAAGACAACTACAGTGTACTCATAAATAAACAAATAAATAAATTCTTTTTAAAAAAAAGAAAGAAATCATTATACTAACACCACATTCTCAGTAGAAACTTTATAAGCCAGAGGAGAAATGGATAATACATTTAAAGTCATGAAAGAAAAACCTGCCAACTTAATATACCCAATAAACTTTCCATCAAAAAGAAAAAGAAAAAAATAAAATCTTTTCAAGAGAAGTAAAAAACTGAAGAAATTCACCAACACCATGTCCTCTATTAGGAAAAACCTCAAACAGTAATGATCATCATGAAAAGACAAAGCTCACTAGTAGAATACATACACAAAAGGGGAAGGGAAAACAATTAAACTTTATTAATACAAAAAAAATCAAACCACAAAAAAAGGTTATTCAGATGGCTCAGCGATTAAGAGCACTGGCTGCTCTTCCAGAGGACCTGAGTTCAATTCCCAGCTACCACACGGTGCCTTATAACCATCTATAATGGGATCTGATGCCCTCCTTTGGTGTGTCCAAGGAGAATGACAGTATACTCACATACATAACATAAATAAATAAATGTTAAAAGATAAACAAAAAATATACAAAATTACTAGAAAAAAATCGTATGACAAGAACATGTTTTTACTTACTGGTAATCTTGAAAGTGACCAGATTAAATTTTCCCCCCTTAAAAGATATAGACTGAATAGATTAAAACAGGACCAATACTAAGCTACCTCTAGGAAACTCACTTTACTAAGTAAAGACAAAGACCAAAAATAATGGATGGAAAAAATGTAAATCAGGCAAACAAAAGCTAAAAGCAAGCAATAGTAGCTAAAATAGGTTTTAAGTAAAAAACAACAAAAAATATATAATGAAATAAAAGTTATCAACATACAATGATAAAAGGAACAAATTCAACAAAAAGAAATAAGGATTGCAAATATATGTATACCCCCAAAGCATCCAATTATATACAGCAATTATTATAACTAAAGGGAGAGACTCTAATACAATAAATAGTTAGAAACTTGACATGACACCTTCATCACTGGGTAATCACCCAAACCCCTCCAAAATATCAACAACAACAAAGTCACAGCAGACCTATTCTAAGGACTAAAAGCACCCAAAAAACATTTATACAACACTTTATCTAAGAGTTACAGAATACACATCTGCTTCATCATCAAATAGAATCCTATGGAACTGACTGCATGTTAGGGTATAAACCAAGTTTCATCGAAGTCAAAGGTTACAATCATAACCTGTGTCTTTTCTAATCTCTCTCTCTCTTTCTCTCTCTCTCTCTCTCTCTCTCTCTCTCTCTTTCACACACACACACACACACACACACACACACACACACTCACAAGAAATCAGAAACCAATACAAAAAAACAGTACTTTGTGAGTATAATTGGGGGTGGGGAGTGTTATTTTGTTTTAGTTTTTTGTCTTTGGGTTTTGTTGTTTTTTGTTGAGACAGGCTTTCTCTGTGTAGCCTGAGCTGTCCTAGAATTCAGGCTGTAGACCAGGCTGGCCTTGAGCTCCAAGATTCACCTACCTCTGACTCCCAAGTGCTGGGATTAAAGGTACACGCCACCACTGCCCAGCTATTTAAAAAGACACAAGTTATTAAATCTCAGTGAGGCATGAAATGTCTAAGTTATTAGTCAGGAAAGCCCCAAAGGTCCTCAAAACACAGGCCATTGCACTGCTCTTGCTTACCCATCAAAACCAGATGATCAAACTCTATTGCTGCAGACACACATACTTTGGTTGTAGAATACAGAGAAATCAAGCTGGAACTGACTGAAAATGGATGGTACTAACCAACAAGGAACCTTGCATGCTACAACACTGCCATACCAGGCCAGATGTGCCCATTCGTGCACTCGCAGCAGACAGGAGGTAACTAGCAATCGCTTTTGAAGTGGATTTGAGGCTTGCTCCATGTTTGGTAGTACATCAATCTGGTCAATAGCCAATCATGATATAAGATCATAAATCCAGAGGGAAACCTATGATTGTGGTCTTGCTAAATGGGCACTGTCAAATGGTTTTCTAATTAATTCTGCTTATGTACACAGATCAATGCACCCTTTAATCTTGGCCAGAGAAGCGTCTATGGAAATGAGCAATGGTTAATGCAGACTGACAACTTGTCAAGAGCTGAGGATCAGTAACTAGCCAGTACTCAGTCCTAAATGAAACATGGGTATCAATTTCTCCTCAACTCAAGGCTCTAGAAACACTGTGTCAAGGGGATGAAAAGAGTGTAAGAGCCAAAGGAAAGAGAGCGGAGCTGTGAAGTGCTGCCTTCTGGGCACGATGTGGCTACTGCACTCTTCAACTCTAGACAGTTATGGTTGCCTGCACAAGGTCAGTCAACATTCTAACAAGAAGTACCAACTCAGTGGGTAACCAACCAAACAATAAATAAATAAAAAGATGACATGAAGGGGAAAGGGAAACGTTGAGGTGCTTTTGGGAAGTAGGAAAGAAGATTTGGAGTGCATTATGATCAAGATACATTATATTGTTTAGAAGCATGAACCTGTCAAAAATATTTTTTTAAATCAAATCAACAAGAACTTTAGAAACTGTACAAATGCCGGGCAGTGGTGGCACACGCCTTTAATCCCAGCACTCGGGAGGCAGAGGCAGGTGGATTTCTGAGTTCGAGGCCAGCCTGGTCTACAGAGTGAGTTCCAGGACAGCCAAGGCTACACAGAGAAACCCTGTCTCGAAAAAACCAAAAAAAAAAAAAAAAAAACTGTACAAATATACAAAACTGAAGAAAATTCTAAGGCAAGAAGATGCCTCAGTGGGTGCTAACAATCAGTCAATGACCTCAGTCAATGCTTGTGACTCACTTGGTAGAAGAGAACTGACTGCTCCTAGAGGTTGTCCTCTGACTTCCATAACTGTCTTGGCATCCACATGACAACCCCCCAACACACACACACCAGAGCCAAAACAACAAAAACAGGAAAACTAAAAAGCAATACCTTTAATGAACAAACATGTAAAACTTCAACAAAATATTAGAAAGTTAAATATATATAATTATATATATTTAACTTCAACATATAAAATTATAGATGAACATGAAAAAATGATACAACATATGCAAATCAATAAGTATAATACATCACATCAAATAATGAAAGATAAAGTCACCACCATCTCAATACATTCAGAGAAAGGATTTGCTCAAGTTCAGCATTCCTTCAGGAAGAAAAAAAAAGCCTTCAGCAAAGAATATTGGGATTGTATGTCATCCCAGTGAGGACTATATACAACAACTCCCAGCCAGTGGGGAAAAGCTGAACTTGTTCCTCTAAGATCAGAAAGTAGGCAAATGTATTCAACTACTCTCTACTGGTCAATACACATCATATACAGGTATGCTGTGTCACACTGGACTCCACAAATATGTACAGTGTCTGTGCCAATTAATATTTTAAAAATATATATTTAAGCCAGATAGAATAACTAATCTATGCCTATAATCCAAGCACAGACGTGAGCCACTATGCCCAGTTACATATTTTTTAAGTACATATATAGTAATGACTGGAATAAAATATAACAGTGGGCTTTGTTGTTGTTGTTGTTTTGTTCTTTGAGAGTCAAGGTCTGATCATTTATTTGACACTCTTAAAGGCTTAATTTTTGACTAGACTCAGACTTAGTCTTCTTCCCCACCTCCCTCCCTAGTTTTTATGACAGGGTTTCTCTGCATGGCCCTGGCTGTCCTGAAACTCACTCTGTAGACCAGGCCTGCCTTTCTTTCCAGAGTGGTAAATTACAGGTATGCACCATCACTGCCCAGCTGTCAATCAGAGTTTTAAAGCAGGAAGACCCACCCTAAATCTGGACCACACCTTCTGTAGCCTATATAAAAGGACACAGACGAAAAAGCTTTGCCTTTTGCCTGCTAGCACTGTTGTTCACCTATCCTCTTGCTGCCAATTACTTCTAGATTCTAAAACAGACTAAAGACTAGCAGCTCTCCTAGAATCCTCCAGGGTTCCTGCACCAAACAAAGACTGGAGAGATAACAGGCTCATATGTGTATGTGTTTGTGTATTAAAAGTGTGTGTGTGTGTGTGTGTGTGTGTGGTTTGAACAGATATGGCAGCCATAAATTCGTGAATTCATGTGTTTGAATAATTGGCCCATAAGAAGTGGCACTGTTAGGAGGTGTGGCCTTGCTGAAGGAAGTGTGTCACTGTGGAGGTGGGCTTTGAGATCTTATATGTGCTTAAGCTATGCCCAGCATTATACACAATCTCCTGCTGCCTTCGGATCAAGATGTAGAACTCCCAGCTCCATTTCCAGCACCATGTCTGCCTAGACTCTGCCATATGTCCCACCATGATAATAATAGACTAAACCTCTGAAACTGTATGCCAGCCTCAGTTAAATGTTCTCCTTTGTAAGAGTTGCCTTGGTCATGGTGTCTCTTCACAGTAATAAAACCCTAAGACAGATATAGATGTATAAATCCACCATGCAATGAAAAACTAATGGAAGTTAAGATAAAATGCAGGTTCATAATATAACACAGGTAAGCCTTGAAGACATGCTAAATGAAAGAAGCAAGTCACACTCAGAAATTCTGTATGGCATATTCAGTATATATCAATTTATAGGACAGAAAGTACACTAGTATAATCTAGAGCTGCAGGAAGATGAAAGGTTTAGGGGATAATGCTATAGTATATATTGTATCAAAGAAATGAAGACACTGTAGAATTGATTGCTGTGGTACATCTGTAAACACTAAATAACAGCGAACTATACAACTTATATGTATAGTTATGACTTATATGTTATTGTGTAAATCTATAAATTTATCAATAACATTACAAAAAGAGTTAAGCAACTATAAAACATTTATAAAAACAGAATAATAAAGTCAGGTATATAGAACATAATTGTAGTCTCAGCTTTCAGAAGTCGAAGGCAGAAGGATCATGTGTTCAAGGCCAGACTAGGCTATACGGTAAGACCCTGATGAAAAGAGCTAGGGGTGAAAGAGTTGACATTCTGGGGTTAGGCAGCTTTTCTAAAACATGAAATGCATAACCAATAACTAAAATTTGATAAAGTAGACTTCACCAAAGTTTCTAACTTCCATTCTTTAAAACAGTTTAAAAAATAAAAGGGCAAGCCACAGACCAGGAGAAATACTTACAAAACATCTCTCTAAGAGAGGATTTACACCCAGTACACATAATAAATTCTTATAACAAAATAATAAAACAATCAAAATTTTAAATGGACAGAAAATTAACAGAACCTCCACACCAATGATAACAGATGAACGGCAATTAATCTACGGAAATCAATTCATTGCCAATGTGTTATTAGATAAGTATAAATTAAAACTGAAGTGGGATACCACTATACCCACAAGAATGCCCACACGGTGGTGAGACAGCCACTAGGCAAGAATTGCCTCTTTTCATCTACAGGCAAATCACTGTCCAGAAAAGGACACACTTGCAGAATAGTCGACTGATTATATCTGCCTAGACAGAGTAATCAGCCCTTAATAATTCTGCAGCACTAAGGTCTGTCAGATGATCCTGGGCCAGAAGGCTGAAGATTGAATGCTCCAACGTTTTGTAGTATAGGGACTGTCCAGGTGCTCAGTGGTCTCTATAATTTGGCTAAGTTTTAGAAGCTATACTTGGTGCTTCCTATAATTTCAGTTAACTCAGTCATTCTGGATTTCTGACGGATTTGAATACTTATAGTCTCAAAGCCAATCCCAGCTATTTACTTTGAGAGAAAAGGTTTGAGAGGATGGTTTTCAGCTGACATTCATTCTAAAGCCAAGAAAAAAAAGCCAGGTTCAGAATTAGTCTTTTAGTTAGGAGGGACAGTCTTTTAGTTAGGAGGTTCTGTTTGGTCAACAAAATGATGGACTAGATATTAGGTCTATCTTGTACCTTACTGATACAAGTTGGTATAGTTATGCTCTAAATGTATTTTAAGAGAAAAGTTTTATGTTAACAAGAAGGGTGATATGTAGGAGGAGCTAAGGTGGGAGGAGTAAGGAGAGAAAGATAAGGAGTAAGGAGAGGAGGAGGAGAGGAGGAGCTAGGTGACAAGGGGGGGCGGGACACAGAGGTGGATGTTTGCGTGTCCCCGCCAGTCAAAGATAGTTGATATATCTAGGTTGGGTATTGGGTTACACTTCTGATTGAGCATTACCAAACTTATAAAGCTTTTGATTAACATTTTAAAAAATTGTATAAAAGCAAAAAGGAAAAGGGGGCATGGGATAGGGGTTTTCTAGGGAGGGGAAATGAGGAAAGGGGATGGCATCTGAAATGTAAATAAAATATTCAATAAAGATTTCACATGGCGGGTGGTGGTGGCACTTGGGAGGCAGAGGCAGGTGGATTTCTGAGTTCGAGGCCAGCCTGGTCTACAGAGTGAGTTCCAGGACAGCCAGGGCTGCACAGAGAGACCCTGTCTCGAAAAAAAAAAAAAATATATATATATATGTATGTATGTATGTATGTATGTATGTATATCTTAGCCAGGTGGTGGTGGCGCACACCTTTAATCCCAGCACTTGGGAGGCAGAGGCAGGTGGATTTCTGAGTTTGAGGCCAGCCTGGTCTACAGAGTGAATGCCAGGACAACCAGGGCTACACAGAGAAACCCAGTCTCAGGAAAAAAAAATATTTTAACAAAATAAAAACCAGAATAGTCTGTAGTAGGGATGGCTCTGTGGTCATAAGAACTTAAGTTTGGTCCCACCTAGAAGCTCACAACCAATTGCTCTAAAAAGATCTGACATCTCTGGTCTGAGGCAGAAAAACCACGAGTTAAATGCCACCCAGAGAAACATGGTAAGTCCCTATGGGAGTGTAATTAAAATACCAAATATTGAAGTTATAGAAAACTAGAATTCTCTACTACAAATGAGAAAATATGACAAAAGTACTTTTAAAAAGCAGTTTGTCAGTTTCTTTTCTTTTGAATTTTTCCAATAGGGACTCCGATAGCCCAGACTGGCCTTAAACGTAACTGTGTAGCGGGAACAACCTTGAACTGCTGATCCTCCTGTCTCTAGCTCCTGGGTGCTAAGATTACAGCAATGTTCTCTACTACATCTGGTTTGTGTGGTGCTAGGGCCTGACCAGAGCGTCATGTATGCTAAGCATAATAGCTCCCTCTGAGTTACACATCCAGTCCTAGTCTGGCAGAGATTTGCATGTGTGCAGTGAATGTGTGAGTATGTTCGTGAATACCTGTGTAATGTGGTGTACAAACAACAGAGGACATTGCACAAGGGCTCTTATTTCTTAGATAGTCTGACAGCCAGTAAGTTTCAGCAATGATCCTGTCTCCACCCATCTGGCTTGTTCCATGGGTGTCTAAACTCAAGTCCTCACAGTTGGGCAGCAAGCACTCTGAACCAATGAGCCATCTTGTCAGCTCTGCAGTTTCTTGTAATATAGAAGAGGGTCAGTAAAATGGCTCAGCTGGTAAGACTGCTTGCCACAAAGCCTGGTGACCTGAGTTCAATCCCTGGAACCCACATGGTAGAAGGAGAGAACTAACTCCCACAGGTTACCTCTGACCTACACACTCCCATGTACACAAACATCCACATCCCAACCCAAGACACAAATAAGTAAATGTAAAGAGCTAATAATAATAAAGTTGGAAAGTAACTGAGAAAAGACCCTCGATGACGACCTCAGGACTCTGCATGCACAAGCATGTGTGTGCACAGAGAAACCCTGTCTCAAAAAAACCAAAAAAAAAAAAAAAAAAAAAAAAAGTATCCTGTCCGTACGTGGTAGTAGAAAAAGACTATAACATCATAAAACTGGACATCTAGGAGATGAAAGTTAACACAGAAAAATTTTGCTAATAAAACTGACCCTTTACAAAGGAACAATTAGTAGTTTCATTCCTTGTCTCAAGGCTACAGAAGTTTTCAAAGTCCTAGGTTAATTCTCAAAAAGTTCCATAACCAATCTGCTCTCATTTCTAAAGCTTGTGTACAGCTCTGAAGAACACAGAGACCAGGCTGACGCACAACTACATGCAACTATCCCCGGCTAATTTGCTTTGTTCAGCATCCCCACCCCAGGAAGAAATCCACAAGCATTTAGTAGTGCATTCCTACTCATGGGACAAATCCTACTTTTAGAGGTGATAACTTTAATCAGCAGATCAGTTTTTTATTTTATAGAGTGTTAAACCTAGAACCTTATGTATGTACGTTAGTTAAACACTACCCACTGACCTAGACCCCAAGCCCTACAGGTCAGCTCTAAACACCTGTAGTCTATTTGCCAACATCTAACAGAACCCACTACATCTCTACAAAGAGTTAAAAAATTTATGCTTACTATGTCAATGTTTCCGAAACAAAAGCAAATGAATACACAGTGCAACCAAGAGAAAAAATAAACAGCAGCAATTGAGTTTTGAAGACAAGCAGCATAGGAAACAGGCTGTCACACATCACCTAAAACTCAAGATTGAGTTCTATTTGTCTACAAAATGGAAATGTGAAAACAGCTCAGGGGAACTGCAGTCAAAGTATATTAGAGCCTTGGGGAAACTCAATAGTTAATCATGCACACAGATATCACCGGGAGCAAGGTGGAGAGGAGTGAGCACAGGTTTCAAAATGACAAACCTTTGTATTATCCAAATATTTTAAAATCATCTCACTCTACAGCTCTAGAACCAACAGTACATCAGACTACAGCTAACAAAGGATATGATAAAAAAAAATCACAAATACAAACTTGAAACCTTCAGAAAATCAAATGAAATTTTACTTAAGCAGAAACAGGACCCTTCATTACTGTAGGCCACACCCTGTAATAAATCAATCAGTGTCAAGATCTTCTCTGAGTGAACCTAACTTCCTGACAGACAAACTGGCCTAGGCTGCAGTCTTATTTGACCTCCTGAAATATATTAATAATAAGACTGAGGGAAATACAAGCTAACTAAATGTTTGAGGATCAAGTTGGGCTGACACTCACCACAAACTTCTCACCATTCTGCTCCACATGTTTGTATGTGGGGACCGATATGGGCACTGCTTGCTTTTCTGTGTAATCATAAAATGATTGTCCCAAGGAGTCGTCACTGGGATCTAGGTTATCAGCCTCATGAGGAGGTACAGACAACACTGTCAAGATCAATTCCTTCTCGCCTGCTCGGATCAGGTCCACCACCTGCTTGTGTGTCGCCCCCTCAACATTCACGCCGTTCCTAAGGGGAAAAAGGGAAAAAAACAATCCCATAAACCAGACGGGTTCAAACACTTTGTAACTCCACCCTCCGGTCCCCACTCCAGTGTCACAGTATGAACCATAAAATCAGAAGATTCATCTGGTTCCAGAAAAGCTGTTTGTCCTTCAGAGTCTAAAGTGAAAAGGCTGTTTGTGAACTTAGCAGGGACAGGAAATGCAAACAGGGAGAGACCTACCCTTCCTCTAGTCCAAAATGCTATACATTGCTCGATTCAGGAAAGCATGTGGAAAAGACGGTGATGCTGGGAAGAAATAAAGCTCATTTAGCTATCTAAACAGTCTGATGCTTTTCTCATTTTAGCCAGCCATGTATGATACAATCAGTGACTTGAATAATTCTCCCACTTTTACTACAGTCTGTTCACCTACACTTCAAGGAGATTTCCTTTCTAAGACTTATTTTTACTATTTTTAATTAAATGTATGTATTGGTATGTGCACATAAACGCAGAGGCCAGAGGCCTCTATGAGCCTATGAGCTCTGTTATAGGCCATTGTGAGCCACACTTGGGTCCTCTGCAACAGCATTATACATTCTCAACCACTGAGTCGTATCTCCAACCCCAGAAATTTTCTATTAAAAAGCTCCCCTTTGTAGAGATTAAAGTAAATGTGGGTGTACTCCCAAGGTAGCTACTTAAATTATATATACGTTTTCTCCATATCTTCAAATTAACCTTCCTTTATACCAATTTATAAATAATCTACATATAGACAAGTTTCCTTTATCTTTTGGCTTCTGAAGGAGCAAGATAACCTCTCTAAAATTCCATTATTTTCAGGGGCTAGAGAGATGGCTCAGCAGTTGAAGAGCACTGGCTGCTCTTCCAAAGGACCTGGGTTCGGTTCCCAGCACCCACACGGCAGCTCACAATTGTCTATAACTCCAGTTCCAGGGGATCTGAAGCCCTTACACAGACATACACATGCAGGCAGAACTCCAACATACATACAATAAAAATTTTAAAGTTATTTTAAAAATTCTATTATCTGACCCAACTTCCTATGTTCTCCCAGTCAGCCTGGATAACCTCTTAGGATAATTTGGATAGCTGGATAATCTAAACGTTTTCTGCTCCATACATTTCACTTAAGACTCTGTATAATCTGTCCAAACCAAGAAATACACACCTACAGTGATACACAAATCAACCTATTCATTTCACTTGTACACAGCCTGAAACAAGGCAAAGTATAAGATGCGGAAGAACAATAACTTTGTCAAGAAAGGTGCCAAGTCCCACAAGCACTCAACAAACTGAACAGCCTTCCCAGAATGCTGACCTAGTGAGATGCCTCAGTAAAACCACTGAGCAGCTGGCCTGAAGGTTCCCTAACACTGCTCTCCTAAGAGACACAGGAAAAAAACACCTGGCCTCTACTCACTTTAGTATTTAAAGTTTATCTGCCTGTTAGAGTTCAATTATTTTTTCAGTTCTGTTCCAAGCCATTAGGGCTTTCCCTTCCTGAGCAGAAGGCTAAGTTTAGTAACAAGCCATCCTGAGTTTTCAGCGTTAGACGAGCCTCCTCCTCAGAGCCTGGTATCTAAAACATCCACTTGTATAAACAGCACAAAGGAGCTACCTCAGCTAGCCTCCTCTCTGGTTTCTAGTTCAGCAACCCAGCCAGTAAGTTCAGCTGCGTATGGCACTGCACATCTCTAAGCTTAGCACTCAGGAGGCTGAAGCAGGAAGGAGGATTACCAGCATGTGCTATACGGAAAGATGTTGTCTCAAAAACTTAGAAAAAGAAAAAAATCTGTGCTCCTTCAAACTCCTGACATTTCTCAACCTAAAATTCTAAATATAAGCAAATTCTTAAAAGTAGTAATTTAACCAAAACAGTCAATTCTATACATAAAAATGAAGGGTGTCTTTGTGATGGAAATTCCAATTTACACAATCTGAAAAGAAACCAGAATACGAAATTCCAACTTTTCAAATGTAATCCCTGGAGGTAGAAGCATGAGAATCTCTGCTTCCAGGCCAATGTGAGCTATGACACCCCACTTTTAAAAAGCCAAACAAGAAAGGAGAGGAGTAAGGAGAGGAGACTGAGAAGGGGTATAAAGCTCAGCAGTGGGGTGCTTGGGGTTCAGTTCAGAGCTGGGGACTGGCAATGACACCATGCACCAAGACACTGAGGTCAACAATAAACTGAAACCTAAACTTATGGGTTGGTAAAGGAGTTCATCCAGCTTTTTGGTCTTAATACTTCTGAGAAAACTCAACTGAAAAGGTTAGAAATCATCACAGAATTCATCAATCCCTAAGAACCTTAGTTTATTAACAAATATTCATTTTAATTTTCCATAAAATAGGAGACATAAGACATCTCAAAGATTCAAAAATACAATATCCTAGACACTAACAAGATTGTTTTATGAATTTATCCTCAAATCTCACTATTTTCCTTTGCTTGCATAGTTTTTTAGCAGAGCAAACATAGATTTGTTGGGGGGGGGGGAATAACACCTGATGGCTGGGGGGCCCCCAAGGGAGGAATGAACACTTTCCCCCAACTTTCCTAGACAGGATCTGACTTTGCAGCCACGCCCTGACTTCAGTTCTGCTGCCGCAGCTCCCTAGTGTGGGCATTACAGCATATGTCACCCCATCTTGGAGCACTTGGCTTATAGTCTTGGAAATTAGTGATCCCACAAAGCTTGTAGGTAAATGTATTTACGTGCGTGGATCTGTTCTCTGGGGAGAATGTCCACACCTTTCATTGGTTTTAAAAAGGAATATGCGACCTCCAAAAATATTAAAAACTGCTGATTTCAAAACACAACTTCAAGCTGTAAAAAGAAATGAGCTGCTCCTTGAGTCACTCACAAAAATTCTCCCTGGAGCTGGCTACAGTGCCATGTACTTTTGATACCAGCACTCTGGAAGCAGAGGCAGGCAAATAAATCTCTATGAGTTCAAGGCCAGCCTGCTTTATATAGTGAATTTCAGCCAGAGCAAGAAAGTGAGACTGTGTCAAAAATAAATAAATCGAGGAAAGACTACCGAGAAATTTAAGGGGGTTATAAACAGCCAGAGAGCAACAGGAGCAGCCTCAGTTCCCCGTCTTTGTCATCAAGAATGCACTTCCAACTGGCTAACATCCCAAAACCTTCATTAAAAAATAAATACAGACAAGGGTTGGGACTCGGCTCAGTGGCAGAATACTTACTCAGCTTGCATGAGCCCTAGATTCAACCCCCAGCATTACAAATAGAGACACAAAAAACAGGAAGAACTTCTAGTGTTCTGTGTCATATCCTAAACATATTTGCTAATATTTGTCTGGATAGCTGCCAAAGGAATGCTATATGTGCCTCAGCTTAATACAAAGAAAGAAATTCTTTCATTCTCTAAAGAATGAAGTCACTAAAAAATTCCAGACCATCTGATTTGAAACAGGGCTCTCCCTTCTCAGGAATTTCAAGGACTTTCAAATCATAAAAGTGTTACTCATAGGCTAGAGACAGCTCAGCTATTATGTGCATGTGTATACTGACTGCTCTTGGAGAAGACTCAAGTTCAATTCCCAACACCTACACTACGTGGCTCACAACTATACCTCCAGCTCCAGAGGCATATGACACTTCTGGTCTCCGAGAGTACTGGCAATCACATGCATATACCCAAATTCATTCACACACATATATACACTCACACTCAAAAATAATAACTAATTTTTAATGTACTAGTCATTAAATGTTGGTATGATACACTGTTTTATACAAGAACACTATTAAACCAGGTTCAAGTTAAATATGGCCCTAAACGTATACAAATCTGAAATATAAACAAATACAAAATGTAACTTCCATAAAAGGGGGAAGTTTCAGCAGTGCAGACATTTGTTTCAAAGCATGGGTGTTAGGGAGTCAGACCTGCATGAGGTCTGAATACCAGTGATGCCATCTTAGATGAGACCTTACTTAGTATGAGGTAACTCATTCAGTCTCACTAGACCTCAATTCCCCAATCCATATGAAAAGCCACCACATAATGAAAATGAATGAAGTAGCATGAGAACTAAAGGGAGCCACTGAGAAAGCTATTAGGACAGTGAGATCCACACAGCAAACGGGCTGGTACAACTATGCTCTCCATGACAATAACATCTCTTCTTCCAACAATTTTGCTTCCCTTCTGACTTTATAACATAATCTATCAGAAATTCATTTGAAAATAAATGATCACAAAATAAGCAAGCATCAGAGAATCATACAAGTCTTGCCAACAACACAAAAGATGTGCAGTGGGTTAAGAAATACCAACCTAGCCGGGTGGTGGTGGTGCACGCCTTTAATCCCAGCACTTGGGAGGCAGAGGCAGGCGGATTTCTGAGTTTGAGGCCAGCCTGGTCTACAGAGTGAGTTCCAGGACAGCCAGAGAAACCCTGTCTCAAAAAACCAAAAATCAAAAAACAAAGCAAAACAAACAAAAAAAAAGAAATACCAACCTATCCTTTCCACTAAGTCAGTAACTTCAATGAACTATCAAAAAGAATTCAACAAATACGTGACTAAAGAAATAAAACAGAATGTTAATTATAGAATCCGGAGGGTAAGTGCAGAGGCTGGAGAGAGACAGCTCAGCAGTTAAGAGCTCTGCAGAGGACCTGAGTTCAATTCCCGGCAACCACATCCGTCAGCTCCCAACTGCCTGAACACTAGCTCCTGGGAAGTCAACACCCTTTCTTGGCTTCCTTGAACACCTGTGTGCATGGGTGTACATCGACATAAGCATCATCTACATAATACACACACTTTAATGTAATTATGAATGAATAAATACATTTTTAAAGATGATAAGCCTACAGGGACTCACTTTACAATCCTTTCAACTTCTTTATGTTTGAAATTTTCCCTAAGAAATTGCTTTATAATAAAGCTCATAAATATGACCAGAATTTTGTTTATTTGGAAATCTAAGTGATATTCAAATTACATGGATGTTTTCAGCATTGTAAAGATGCACTTGATAATTTTAAAGAAAGCCTCATTTTTACTTTGAGATCAATGTTTAGCTCCGATGGAGACATTTTTAGCTAGCTAATAGAAATGGCTTCAAATGGTACAACTAAAGTTAGCCAGCTGAGGAAATTACAAACTAATGTAAACACTTCCAGAAGCAGGAGAGAAGTCCTGATCAGGGTTTATACTCTGCTTCTGAAGGAAGCTAGAAAAATGAAACAAGGTTTGGACAAAAAAAAAAAAAAAAAAAAAAAAAAAAAAAAAAAAAAAAAAAAAAAAGCAAACTTTTATATAAACCAAGGGAAATAGCCATTTCTACAAACAAGCACAATACTATGTGATCCCTTGTGACATGCACGAGTGAAATGCATAAATGGCAATTAATGCTCAGAAGCAGTCCTTTAAACACAGCCAATAAACTCATGCAATTGTAAGCAGCAAGATGCTTTCCAACTTCATACATTACAACACAATGGCAATGTGCCACAAGAAGAGCCTAAATTTTAAAAAGTGACAAGGACACTAGGAAGAAGGCTAGGTGGGTAATAGCACTTGTTACATAAGCATAAAGACCTGTGTTCAAATCCCACCATCCATGTAAAAAGCCAGGCATGGCTGCAAGGCTGCAAGTGTCTACAGTTCCAATGGTGGAGGACAGAAACAGTGTTGTTATTTTTTTTGTTAATGAACTAATGCCTGGGAATTATCTTGGTCAGTAAAGTACTTATCTCACAAGCATGAAGACCTGAGTTAGATTCCCAAAACCCAAATTAAGAAAGAGAGAAAGAAAGGAGGGAAGGAAGGAGGGAGGAAGGGAGGGAGGGAGGGAAGGAGGGAGGGAAAGAGAAAGAGAGAGAGAGAGAGAAGAGAGAGAAGAGAGAGAAGAGAGAGAAGAGAGAGAAGAGAGAGAAAGAGACAGAGAGACAGAGAGAATGAGAATGAAGTGTGGCCTAGCACTTGGGAGGCAGAGGCAGGCGGATTTCTGAGTTCGAGGCCAGCCTGGTCTACCGAGTGAGTTCCAGGACAGCCAGGGCTACACAGAGAAACCCTGTCTCGAAAAACCAAAAAAAAAAAAAAAAAAAGAATGAAGCCTGGCATGCCAGGTATGGTATGGAGCATGCTTTTAATTGTAGCACTTGGGAAGCAGAAGCAGATGAATTTCTGTGAGTTCAAGCCTAGTGAAGTTTCAGATCAGCAAGCACAGCAGAATGAGACTCTCTCTCTCTCTGTGTGTGTGTGTGTGTGTGTGTGTGTGTGTGTGTGTGTATGGAGACAGACAGACAGACAGACAGACAGACAGACAGACAGACATACATACCTGCAGAACTATAATCCTAGAAACAGGATCTGGAGATAGAGACAGGAAGAGCTGTGGGGTTTGCTGGTTAGCCACTCCAGACCAATTGGTAAGCTTCAGGGCAATGAGAAAGCATGTCTCAAAGGAAATTAACATTGTGTGTGTGTGTGTGTGTGTGTGTGTGTGTGTGTGTGTGTGTGTGTCTGCACTCGCACATGTGTACGTGTGCTCAAGTATGTATGCACATGCATGTGGAGGCCCCAGGTTGATGTCAGGGCCTAAATAGATATCCACCTTTTCTTTTTGAAGCAGTTTTCTGTCAAATGCTAATCTGGCTACTACCTTGCTCAGGAACCCTCTGCCTGCACTCCATGTAACATTTACATGGATTCTGTGGATCTGAACTCTAGTCCTCTTGTTTTTAAGGCAAGAGCTTTAACCATTTAGCTACCTTTCCCAGCTTGTACACAGCATTTCCAAAGCTGACACTCAAAGTTGTCCTCTAGTCTCCACATGCATACACACATGCTTACACATCTATGCATGCACACTTGAACATGCATGTGCAAATTTTTGAAAAAGTGTACTTTATATAGATCAAGGCTATGCATCAATGGTAGAATGCTTCCCTATCAATGCCCTGGATTTAGGTTCCCAGTACTGCTCAAAATAAGCAAGTTAATTAATTAATTAATTAAGCAAGTATTGTAAAGTTGAAAATTTAGGGTTGGGCAGTTGTGCTGCACACCAGCAGGCAGAGACAGGTGGATCTCTGAGTTCAAGTCCAGCCTGGTCTATAGAGTGAGTTCCAGAACAGCAAGGACTACACACAGAGAAACTCTGTATCAAAAACAAAACAACAACAACAACAACAAATCCAAAACAACAACAAAAAAAAGTCAGAAAAAGAAAAAGAAGAGAAAACTTAGTTGCAAGAAGGGAACTCTGATAGAATTCTACAATCAGGAAGCTGAGGTGGCAGGACAAGAATTCAAGGCTAGCCTGGGCTACACAGTAAGTTCAAGACCAGCCTCTAATACATACTGAGGCCTTGTCTCCAAAGAATATAAAACTTCTAAAAAGAACAGAATAGAAAAATCTATGTGATTTGGTGTTTGAAAATGAGATTTTAGATACAACATTAAAAGACATGGTCCATGAATGGGAAAAAACTACAAGCTAAATTTTACCTAAAATTTAAAGACTCTATAAAAGACAGAGAATGAAAACATTTACAAAAACATGTATCCAATAAAGTATCTGTATCTAAATACATGGCAAATACTTTTAAAACACAACAACCCAAATTATCACAATTACTTACTTATGGGGGGTGGGGAGGGCGACACTGTGTGCATATAAAGTCAAGGGATTACTTCTGAGAATCAGTTCTCTCCTTCCACCATATAAGCCCCAGGGCTCAAACTAAGGTTCCTGGGCTTGGTGGTAGCTAAGCCTTCTCCCTGGCCCCACAACCCAAATTAAAAATAGACAAAAATATCTGGACAGACATCTCACTGAAGATTTGCAGATGGCAAATAAATATATGAAATGAAATTCAACATTCATCATGAAGAAATTCAAAATCAAAACAACAGCATGCCCATTAAACATGGCTAAAATCTAAACATACCATGTCAAATACCAAATACCAGTGAAGATGTGAGACAAATACAATTGTCCTTGTTGCAAGAATGTAATATGGTAGTCACATTTTGTGTGGTGGTTTGAATGAGAACAGCACCCAAAAGGCTCACATATTTGTATCCTTAATCCCTGGCTGATGAACTGTTTGGTGAGAATAGAGATGTGGCCTTCTTGGAATAGGATGCCACTAGGAGTGGGCTGCTAGGACCAGTGTTTGTCTGTTCCTACTGCCCTTTCCATCCCCCCTCCCTCCCTCCCTCCCTCCCTCCCTCCCTCCCTCCCTCCCTTCCTCCATCCCTCTCTGTTGCCTGAGGATCAGGATGTAAAGCTCTCACCTACTTCTCCAGTATCATGTCTATCTGCCTGCCTGCCTGCCTGCCTGCCTGCCTGCCTGCCTGCCTGCCTGCCTGCCTGCCTGCCTGCCTGCCTGCCATGATCATAATGGACTAACCCTCTGAACTATAAGCAAGCCCCCAGTTAAATATGTTTTTGTAAGAGTTGCCTTGGTCATGGTGTCTTTTCACAGCACTAGAACAGTGGCTTTGAAAGGCAAGTTGACAATTTTTTATAGTTTTACCATCCAATCCATCAATCATGCTCCTAAGTATTGACCCAGATGAACATAAAAATTCATATCCACACTAAACTCTGTACACAGATGCTTAAAGCATCTTTATTCATAATTGTCCCAAACTAGAAGTAACCAGGATGTCCTTCAATCAATGGATGAATTAGCAAACTCTGGAACATCATATAAGTAAGTATTAATTCCACTATCAAAAGAAATATGCTACTGGGGCTGGAGCACTGATTTGACTGCAAAGAACACAGGTTTAGTTCCTAGCACTCACCTGGCAGCTAACAACGGGTGCATAATGAATGCTATTCGTCAAAACTATCCAACACAGAACGAACCTTGATGTACACAATTTCTGAAACTAAGACAACCCTTAGTCTCCTTAAGTGTTGGGTATATGACTACAACTGGATTTATCAATTTTTTGTGTACAGGTGTGTGTGTCATTCCCAGAAGCTGGAGTTACAGCTTTTATAAGACACTTTGCTTAAGATCTAAGGCCTGGTTCTCTGATTACAAAGCAAATGTTCTTAACCACTGATGGTTCACATCTCTTCAGTCCTTATCAACTTTTTTTTAATTTTAACTTTAATTGTATGGGTACTTTGCCTACATGTGTGTGCACCACTTGTGTACTTGGTGTCATAGAGGCCAGAAGAGGGAGTTCAATCAACTGGAACTAGATGGAGTTAGACAATTTTAAGCCACCATGTGTGTGCAGGGTCCTCTGCAAGAGCAGTCAGTGCTCTTAACTACTGAACCATCTCTCCAGGCTTTACCAATAATACTTTTAAAGCGTTTCCATCCAGGCATGGCAGGACATACCTTTAATCCCAGCACTCCAGAAGGCAGAGGCAGGCAGATTTCTGTGAGTTCAAGGCCAGTTTCATCTATATAATGAGTTTCAAGACTAGAACTACTCAGAGAGGCCCTATCTCTAAATACAAAACAAAACCAAGTATTTCTATTCAGAAAACGACACAAAAAAGTTTTCATAACAGTAAAAACTGGCCCTGGCAAACCTGACTGTGTGTGGGTCAGCACCTGATGCTCTCAAGCTGGAGGGAAGGGAGAATAACTTGCTGCACTGAGACTTTACCTGTGGCTGTGTGTTCTCCCAGAGCATCTGCCTGAGGCAAGGGAAGTACAGAAAGTTCACCTGTTTGTTCTCCAACCTAACACCTCCAACCAGAACAAACAAGGGGTTATTGCTTAGGAAAGGATGAAAAGTTCCTAAGTCTGTAATTACAAGGCAATCAGTTTACAAATACAGGATATATATCTGGAAAATTAATCATATTTGTCATTCAGGAAAGTAAGTACATACTTTAAGATATTTTTTAGACTATAAAAATATAATCAAGCTAGAAAAAAAGTTTGGAAATTGCCTATGAAGCCAGCATGACCTTTGTTACCAACAATAAAAGCATCTCGTTCATCTCCTGCTAGAAAACAAAATTTCAGGGACTGCCAATTGGCTCAGCAGTTAGGAAGGCTTACTGCTCTTTTTTTGTTTGTTTTGAGACAGGGTCTCTCTCTGTAGCCCTGGATGTTCTAGAATTTGTTCTGTAGACCAGGCTCAAATTCATAAAAATCCACCTGCCTCTACCTCCTGAGTGCCAGGATTAATGGAATGTGCCATCTCACCCAAGCTGAAGATCTGTATATGCGCATGCACGCACGCGTCTCCCCATCCATGAGGTCTAGAAGGCATCAATGAATTGATCCCCTGGAGCTTGAGTTACAGATGGTTGTGAGTCCCTGCAATGTGGGTGCTAGAAGCTGAACCTGCATCTTCTGCAAGAGCAGCAAGTGTTCTTAACTACTGAACCATCTCTCCAGCCCTAAGGGCTTGTTGCTCTTGTAATTAAATAGCATCTTTTAATATAGATATAGTATAACCCTCAGAGTATATTCTGTAGACAAACACCTTGCACGATTTGAAGATAAGTAAACTAGCAAAATAAGTGAAAGTGCATTTCCAAACTTTCCAAAATTATCACATCTTCCACAATCTCCATATACTCAGTGTGCCTCTAAAAACAGAATATAACTAAACCTAAACAGACACACAGACTTAATAAACTTCTGTTGTATTAAGGACCAATTTCCTTATTATTTTCATTCAAAGTTCTGTAGTAACCATCCTGAAAGAAGCTGAAAAGTACCAACACAAGCAGATAACTCCTAAAGAGGTCAGTGAGCAAATCACTTAGGTACTGAATCAATAGCATACATAGTTTTGGTTTGTTTGTTTGTTTTGGGGGGCATCTGGTCTTGATCTAAGACTCACAAATCTATCACATTTTGGATATATAATTATATATTAATTATATATAATATAATATAATATATCACATTTGGATAGCCCAATAGAATTTGGGTGTTTTAGCATGCATAGACCCTGGATTTAACCCCAGCACAAAACAAAAGCTTCAGATAGCTTAAGCAAAAACAAAATATTTTTTTAAAAGATGTTTCTCCACTCGGCATGATGGCACATGTCTAAATCTCAACACTCAGTAGGTGGAAATGGGAGAACACTGAGGACAGTTAACCTGGCTATACAGCAAGTTTGATGTCAGTTTGGGCAACCTAATAAAACCAAGCCAACTGTGGTAATGCACTGGGATACAAGAAGAATCACGAGTTCAAAACCAGCCCAGTGTATTGAGGGACAACTCTTTGGGTTCAAGGCCAGCCTGGTCCACAGCATCCAGGACTACATAAAGAAACCTTGTCTTGAAGGGGGGGATGTTGGGGGGGGGGGGAAGAGATTGCTAGTTCAAGGCCAGCTTCAGCTAAGTAGTGAGTTAGAGGCCAGTGTGGGCTACTGTCAGGAACAAATGAAACATTTTTCACAACAGAAGTTCACAGGTCGAAAAACATAAGAACACTCAAACACGGTGCCTCTTTCAGCCACTCAAATACTCAAGAATGGGTACATCTCCTCCAGTGAGGAGCCTTACTTAGCTGACAGAGGCAGTACTTACAAGATGACATACACGCTACCTGACATCTAATTAACAATCTCACAAAACTGAAACACTCCTCACATTCCTGACACAGCAAAAATTCACCTTTCTCATGCTGAAGACAGACTCAGTACACACTTTAGTACTGTAGTCACCTCAACTCCCAACTGTTGCTATAAAACCAAAACAAAAGATTAAGATTGTTTTTATGTATGTGTAAATGTGTGTGTCTCTACACTCACACATGTGGGAGGCAACAGACATAGCCAGAAGTGGGTTTTAGATCCCTGGAGCTGGAGTCACAGGTAGTGTGAGCTGTCTTGTGGGTCCTGAGAACTGAACTCTGGTCCTGTGGGAAAGAAGCTACTGCTCTTAACCCCTAAGCCAGGTTTCGAAAGGCACCACCAACAGAAAAGATTTAAATTCAAGGTAGCACTTTCCAATCAGAGACACAAAGTATATCTAGAACAAGTTAGGGCCCTGGAGCACGGAAGGACAAAATGCTACAGTGATAAGCATAGCACAATCATTTACAACATAAGGTGATAGGAAACAGACAGTCCAGAAGCTGGCTAGGACTATGGGCAAAGTGCAGGAACAAACGAAAGGTAGCGTCTCATCAGCTGCTCCTAGCACTGGGTGTTAGAGCTTCTTTGCTCTTAGTTCCCTTCTTTATGCAATAGAAGACAGTCAAAGGAGAAAAAAATGGTCTTTCATTCTAATACCGATTTTTCCACTTCAACCTTGGAAATGTATTCAACAAAACCTAAATTTGTATGGGTACAAATATATATACAACTATATTCCTAGCACATAAGAACAAAACCCAGACTTTTTAGCCAGGCGTTGGCGGCACCTGCCTTTAATTCCAGCATAGGCAGGTCAATCCCTAAGCCTACAGAGCGAGTTCTAGGACTGCTAGGGCTACACAGAGAAACCCTGTCTTGGGGGTGAAAAATTCCAAACTTGTTGGCACTGCTTTCAAGGCTGCTCTGTATCTCATTTTCCTCATCCTTCCCAGTTTCTATGTCCCAACAGCGAGCTGAGGGCCCTTGCTACCCTAGAACTTCCCACATCTTCCCCTCTTTGGTCAGGCCCTCAGCCTATAAAACCCTTCCTCTTTCTCTACTACTGAAATACTTGTTCTTCAATCTCATAAATGCTTTACGTAGGAGCCAGGGGAAACTCTGGGAAAAAGTAGTTGCCTTGAAAGCCTAACATCCCAAGTTCAATCCCAGGAAGCCACAGAAGAAGGAGAGAACCTATTCCTGAAAACTGTTCTCTGACCTACACTCACATGGGCACGCAGGCTTGCTATCACATGTTCACAATACACATTTTTTAATTATCTAAAAACTTTCTGTGAACTGCCAATCTTCTTAAGCAAATCCACTCTTTAAATTCCAACTGTTTCTCACTCACCTCTGTAGTGGTTTGAATATGCTTGGCCCAAGGAGTGGCGCTATTAGGAGTATAATGTTGTTAAGAGTAGGTGTGGCCTTATTGAAGGAAGTCACTGTTGGGGTGGCTTAGAGACCTTCCTCCTAGCTGCCTGAGAGATGCAGTCTTCTCCTGTTTGCCTTTGGAACTAGATGAAGAACTCTCAGCTCCTCCAGTGCCATGCCTGCCTGAATGCTGCCATGCTTCCTGCCATGATGAGGGACTGAACCACAGAACCTGTAAACCAGCCCCGACTGAATATTGTCCTTCATAAGAATTGCCTCAGTCATGGTTTCTCTTCACAGCAACCCTAAGACAACCTCCATTACTTCATTTTCCTTTTTTTACCGAGTAAATTGTTTCTAGGACCTCCTCCAACTCAGGGCAAGCTTCTTAAGGGCTTACAGCCAGACATACTGACTCACAATCCTAGTGGTACCTGACATAGTTTGTGCCTAAGAGTGAAGAAAAACAGTCTATACAAAGTAACAGTGGGCAGGGAGGTGGGTTGGTAGCTAAACCACTGTGTTTAGGGCTGCAGATAAGCTCATGGGTGGTAGACTACCTGCCTAGCACCATGAGGCCTAGCATCCTCAGGATGAACAAATCTGGGTTTTCAGTGTGAACATGGTCCAGTGAGCATTCAAACAGAGTGACCAGTGGGCTGGCAAGATGATGGCTCACTGCAAAATACCCATGCCTGGAAGGCCAGCCCCGAGTTCTAGCCCCAAACTCACAAAACGGTGGGAAGAGAGAATGTGGACTCCACAAAGTTATACTCTGCCCTCCACACATATGTCGAAGTACAACATGTACATGTAATACTGATAAATAAAAAATTTTTAAAGACATTGCTTTAAAAAAAAAAAGTACAAACTTGACTACTGTATCAAAAAAAAAGACAAACAGTTAACAGTTTTTATGGTTTACTGTGGGTGGCACTTGATGTTGATTTGTGTGTACACTGAGTTGTAATATAAAAGGTATTACAATTTTGGTTTTCTGTTTTGTTTTATTTTAGAGGGTGGGGTAATTTTTTTGGTTGTTTTGTTTTTGAAATAGGATCTCTCTATGTAGCACAGGCTGATCTAAAACTCAAGATCCACTTACCTCAGCCTTCTGAGTGCTAGAAATACAAACTTTCCTGAAGGTTTTTAAAAAGGGTTGGTTGGTTGGTTGGTTGGTTGGTTGGTTGGTTGGTTGGTTGGTGGTTTTCTGAGACAGGGTTTCACTGTGTAGCCCTGGCTGTCCTGTAACTTACTATAGAGACCAGGCTGGTCTGGAACTCACAGAGAATCTGCCTACCTCTGCCTCCTTAATGCTGGGATGAAAGGTGTATGTCACTACCATCAGTCCTGGTTTTTGAAAAGCTTTTAACACTGCCTAAAAACTGTTTTTTTGCCAGTTAAACAGAATGAACCTACTGGCTCTAAGTTACCTACCACAATAGTCTTTGTCAGTAACGTCATCATCCACTGAATAAATTCAGTATGGATTTTGTTCTTAAAGCACTTCTTATGATCATAAAGTCTTTGCTTGTCAGTCAAATCTCAGTTGAGCATGATGGCACACACCTTTAATCCCAGCACCCGGAAGGGGAAGGCAGAGGCAGTTAGATCTCTGAGTTCAGGCCAACCTCATCTACAGAGGGAGTTCCGGAACAGCCTAGTCTACACATAGAAAAACCCTGTCTCAAAAAAACAAAGACAAAAAAAAAATCCAAAGTCAGTTAAATCTCTCTGCTTATCCGGCATTTCATAAGAATTATTCCCATTGAGACGTAGCTTCTAAAATACTTATCAGTAAGTGCATGGTAATGAACCCTCACCTAAAACAAAATTAACTAATAAACTAGTAGTGGCTGAAAGACAATTGTTTACCACAAATTAAAGTCTAGCCCTTATGCAACTAATCAGTCTTTCTTTTGTGGGGTGGGGTGGAAGGGTAAAGGGGTTTAGACTAGTCCCTCTATATAGCCCTGGCTTGCCTGGAACTCAGTATATACACCAAGCTGGCCTTGAACTCACAGCCTGCCTTAGCCTCCTGAGTGCCAGGATTAAAGGCATGTACCAAACCTTTACTTAGCCACAGCAACCCATAAAAATGATTTCTGAGGGAAGGTAATGTGGTTTTCAAGTTTACTATTATTTGTTTGTACCCTCACTACATGAGACTAAAAGTATTCTTAAGTAACATGAATGACTGTCATGTTCCCTCTGCTGGCAACAGAGAAAACAATATAGGAGCAAAGAAAGTTTGCTTTAGACCCCAGTCTCTGATACAAATTAACATGAGATAAAGGATAAATTAAAAAATGCAAGTCACATGTCACAAATAAAAAAGAGTTCAGCTGCTATTCATTTACAGGAACATAACTTGATTTTATTTATTTATTTATTTATTTTTGGTTTTTCGAGACAGGGTTTCTCTGTGTAGCTCTTACTGTCCTGGAATTCACTCTGTAGACCAGGCCGGCCTCGAACTCAGAAATCCACCTGCCTCTGCCTCCCAAGTGCTGGGAATAACTTGATTTTAAATAGCTAGTAACCATCAAGAATAGCTGACTATCCAGAGACCCCACCCTAGCTGTGGAGCTATTGGCTGCTGCTGGAGAAGGAATTTACTCTTCTTGAAAATTATGGTCACTGGGAGGTTCCCCCTGCCCCGTGAATGAACTACATCCATGCCCATATGAACAGCACTGAGTGCTGTTGGACTGAGTGGGTTAAAAATTATCTAATTAGCCGGGCAGTGGTGGCACACGCCTTTAATCCTACCACTTGGGAGGCAGAGGCAGGTGGATTTCTGAGTTCGAGGCCAGCCTGGTCTACAGAGTGAGTGCCAGGACAGCCAAGGCTATACAGAGAAACTCTGTCTCGAAAAACAAAAACAAAAACAAAAAAATGATCTAACTAATTAGTTACAGAAGGAGGACATGAAGTTGGGAAGGAGATATCATGGGGGGGGAGGGGAGATCCTATGGAGGAGCTGGGGTAAATATATCAAGATACAGGTGCGAAACTTCCAAAGAATAAAAATTAAGGAAGCTGACTATTAACAGTCAATAACCAAAACAAACTTTTTAACTAAGAAAGCATCCTAAGACCTGGATTTAATTCTGGTTGTCACTCAGTGCAGACTCTTGTTACAACACAAGGATAATTTTACTCCTATCCACTGTATTCAAGTATTCACTGAAGAAAACAAGGTTCCACTCCAGGTTTGGCTAAGGACTCAATAAACATACTAGTTAGCACAGTCCCTGCCCTGAGAAGCTTTAAACTTTCCATCCAGAAGGCTGTCCTGAAGTCCAAATGAACACATACTGCACTGCAGACTGTAATAGACCATAGACACTGATTATCACCATCTGTCTCTTAACCGTAATGGCAACAGCAAAATCCACTGAAGTAGGTACAACTGGACAGACTACTTGGTGAGGAACTGCCTTCCCCTTAGTTTGGAATTCAGGAGCTTAATAAATCACTATGTGTTAGCAAAGTCCTAGCTAGTGGCTCCCAGTATAACCATAATAATAAAGCACAACGAGCTGAGAACAATCTAGAATAGTCCATAACTATCATGTTGTTCTGGGAATGTGGCTTAGCATGTGACTTACATTCCCTAACCCTGGCAAAGGAGTGACAAAGATTTCTAGTCTTATGAAGACACACTGAATCACAGCCATTAAAGATTAGTGTACCTGCATCTGTGTTTCTGGCTAGGACCCCAAGTGATCCTCATGCATACCAAGTGTGAGAACGTTGCCATAAGCATTCCCTTTGCTCAACAGTCATTTCAAACATTATTATCCAAGTCTACCTGGAAAACCTGAGCCAAAGGGGGGGGAAAAAAAAATCAGTCAATTCTTTTATAAAGGTTCTTAAGAAGACACTCAATGTCTCATGACTCACTCAACTGTAAAAAAACATTATCAAATTCTTTGTCAAATTATTTTCTAAAATTCACATAAAATTAAACAAAAAATGACCCTCAATAAACAAACTGCACAATATAATTTATCTTATGCTTTAACCTTAACAAGGAAAAGCTGATAGGTATATTATTAGGTAGCTACTAAGAAGGGAAGCATATACTGTCTAGCATAAATACATGATGATTCTTGAATGCTAACAAGCCAAGACTTAAGGGTCTGTACTTGAAATTCACACTCTCCAGAGCAGGTTTGGCAGGTAAAAGTGCTGGCTTGTGCAAGCCTGACCACCTGAGTTCGACTCCTGGAACCCATTTAAAAGCTGGATGCACTAGGAGAAACATCTTTAACCCCAGCCACCCCCATGGGGAGAAAGTAGAGACAGGAGACTCTGCCCTAACTTAGAGAATTCCTCAAAGTGAGTCCTGTGTGTTCTCGAACACACACAGGGAGAGAGGGAGAGAGGGAGAGAGGGAGGGAGGGAGAGAGGGAGAGAGGGAGGGAAGGAAGGAGGGAGAGAGGGAAAGAGGGAGAGAGAGAGAGAGAGGGAGAGAGGGAGGGAGGGAGAAAGGGAGAGAGGGAGGGAAGGAAGGAGGGAAAGAGGGAGAGAGAGAGAAAGAGAGAGAGAGAGGGAGAGGGAGAGGGAGAGAGAGAGAGAGAGAGAGAGAGAGAGAGAGATTGATTGATTCCAGGATCAAGTCAAGAAAGGCCCAAAAACACAATCTCAAAAACTATAGGCTGTTCCATACCCCACTGCACACAGCAACTCCCAAAGGCAACTCTCAGGAAACCAAGTGTCCTCAGACCTACTTCAACCTTACAGAGATTAATCTGAAGTCAGTTATCTCACATAGCATATAATCAGTGCAAAGATATATTTACTGTGGTTCTATTTGTTGAAAGCATCTCTCATGCTCTGGCCTCAAGGTACATGCACATCAAAGGGAAGGCACGCAGTACACATTACACTGGGAAATTACAAGGTGGAGACTAACAGTGCTAGTCAAGAAAACGTTCCATCTGTACAAATTTAGAGCCCAGAGGGCTTCTTCATACTGTGGTACCAAGCCCTGCACTGTGACTCTAGCCAACCTTGAAAGGAAAAAAGAGAAAGTGAGCCAATACTGGCTCCAGTTGAGTTTAACAATTATCCCAGGATTCAACGAGCCTACGGAGGACTCTAAGAGCAACACAGAAAAATGGCTCGTCTTGCTGATGTTCGAGTCTAGATCCACTTAAATACGTCACTGTTCTTTCACGCCTCTACCGGTCATCCAAACAAGTACAACATGACAACTGGAGTAAAAGCTGTCTGCACACAGGGAAAGAGTTTAAAATAGGAGAAATCTCAAACCTCAATTATCAAAGCCCAGACACCTGTCTGTGACCTGGTACACAATGATACAGCTATACAATGATAACCAACCTATCCCTAACTTAGACCCATCACTGTTCATCAACATGAAAAGCTTTCCTGGGACAACTGAAAGATTAATTAAGAACTTGGGTAAGACAAATTGAAAAGCTAAGGCTGGGAATTGTAGTTGAGTCAGTAGAATGCTTGCCTAGCAAACATGAAGCCCTAAATCCCTGGGTTCCATCCTCAGCACAACATAAACCCATCAAAGTGGCATAGACCTGTAATCCTAGCACTCAGCAGGTGGAGGTAGGATGACCAGAGCTCACAGTCTTCCTAAACTACATATAGAATTTGAGGCCAGCCTGGGCTACATGAGACTCTGACTCAAATATATAAATAAATCCCTAAAGTTAGTAGCTGATTTTTTTTTATCCTCTTACTTGCAAAGTCTAAGGAAATGGGGAAGTTATACAGAAGTCTCAGAAGTTATAAACTAGCTTAAAACTGTTAGTTACTTTCTATTACTTCTACAGTGGTACCATAGTTTCAAAGAATTTTGAATTTTGAAAATCAATTTTGAATCAGAATACGAAAAGCTCAAAGGGTACAAAACCAATACCATAAAGATTGTTTTATCATCACCAACCTTCCAGAAAGAATGGTCTGGGCAGTATTTCTTTTCCCTTGCCACCAAAAATTACAAAATTTTCTCTCACCACCAAGGACATTACCAAAACCCTTAGCTTCTACTTCCTAGGTTCCTGTCCTCTCAAAGGGATTCACAGGGTCCCTCAGATCGTCTTTACAATGACTAGTTTACAGCTGGGGTTTCTACTGCACACTACAATAGAGTAAAAAGCTTAAAACACTCATGGTAGACGATATTAGCTGTAGTTTCATCATTTTGGATCCTATACAGCAAATGGCCTAGAACTTTAATACACTTATAACTTTATATATTTTAAAACTAAAAATAAAGAGCTGAATCAAAGTTAATTTCCAAAGGGAAAGCAAAATGACAATTCTAAAAGTTTTTATCAGAAGAAACCATCAGACACAACTTTTTGAGTTTTCTAAAAAATAAATACCTAAGTACCCAGTTAGAAGGCATCAAACTCATCACTGTATTCAGTATCTTAATGCTACCCACAAAGGCTAAAAATATACTACCAGAAAATATTAGAAAATAGTCTGTAATATATTAAAACAAAACAACAAAAAAAAAAACCCCACAAGCATCTCTTTCCAGAAAGATCAGAAGAAATGTATAAGCCCTCCAAACTCACGCTTCAGTGACTCTTTCTTGAAGTGGAAATGATGAGGAAACAGTGTAAGAGTAATGGGCACAAAAATGGGGGGTGGGGAGGGGGAGCTCCTCTACAAGGACAGACTTTCAAGATACTGTAAGTGCAAGCCTTACATGAGTTTGTTTTACAAAATGAAAACAAACAGCTGTGGAACTCACAATTAAAATAAAATGCTTAAAAAGAAGAAAGACTTCTGTGGACAAATCCCATCATGGAAGGATAGAGTCTGTGTGTGGTGGTGGTGGGGATAGAGTACAGATGCAGAGAAGTCCAGGATTGAAGGAGAATAGACAATAGCACACAGAGCACCAACAAGTCAGCTAACAACCACTATACAAATTTAGGACAAAGTACAAAATCACAACCACAACACAGCTTAGGGCAGTGGAGGTCTGCGTTCAAACTGCCAAGACAAAATAATATCCCTGGAGCTTTAAGGGAGGTGGTGGTGACAAGTGAGCCTGAACAAGTTCCATGAAGGAAGATTGCAGCAGAAGATGGGTTGCAACAACAGAAGGGGCCTTAAAAAGAGAAGGGAAAGCTACATAGAGGAATAAGATAGTGTAGGATTGCAACAGCACAGAGCAGGAGGGAAACGGAGAGGCAAAGACCTAAGGCGATTGCTGTCTGGGGGAAGTAGGAGCTAGGAGAGCACTATTAAACCGAACTCCAAGGTGTGAGGAGTGGTGCACGTGGGAAGTCGGGAGCCAGAAAAGGGTGTACTTAAAAGCTATGTGGCCATGGAGAACCCGGCTTGAAAATCAGGTTGCAACCCCTCCCCCAAAAAACGCATACGATAAGGTACACTCCAGATGCTATGACTACAAAGAAGAGGGGAGAAAAGGCCAAGTGGTAGATGCAAAAATGTCGGTGTGCTTTATCATAACGGGGAGTAAGGAAAGGGGAGTGGAGGGTTAAGGTGGGGAGAAATGATGCCTCCAGAGGAAAATGAGCTGACCACAGGTCCTACCGGGTCTAGAGGGCAGAAGGGACAGTTCACAAGGTCTGAGAGGAGTGGCAGAGACCAGGAAACTATGATGCTAAAGATGAAAAGTTGGGGAGGACACAGTACTGGCTAGGTCGAAAAGGAGACTCCCTCAGTAAGAGGCAGAAAGCGGCATGCTATCGGAGAAGGCAAAGGGGTTGAGAGCAGCCAAAGGCATGAGGACAGCGGGGAGACCACTGGGATGGTGGGCAAGAGCGCAAACTGGAGACGCCAGAAAAGCAGGAGGCTCCAAGCCGGGCCGCGAAGGCCCGCGGGGGGCGAGGGTCGCCGTAGGCTCTCGAGCTAAGAGAGGTGCGGCCTGGGTGACAGGGTGTGGGGCCAGGACAGGCGAAGGGTAGGAGGACGGGGCGTGGCGGCCGCGATACTCACACCTCCAGGATGCGGTCCCCCTTGCGCACCCCGGCCCGGTCGGCCGCCCCCCCGGGCAGCACGGCGCTCACATGCTGCAGCGGCGCGTACAGCTCCCCGTTGATGCTCCGCAGTTGCCCGCCCTCGCTCACTTGGCCCCGCACGTTGAAGCCGTAGCCGGATTCGGACTTGACAATGCGCACGACCCGCGGGCCGCCGCCTCCCCCGCCACCGTTCCCGGCGCAGTGGAGCCCAGACCCCCCGCCGCCGCCTCCATTCCGGTGCGGGGCTGAGGGGTGAATCCCTTCCCCGTCCTCGTCCGCCATCTTGCGAGCAAGCGAGCGGTCCCCCGCCCCCCTACGCCTCCACTCCTTCTGCACGCGCCCGCCCCCTTCGGCTGCCGCGGGACCCCGGCGCGCGCCCACACCGCCGACCGCTGGAGCTAGTCGGCCACCGCGCTGCGGGGGGGGAAAAGGGGAGCAAGGCGGGAGAAGCAGACGGTTGGGCGCTGCAGGGCCTCCTGGGAGATGTAGTTCTGCGAGTGGTGCATGACGCATCCGGGTTCAAAGCCTTCTGGGAGTTGTGGTTTATTGGGCTTTGGGCTCTGGTTGAGTTTACTTGGTTATATGGTGAGCATCTTCTTTTGTTTGGTTTGGTTTGTTTGTTTGTTTGCTTGCTTGCTTTTTTGCTTGTTTTGTTTTGTTTTGTTTTGTTTTGTTTTGTTTTGTTTTGTTTTGTTTTGTTTTGTTTTGTTTTGTTTTTCGAGACAGGGTTTCCCTTTGTCAGGGTTTCCCTTGCCGTACTGAACTAGCTCTGTAAAGCAGGCTGGTCTCAAACTCAGAGATCCACCTGCCTCTGCCTCCTGATTGCTGGGATTACCACCGACCACTAGTTGATGATTCATCGCAGTCTTAAATTGGTCATTCATTTGTATATTCATCTTGTACCGATGCCCCAGCAACCAAATGATACAACCAGATCGTGAATTCGGTTCCTTATTTCAAGTATTAGGAAACGGAACTTTAGCGTGGCCTAAGTCAAGCAGCAATTATGTAATAGGATTTAAAGCTCAACTATTTTTGCGCAACTTTCTTTTCCATGTATTGAAACTTCACAGCTATATACAGACGTACAAAAAAGCATGTGTGTAGGAAAACAACTACCTCCATGATTTAGAACTGAATATTAAAGAGATCAATAATTTCAATTTAGCAAGAGTTTTGAAATTGCTTTTAACTCATTTCATTCCTCCCAATAACACTAGAGAATTCTTTGAAAACATGCAATTGGTGTTTTTGGGTATCTACTAGGATATAAACTTGATGGTGCTGGGTGCCTGGTGACAGCAAGTAAGGACAGAAATAATGCACATAGCAATCTAAGCATTCACTGTTCCAGTCTGGTGTTTGATTTCCCCCTACTGATAAGGTCACTAGTTAATTCATTTTCTATTTAGTAGATGTTGTAGAATACACAAGGTTCCGCAAAGCAAAGACAAAGGAAACAGAGTCAGCTTCTACATGTATCATCAGTTCCTCCCCACCAAGCACCGTGTAGATAAAGAGCTCTGATGAATGGTGTTCCCCTAAGGTATCAGAGCCTAAGATGCACAACTTGGAAAGGTTACCACTCTACAGAAAGTAAACTTGTTCTTTATCCTGAAGGGAGACATTACTTTATCTCCCAAAGCCACATGTTAACACAACCCCCACAACCCTGAGAAATAACCAGGAGATAACCAGCCAGGAGTCTGCCTTCTTGGCATCCAGCAGAAGATGAATAGAAGCACCAAGAACTATCTTTCTCAGCACTGTTAGGTACAAATCTTTACATCTATAGCTCATTAACTCTTTACAGCACTAGCACGGTCCCTATTTTTTAGATGAATAAAGATACAGGGAGAGGTTACAGAAGGAAAAAAATCATGAACCTAAAAGAAGCAGATGATTCATAAGAACAAACAAGCCCCTGAAAGAGTTTATGGGCCACACAGAGTTCTTAGGGTTACAGCAGACAGAAGAAGCAGTAGGAGGGTTAAGAGATTTTGAAACATACTGAATGGAGACACAAAGTCACTACCATACATATGAAGGTAAGAAAAAAATGAGGTTTGAGTTATAGCAAAAGGAATAAAGGTGACCTTGTTTTACAACAAAACTGATGAAGCCTCTTGGTTAGTTTTGAAATACTGAAATAATAAAGGTGGAATAAGTTTTGCTTCAACATAATGATGGAATCCGGTTTGGACATGAATCATTTCTTTTGAATTGCGTACTAGATGGAAAGAACTTGCTGCTAAAAGAACTAGTTGGTTTTTGGCAAGCCCACATCTTTAATCCCAGCACTCAGGAGGCAGAAGCCAGCCTATCTCTGTAAGTTGAGGCAAGCCAACCAGGAGCTAAATGCTAATATTCTGTCTCAAAAAAAAAAAAAAACCTACTTGTCTTTATTTCTTTATTTAAAAATATACTGAAAGTGGGAGGGCTGGAGAAATGTCTCAATGGTTAAGAGCACTGACTGCTCTTCCAGAGGTCTTGAGTTCAATGTGGCTCACAGCTATCTGTAATGGGATCTGATGCACTTTTCCATCATGCAGGCATGCATGCAAATTGAGCACTCATATACATATATTGTAATGTACTTATATATAAATACATATACTCATATACATATATATGTGTATACACACACACACACACACACACACACACACTGAAGGAGGCTAAGGGTGTCAGGCAGTAGGTAGACCTCTAGCATGCAGGAAGTCCAGCAACATATAAACAAGACGTGGCGACACACTCCCAGCACTCAGAACATAGCGGCCCTAGGAAAACCAGAAGTTCGAGGTCATCATCCTCAGCTATATGTCAAGTTCAAGGGGAGCCTGGGCTATAAGAGACCCTTTTTAAGTATATGTTTTTTTCAGTACACACACACACATACAAATATATACATATGTGCACACATACTCACACGAATTGAATGTATGTTATTCTGTTCTAGGCTTTTTAACGATGGTGAGGGATACAGAGATAAATGAGATACCTACAGATTACAGTTTTGGGCAGTCAAACTGTACCTGCCCTTCATGCTGCATCTTCACTCCCCGGAGTCTGTTTCCACTCACGCACCTGGGAAGTAACACTTTTGTGAAGGTAAGTCATTGCAGTATTGTTCACACTCACAGTAGCTTGGACTAACAACAGTCATTGGGAAAATATGATACATTCACAATGGAAAATTGAATCACTTTAAACAAAAAAAAAAGGAGCTCTTTGTGGTATGACATGAAATGAGCTCACAGGGACTGAGTACAGCGAATCGAGAGTAGGTCAGAGCACAGACGTAATATCCTCTGTGTATAAATGAGGAACCAGATAGCTCAATATCTTTAGAAATACAAGAAACTGGTAGCATCGATTGCTGCTAGGAAGGGAGTCTGGACAGCTGAGCTGGGACAGGAGTAGGAGAGAGACTTTTCTCATTTCTTTAACTCTTCTCTAACTTTCAAACGTTCAGTTGAATGAAAACCAAGAAGGGGAAACCCAATAGTTCAATGGCACGGTGCTTGCCTAGCAAGAAGTCCTGGGTTTCAGCTCACACCACCAGTAATGCCAGCACTGGGCAGATAGAGGCAGGAGGACCTGAGGTCCAAGGTAATCTAGGCTGCTAAGCAAGTTCAAGGCCAGTCTGGCTTGGGGACCCTGACTTATTTTAAAATCCTGATTAATTAGCTAACTAAATGAGCCAGCAACGAGAGCTTACACCTGCAATCCTAGCACTTGGAAAAGAAAGGCAGGAGGGTCATCACAAGTCCAGAGTGAGAACTTGCCTCAAAAAGACATAATTAATTTTAGAAAAGATCAAACTGAAAGACGAGGTCGGCCTATCATAAGAATCAGAAAATAAGGGCCAAGGTGATTGTGGTAAAGGTACCTACAGCCAGGCCAGCAACCTGAGTTCTCTCCCTGGGACACCAAGGGAACCAACTCCACAAGATGTCCCCTGACTGAGACACACGCAGAAAGAAATGTAATCTAAAAATATGTTTAGCTGGGCAGTGGTGGCACGTGATTTTAATGCCAGTACTTGGGCGGGCAGAGGCAGACCGATCTCTGTGAGTTTGGGGCCAGACTTGTCTACAGAGAGAGTTCTAGGACAGCCAGTGCTACACAGAGAAATTTGCCTCAAAACAAAACAAAAATAAAAACAAAAAAAAAAACATGTGCATGCATATGTGTGTGTATATGCTTATTATGCTTATGTTTGTGTGAATGTGTGTGTGTGTGTGTGTGTGAGAGAGAGAGAGAGGGAGAGAGAGAGAGAGAGAGAGAGAGAGGATAAGTTGCCAAGCCCATGCAGTGGTACACACATATATTCCTAACACTGGAGAACTAGATGCAAGAGTTCAAGGCTGGCCTCACTGAGCTACTTACTGAGTTAAGGGCCAGCCTGGGCTACATGAAATGTCTTACAAGTTCATAGTCTAAGCAGTCAAGATAACAAAAGACAAAACAACACTAACAGTTAAATCACAATGAGAGATGAGACAGATGCCTTCAAGTGTCTGTAGGTGATGGCATAGGGAGATGTGGTTATATATGAGACACAGCAGAGACTGATGGTGGGGGTGCTGAGACTGAAGGAATATCACTGTAGTGTGGGATGTGCTGCTCAGTAGGACTGCAGCCGAGGGAAAAGGGCTGCAAGACACCAGAGTCAGAACTTGGGAGGCTCCAGATACTGGATATGATTTGTGCCCAGGAATTGGCATTTCGTTCCTAAGAATCTAGGGGTCTTTGAATGCTTCTTGAACAGATTAACCACATTATCAAACTTGGACTCCAGAAAAGTCCATGCTGCAGGATGTGTGGGGAATGAATTGAGATAGATAATTGAGAAGCAGTGGCAGTGATCCGGGAGAATTACTGCCACTCAAACTAGGGCAGTAGCAGAGGGGATACAAGGAGGGCGGTGTGGAATGAAGGAGGAGAGACTGGGAGGATCTCAGGCACTGTGTCACAGAGGGGAAGTGATGGTACACAAACCCTCAGGTGCAAGAAGGAAGAGGAGAGACAAAGTGTTCACTTGAAGCCTGGTGGACTTGAGGAGCCTGTGAGAGGCCCAAGATGATTTGTCAAATCATGATTAGACACTAGAGTCTGGGCCACTGCATAGGTGGGAGCCCTGTGGTGACAAATGACAGAGTAAGGTAGACAATACTTTACTCTAAGCTAAGCTGAGTGCTGAAAACAGAACCCAGGAAATGCTCCCTCTAGCCACTTTGTAGAAGGCTTGAAGAGCAAAGAGACCGGTGGAAGACTAAGAGGAATCAGAGACCTGGGACTCCAACACCACAGAGCCTTGGAAGTCAGCGAAGCTGTCTTCAGCACTGGACTTGGACCATTCGTTGTTTGCAGAGCACCTCAGAGTCTCACCTCAGAGCCCCATTTATCCTCACAAAGGCTCAGATAACAGCAGACCTGCTAATTAACCCAAGAACTGAACCTTGAACTGGAGTGTTCTGTCTAAAGCCAGGCCACTCTCTTTCCTCTGTCCACCTCCCTACATCCTGTGACCTGCAGGAGCAGTGGGTTCCATCACCCTTTTCAAGCAGGGATACTTAGGTGGGAAACCCACCTCTGCACGTCTGCTCACACAGCCTTTGGTAGTAGATGTTTTACCTTTTTGCTTCTCTGAACTCTTATCCAAGCCCTAGCTGAAGTCTTTCTCCAGTGTTCCTAATGACTGTTGCTCTTTCTGACATTCCCCTTTTCTAAATCCCTGAGGCAAATACAGTTCCGGATGACCCCTTAATGAGTCATGCTCTTGTGTAATCCCCTCCCTTGAAGGTAAGTAGAACCCATGACTTGCTTCTGGGCAATAAAATATGCCAAAGTTGACAGCTGTGTCACACTCATGATTCTGCTGTGTTAAGTAATGCTCCTTCTTAGCAAGACTGGTCCTGCTAGCTTTGTGAAAGGTTCAGAACCATGTAGGAGGCAAGCCACATGCATAAAGCTACAAGGGACTTCAAGACCTGAGTGGTTCTTGGGGACAGAAAGAAAATAGGTCCCTCCATCTTATATCCTCATAAAATTCTGCCAACAACCACATGACACGTGGAAGAGGATCCAAGCTCCACAAAGAAACAGTCTAGCAGCACCTTGGTTGTAGCCATGTGATATCTGAATAGAGGACCCAAACAAGTTGGGCCAAGATAGACTCTTGATACCAAGTCCTCCAATATGAGGAACAGCTGTTTTAAGCTGCTGGGTCTGTAGCAACAAAAACAGCAAAAGAAAAATCAGTATAACCCCTTACTGCATTTATGGTCAGCAAAGCTCAGTTTAGAACAAGAAAGCAAGACTTTAGCTGGACTTTACCGTTCCACACTGAGCACAAGCTTCTGGGAATCAGCAAACTGGTCCCATGTGGTTAAGAGCACTTATTCTTGCCGAGGACCCGAGTGTGAGTTCCAGCATCCACATAATGACTCACAACTATCCATGACTTCAGTTCCGCAGTATCACATACCCTCTTCTGACATGCAAGGGTACCAGATGTGCAAGTGGTGCACAGACACACCTGTATGGGAAACACTCATACAAAGGAAAGCTAGCGAGTTCCCAAGCAGTCACCTTCCCAGTGTTCTCTCCTGTCCCACAGGCTAATATGCTAACCAGTCGTTGACAACAACAACAAACACAACTACCATGGCTAGTTTAAACTAGTCAAGACTCTTGCTGGAGTTAAGAGTAGGGCTGTCCCTGAATGTATAGCTTCCAGTGAATGCCAGACTCAAGTTGGAATTCTGCAAATACAAAAGGCAAGAAGAGATAGAAGGGTGGGTTTTGAGAAGTGTCTACATGATGCCACTTCATCTCCATATAGATACTTAAAAAAAAAAAGAATTTGCAGTATACTCTAATTTTATTTATTTATTTATTTATTGAGAAAGGGTTTCTATATGTAGCCCTGGTTGTCCTGGAACTTGCTCTATAGACCAGGCTGACCTTATTAAACCTAGAGATCTGCCTGCCTCTGCCTCCTGAGTGTTGGGATTAAAGTCATCCATGAAGTGGAAATTTCTGGTTTCTTTGGAGACTCAGTTGTGTCATGTGATGTTTTTCTGGAAACTGTCTTTTGAGAGGATATTTTGCTGAGGCAGACACTTGGGAGAATATTTTACTGAGAACAGACAGGCGGTATTTTTCTGGAAGCTGCCTGGGAAAAGGTCATGTGATGTTTTGATGGAGCAGACGCTTGAGAGAACATGTGATGTTTGGAAAGATTACAAGCATAACCCAACAGACAATGGGTGAGGCTGTGGCCTTGATTCGTTTTGCCACACTTTGCCGGTCTTTGTTGGGCTTTGCTGACTGACATAGGTCTTCTCTGATGACACTGCAGCCTTGGTTTGCTTTGCCTTCCTTATTGATCATTATTTCTCGTGACTTCATAGTGAGAGGTGCACTGAAGACCTTCTGGTGGTGTTCTAGAGAGTTCTTGCTGCTTTTGTGAACTCAGGGCCGTCTGGCAGAGCCTCATGGTTTCTTCTGGATCAGACTGTCGTTGCTGATTCAGGAATGGTGTTTGACAGTGGATTGAGCTACCATTGCTGACTCATGTGAACTGAACTGCTTATCCTGACCATGAAAATTGGAATCGGGAGGCAGAGGCAGGCGGATTTCTGAGTTCGAGGCCAGCCTGGTCTACAGAGTGAGTTCCAGGACAGCCAGGGCTACACAGAGAAACCCTGTCTCGAAAAAAAAAAAAAATTGGAATCACCTCCAAAGAACTATTTCTAAACAGGTCCACACACCCCTTTGCCCTACTAACCTTTCCTTTCCATTACCTCTGGTGAGTGGTGGGCTAGAAGGAAGCTTGAAGCATTTACGTGTGGCAAGATTTTTCCTGTCCAATCTATTTAAATATTAGTGCAACAGGATGACTACAACTGGACAGGGAAAAAGGAGGGAAGTTAGGGGTTACTGTATAGCCATCTTAGCCTCTTGGTGGGTTCTCCTTTCTTTCTCCCTTTCTTTCTTTCTCTCTCTTTCTTTCTTTTGGTTTTTTTTTTTTTTTCAAGACAGGGTTTCTCTGTGTAGCCCTGGCTGTCCTGGAACTCACTCTGTAGACCAGGCTGGCCTCGAACTCAGAAATCCGCCTGCCTCTGCCTCCTAAGTGGTAGGATTAAAGGCGTGCACCACCACTGCACGGCTGGATTCTTCTTTCACCTTTCTTCACTCTTCAACTCTCTAACTCTAGATAAGAGAGAAAAAAGGATCGGGAGCAGAGGAAAGAGATCCTTGAATCTTTAAAGTCAGGGGTCAGAAAGGGGATGATGCCCTATCGACAGATTACTTCCTGCTGATTAGGAATATTGAGTTTCTTAGACGAAGTTTGATCTTCACTGGCAGGATATCTAATTTTTTCTTCTCCTCCTCCTCCTCCTCTTCCTCTTCTTCCTTCTTCTTCTTCTTATACCTGATGACTACTGAACAAACTGTGACCAACTGCAACTAATGCAACCAGCAACAACCAACCAACCTTCAACCAACAACCTACCACCTCTTGGGGCCCTGGCGTTTACCTACCCTCTGAAAAGTCTCCAGAATTCCAAATGTCACACAATCACAGAAACTATCTGCAGCTGGCAAAATCATACCCGTGCTAGAACACAAGGCAAAGCTCATAAGCTAGACAATCTGAAGCAGCCCCACATCCCACACCTGAGATTAAATATATTTAATCTCAGTGAAAATATATTCTTATAATATGTCTGCGTTTTTTAGATAAATCAAAATTCCCAAACATCATGGCCTTGTTAGAGGAGGTAGGTCACTGGGGACAAGCCATTCCCAGTTAGCTCTGTCTCAAGATGGGAGCTCTCAGCTATTGCTCCAGCACCATGTCTCCTGCTGCCATGTGCTCTGCCATGATGGTCATGAACTCTAACTCTTTGAAACAGTAAGCCTCACATAAACTCTTTTATGAGTTGCCTTTGTCAATGTGTTTTGTCACATCAGTAGAGAACAAACTGAGACATATGATTTATTATTTATTACAATTGTTATTATAGATTTAATTTTTACTTGTGTGTATGTGTGGGGGTTTCCATGTGAATGTGTGCATGACTACAGGTGCCAACAGAGGCCAGAGGTATATGATTTCCCTGGAGCTAGAGTTACAAGTGATTGTAAGCTTCCTGACACAATTGCCAGGAATTGAACTCAGGTCCTCTAGGAAGAGCAGCTGGTGCTCTTAACCAATGAGCCGTCTCTCCAGCACTAGGTTTGTTTATTAAGGCTTCAAAATCTTTGGCTCAAGTCATACTCCTACCTATGTCTCCCAGTTGTTGGGATTACAGTGGTGGTACTGAGCTCACTTCCAAAGTTGTTTTGACAAAAACTCAATTCAAGAATCTCCCTTGCCAGGCAGTGGTGGCGCACGCCTTTAATCCCAGCACTTGGGAGGTAGAGGCAGGTGGATTTCTGAGTTCGAGGCCAGCCTGGTCTACAGAGTGAGTTCCAGGACAGCCAGGGCTACACAGAGAAACTCTGTCTCGAAAAACAAAAAACAAAAAACAAAAAACAAAAAACAAAAAACAAAAAACAAAAAACAAAAAACAAAAAGAATCTCCCTTAAAGATTTTAAATAATAATAACAACAATAATAATAACAACAACAATAATAATACTGAAAGCACCTCAAGGGAATGTTGTTTGCAGAGTGGGATCAACTGCCTTATCCACTTCCAATTCCCTTGAAGGTCACCTGTTCATTTATTCCTTTGTTTCCTGTCCTCTTTCAACACTGCTGGCTCACCTCATATCTATGCCAAGAGCCACTGGGACAGGGAGGCAGAGAGGAAGTCTGCGAGCCACAAAGAAGCCCAGGCAGAAAGCCTGAGAGGGTGTAGGCAGCTCTTGAAAAGTCTATTTACTGACAACTTATGTAGTAACGTTACAGTCCCTCAGAAGTTTGCACGTGAGGGGCAGGAGGACACTATTGAAAACCAGCCTGTGCTCCATGCCCAGAGCTCAACCAAAGGCCGGTCCAGCTCCAGTCTATGAACCTTCAATTATAGATCGTCCATTTATTTCAATCTAGTAATTACAGACAATTGTTCTAGGAAGTATCATTTGACTATGGTCTCCCTCCCTCAAACCCAAGCCCTGGAGCTCACCCACACTCTGCAAAAGCTCATCCTTGCATTTAATCTTCTTCTGAAGTTAAAATAGGTTTCAATCAGCTTCTATCAAGTTTTCTCTTTGTTTGGTTCTGGTTTGGTTTTCTGAGACCACAAGCCCAGGCTAGCCTGGAACTCATTATGTCACTAATCTGACACTTGGCTTTGGTTTGTGATACAAGTTCTCATTGTGTAGCCTAGGCTAGTTTAAACACTGTGCATAATAAACACTGGGCTTCCCAAATGGCTGGATTACAGATGCCAGCCACCTTACCCAGCTCCATCAGTTCTAAATAATACGTACCCTCCAGTGCACAGACACTCAATAGTAGCATTCAGTTTTCTCCACTCAGCTCCCGGTGCCAGGAAAGTGCTCCAGGGCTCCCTCCAGGAGCAATTATCTTTTCTTCAGTGATCCAGGGCAGACACCTCGAAGAACATCCTGCTAGTCACAGCAGAGTTCGATACACTCCCACAGTGTGGGTCTAGTACCCACAAGCCACTAGGTGCTGGGCCAATACTGGGATAGGGAGACAAATAGCCCCTGCCCTTTAGGACTTCTCAGTTTGGGCTAGTGGCAGACAAGAAGACAAACAGGTACTATGGGAGACTACATATCAGGTGCTGAGGGAGCATTGTAGGGATGACTAACATTGTCTGGCACCCTCTGAGGAGGGGTAAATGATTCACCAACAGGTATCAGCTGTGGGGGTTTTCTTTGTTCTTGAAACATATGCCATAGCTTCAAACGTGTCCCATAGCTTGGTTTTATGCAGTGCTAGGAATTAAACCCAGGACCTTGTGTTCTAAGAAAGATAAACTCTACCAGCTGAACTGTAGCCACAGTCTTTGTTTTGTTTTGTTAGACAGGGTTTCATGAAGTGGAAATTTCTGGTTTCTTTGGAAACTCAGTTTGTCATGTGATGTTTTTCTGGAAGCTGTCTTATGAGAAGATGTTTCTAGTCTTTGGTGGTCTTTGCTGGTCTTCACATCCTAGAGAGAAACGCACAAAAGAACTTCTCAAGATTTCCCCAGCTGATTCTTGTCTCTTCCACTGACTCATGCCAATTCGGTGGAGCATGGCGGTTTGCCATTGGACTGGACTGCTAGTATCCTGCTAGATTGAAGACAAAGAACTACTTCTAAACAGGTCCACAACCCTCTGGTCCTATTAACCATTATTCTCCTTTACCTTTGGTCAGAGGGCCAGAAGAGAGGTTCATGTATTAAAGAACCCTAATTGAAGTAGGTTTTGCAAAATCTAAGCCTACAGTTTCACTAGCCTGAGCTAGCCTCCAACTTAGTCTGTAGCCAAGGCTAACAATAAAATTCTGATCCTAGTGTGTTCACTTCTCAACTGCTGGGATTACAGGCATGTGGCATTATTGAGTAGGGTTGTTGGTTTTGATGTTATTTATTTATTTGGGAGAGGGAGTTCTTGCCAAGTGCATCTTTGGAGGTCAGAAGGAAATGTTTTGGGGATGGTTTCTCTCTACTACATGGGTCCCAGGAATTGAATTCACGTTTCCTACCTTGGCAGCAAGTATCTTTACCTGTTAGCTACTTTACAGACCCAGGGTTCTGTTTGTCTGTTTGCTTGTTCATTTTGATTATGGTGTGAGTGTGCAGGTTAAGGGACAACTTTCAAGAGTCAGTTCTCACCTGTCACATGGCTTCCCTGGATCAAATTCAGGTCACTAGCCTTGGCAACAGATTCCTTTCTGCCACGCCACTGAACCCCCCCCCCCCCCCCCTCTCTCTCTCTCTCTCTCTCTCTCTCTCTCTCTCTCTCTCTCTCTCGTGGCCTCTGAGTAGAGATTGAAAGAAGACAAAAGCAAACGGCAGGGAAAAGTAAAGAAAGGTGTTGCTGCATCTCAGGAAACAATTTGTGCAGAAGTCCAGAAACCAGGCTGAGTGACTAAGGCTCAGCTCACACCTCCATGGCCTGGGGGTAGGAGATAAAAAACCAAACCAAACCAAACCTCTCAGTCCTGTTGTTGCTGAGTGAGCCAAATTAGCTTTCTATGCAGCTGTCATACCCCAACATCCATTCTGTGGGTTTCTACTGAGTAGTCGTGGCTGGCTTTGTGGCGTCGATTCTACTTTTAGGCGAGTTTGAGGCACAGATCTCAGGTTTTCATCGCACTTTCTGAGCAACTGTTGATTATTTATTTCTCCCTGTGTCTGGGAGGGTCATGCAATGTGCAGGGCAAGGATAAGTGATTTGACTCACTGAGCCCAACCTTTTGAACTCATTTTTCAGAAAAAGATTATTTTACTTTTATGTGTGGGTTTTGTGTCTGTATAAGTCACCCATGTGGATGGTAGGATTTGAACTCAGGTTCTGTAAGAGTAGCATACGATCTCAACCACTGAGCGATCTCTCTGGCCTGCCAACCGTAATTTCTTGATCCTCTGGCCTTTACCATTTCGTGTACTGGCTTTACAGATATGTATGTGCCCACACACCCAGCTTGAGTCTTCAGGCAGCTTGTGATTATACAAAATGTAACAGTCGATGATTGGAACTCAAAGAACCTGCCATTTGAGAGAAGAGGGAGCTGGGGTTTAAATAAGTGAGATGTGGTGCCACAGCCCACAGAGTAAGCCACACCAGCAGCCAACTCTCCTTACTACCCATGCTGACCTTTCTCCTTAGTGTGCTCAGGCTGGTGATTGTCATTCAATAAACACATGACAATTCCAGTTACACCATCCTCTCTAAAAAGGGGAGGGGGAGGCAGCTTGACAGAGCTTTCTGGGAATCTCCAGACACAATTCTTTCATGACAAAAACTTATTTAACATGTGTTAGTATTCTGTCTAAACTCCACCTCCACAGTTACCTGGCAACAGCCAGGTATGCTCCTCCCCATAGTTACCTGGCAACCGCCAGGTAGGCCTGGCCCACTATAAAAGGGGCTGCTTGCCCCCTCCTCGCTCTCTTAATCTCTTACTCTCTTACCCTCATTCCTACCCTCTTGCCTCTCTGTCCCCTCCCACCTTCCTCTCTCTCCACGTGGTCATGGCTGGCCTCTATCTCTACTTCTCTTCTCTCTTCTTCCACCTCCTTCTCCTCACCTTTGCCCTATCTCCTGAATAAACCTCCTCCCCCTTGGAACCGTGTGGCCTGGAGTGGTCTGTTCTGAGCTGCAGTCGGACTTCTTAGAACAACTAACAACATGAGCAAAGGAACTGACATTTCTCCAGTGACTCTAAGAAACTCTTGGTTAAACACCAAGCCTTATAACTGAGATCTTTTTGTTGTTGTTTTGAGACAGAGTATCATATGACCCAGGCTGGCTTCAAATATGCTACGTAGCTGAGGATGCCCTTGAATTCCACCTTCTCCTGTCTCCAACTCTACTGCCTCCCAAGCACTAGGATTACAGGCATGCCCCATCCTGTCTAGCTATAAACAGGATCTTAAAATCAGCTTTCATTTCACCAAAATGTTACCAGCCTTTAAAATGTTCCCAGAGGTCTGCCTCTGGTGACACGGGCAAGCAACAAGACCAGGGCAGGGAGACATGTTCAGTTTCTTAAATAAAATAGTTACTTTCCTATAATCCAATTTCTTTTTAGGCCTGGCCTTTATTCTTCTAGTGCCGGACCTAGGGCCTAATTTGTAAAACAATCCCTTATCTCACCCTAATGCAGATGTTGCCCTTTGCTTTAGAAAGAAAGAGGGGGAGGGGGAAGGAAGGGAGGTTGGGAGGGAGGGTTGGGGGGAGGAAGAGGAAGGGAAGGGATTTAGTGTGAAAACTCCTGAGACCCAGGTGAGGTTTTCGGCTTGTCCTTGTGTGAAGCTCAGAGTGGCCTGCCCTCTAGTGGCTGTCCTTCTGTGAAGCTCTCAGTGGCCTGCCCTCTAGTGGTTGCAACCCGAGGTTGCTCCTACAGTTGAAAACCCTCTCTCCCCACTATCATTTTTATTTTTTAAATAGGAGAGAAACTGAAGCTCAGAGAGATTGAAGCTGATCTTAGGGTAGTAGCCAGGCAAGACGCCTGCACTCACTGGAAGAGAGGGCAGGGGAGGGAAAATGGTCACCTCTTTGAATATGGAAAGGCATTATGGCATTTAAGAAGTGGGGTCTTGAGGGATGGAGAGACAGTCAGTAGTTAAGAATGCTTCCTGCTTTTGCAGCGGACTGGCATGGTTCTTACTACCCATGCAGGGGTTCACAGGCATTTGTAACTCCAGCCCCAAGGAAATTTATTCCTGTTTCTGGCCTCTGCAGGCTCCTGAATTCTTATGTACACACACACACACACACACACACACACACACACACACACACAATTTTTAAAAAAGAAAAAATACAAGTGGCTGAAGAGATAAATGGCTCAGCTGTTAAGAGACCTGGCTGTTCTTCCAAGGGACCTAGGTTCAATTCCCAACACCCACATGGTGGCTTACAACTGTCTGTAACTCCAGTTCTTCTGGCCTCTGAGAGCACTGCACATATGTGGTGCACAGACATACATGAAAACAAAACACTAACACACATAAAATGGAAATAAATAAAACCTCAAAGGAAACACTTTTAATGTGGACTCATTGGAGATACTGCCCAGTAGTAGAGCTCTGCCCAGAATGTGTGAGGTCTTGGGTTCAATCCTCAGCACACTCACAAGCACATGAAGAACTGTGAGCTGAGCTGAGCCAAGTGAGCCCAGAGGGTCTGGTGGAAACAGAGTGTCTCCCCATCACTCACTCTCTGCAGCCCAATCTTATGCTTCCAAGGGAAAGTACTCTATACTATACCAGCTCAGGACAGGGATTTCTCTCCAGCTTTGGATGCTCTTCTGAAAATGAGGACAAAGCCCCTCCTGTGGATCCTGACCCTTGTCCCAATTTTAACCTCAAGTAGCCCACCCTTGCCCGTGCCTACCCTTACCGTGTATCAATATAAGAAATTCACACCAATGAAAACCTTAAATCTGCATCAATCTATAAATTGCATACCAATGTAAAATTATACCTTCAATTTACATTAATTATAAAACTTTTTTACCAACATAAGAGATGGCTATGCAATGTTTTATTTAAGAGTAAATTTGATAACCTATCTCTATTTGTCTATTCCTCTAATTTCTATAATATTACTATATCCTCCATTTTCCCTTCCACCCCACCCCCGCTTTCCTTTACCTAAGAAGAAAGGATAGAGAAGAGGACAGGAAAGGTAGAATCCCTGAATCTAAGCCCTCTAGTTCCCTCCTTGTCCACAGCTACAACATTTGTAAAGTTTCTCAAATGACAACATATCTATAATTCATAAAATAACCAGAACCATCCACCCCAACCTAAGGGAATTGGGCTGACAACTCTCCAAAACTTCTTTCTGCTGAATAGGGGTGGCAAAAAATTCTTTAAAGGGTTGGGGAGGGGTAGGAAAATTAGAAAATTTGGTCAGACTTAAGAAAGCTAGCTTTAGCATCTGCTATCCAGTCTCTGCTTATTTGGAAGTTCTGCTTGACTGAAGTTCTGACTGGATCCATCTGAAAGGTTAGATGAGGCAAGATGGACTGGAATCTGTGGCAATCCCCAAAGCTGTTGTGGGCAGCAACCAGAAGCAGGGGCCAAACAGGTCAGTTCAGCATCTCTGAGGATAAATCTCTCCAAAGCTGTACATTCTGTAATACATGAATCTCACAGCCAAAATTTCAGTACCATTAAGATATTGGCACGGACTGTGCAGGGTGCACAGATGGTTCAGTTACAGATAACATTCTCCGTGTTTGAGCAGCTGTCTTTTTATGAGTTAATTTTATTAATAATCAATTGTAATAATTCTTCATTCATGCCATGTGAAAGACGGCATGAAGAATCTTTACCTGTCCCATTTGGTTCTCTTGAAATTTTTCTAGTTCTTCAGGGGTCTCTCCCCGTCATATATGATCCATATCACTCTGAAAGGGGTCCAGAGACTATTTTCCTGTCAACAAAAATATAGAGACTTTTTTCCAAAAAAACCCAAGTCCTTGGTCCAGTAGCCAGAAATCATTAAACATTTAGGTGACCTCTCTCCCAAAGGAATTTTAATATTACTGCCAGACTCAAAACCATACTCATGGGGTTGGAGAGATGGCTCAGTGGTTAAGAGCACTGAGTGCTCTTCCAGAGGTCCTGAGTTCAATTCCCAGTGACCACATGGTGGCTCACATCCATCTGTAAAATAGGATCTGATACCCTCTTCTGGTGTGTCTGAAGACAGTAACAGTGTATTCACATGCATAAAATAAATAAATCTTTTAAAAAAACATACTCGTTTTGATAAATAAAACAAATCAAAGCAAATAAAGCAATCTGAACAAATATTAATCAACGAGACAGTATTTCTTCTGTCTCCTGCCCTGACATTTATGAGATCAAGGCCTAAATTATTATTTAATATCTCTGTCTACCTACTGTATAAACCTATTTCCAGGCTCTATTTGTCTTAGCAGGCATAGAAATCTCATGAGTAGAGCATGTTCAAAGATCCTGAGAAATTGTCCTGGCAATACTTTTTCAAATCTTCCCTAAAGCATTTTTTTCATTCAATCTCCCTAACTTCCCCTTCTGTGGACTCAGTGTTTGCTGCATCTACAAACTGGCTCTATTTTGACGTGCTATCTCCTTTGCCTGGTCTCTCTCCCACGAGAACCACTGTAAATGTGCAGCAGGTTCTAGTATTGCTTTGGCCATATCCTTCCAGTCTTGGGAGATTATTCGATTTTTAATAGCCCAAGAAGTCAGGATTTACAAATGGTGAATGCATCCCAAAATTAGTGACACTTTCCTTAAATTCCCTCAATTCTAACACATCCATGGGTTGCCATTTGAGTTCCTGATCACCTTGTGGGTGATCGGCTGGAGATCTTTGTTGTATACTAACCAGATAAACGAAAGTTTGTTTTCTAATAACCTTTGATTGGCTTTCTCTAATTTTATCTTCTGTCTCTACCTGAGTATTTTCCTTGACTGAAAACATAAATTTCTCCCTTAAGGCCTGTGTCCACGCTTCATCTCTCCTCTTGTTGATCTTCCGGTTCCTTGGGTTCTTGGATTCTGTTCAAGGTTCTGCCCCCACATTTTAAAACTTTCTTTATGTTGTAATTCTGATATTGTAGCATCTACCTTATTTTGATTTACCAGCTTTGGTAAATTATCCCTCTAGGCTCTGCTTCCAAGTTTTATGTCTGTCTCCTTGCTGGTCACTCTGTTCTATGAACTTCTGCATCCTTTGTTCTAGCATCTTTTCCAGCTCCTGTCTCCAAACTTCATCCTCCTCTTTCTGGTGCTGTATCTTATCTATAGACTCCTGAACCTTTAGTCCTAGTGTTCCCTCTAGACCATGTTGCCAAGTCTTAAGTTTATCTTTGTTGCTTAGTCTCATCTATGAACTTCTGCAATTTTTTTCTATCATCTCTTCTAGAGCCTATTCTCCTTAGAGCATGAGACTCTTAATCTCAGGGTTGTGGGTTCAAGCCCCACATTGGGTGACAATTTGATGCAGTAATTCTCCAATGCCAATAAGCCCATGCAAAACCACACAGCTCAGTTATAATATTGACAAGCTGCACGCCTAGACTGGGCAGATTTACCGTCAGACCACTATTCTCCAGCTGTGAGACCCCTTGCTACTTCCTGCTTCTCCAGGCCATGTGGTTCTGCTCCATCTTCCTTCCATCTCCTCTTCCTCCATCTTTTTCCTCCTTCTTCACTCTCTTCTCCCATTCTCTAAAACCTCCAGCCCCACCTTTCCCCTCCACTGCCCAATCACAGGCTCTTGCCTTTATTGATCAGTTAAAATGGGGACAAGGTTCATTTGAGATCACCTGTACATGATAGACTCCTCATCAGGGCAGCCCCTCTTGAGGAAGCAGAATTAACATTAGAATACAAACAGTACTAAGGCAACCCACAACGATACTGTTTACCTTTGACACAAGACTTGTTTTCTTGTGTCTCAACTTCCTCATTTGTCAACTGAGAAATGATGATGCCTGGCTTACTATAGACACTCATTAAAGGTTCTTACTAAGTAGACATTATCATCTTGTGAAGCTTAGAAAGTTTAAATAACTTTTCCAACTAGCATGGATTGTAAAAAAAAAAAGATATAATAAGCAAGGGTGAAAAAAAAAAGATATAATAAGCAAGTACATGAGGGCTTGAGAGCTCTATGAGAGCTTTATGCTCCACAATCTCATTACTGCTAAATGAGCAGACATAAGGAGGGAGTATCAGATGAGATTACTGCTGGTGCTGCCTTCTGACTCTTCCATAAGGACACACAATCTACCTGTTCCCCATTCCCTGGGGTCAACTAAGATAGTAGGTGAGGTAACAATTTGGTTTCTTTAAAAACCACAGAAATATTCTAAGAATGTGCTTTCCTTTTAATCCCAGGTATGGGGCTGCTTCAGACTGTCTGCAGCAGCTGACTACAATCTGCCTCATGCTCTAGCAGAGGCATGGTTTTACCAGCTGTAGATAGTTTCTTTGATTGTATGACGTTTGAAATTCTGGGAACATTTCAGAGAGTATATATTAAATCCTAGCGCCTCCAGTAGGTGGGGATTGGGGGTGGTGGTGGTTGGTTATTGGTTATTGGTTACATAGGGAGGTTGTTTGCAGTTTGTTAGTAGCCGCAGTCAAAGAAGAAACAATAGGAAAGAAACTAAATTCAGGAATTTTCCTAACTCTTCTCTCCTCTCCTCGTTTTTCTCCTATCTAGTGTTGTCCCGTCCAGCGGGCAAAGTTATTATAGGATCCCTGAGTAGCCACCACCTGAAAGAGACACGGGTGGGAGAGAGAAGGGAGACCAAGCGGCGAAGAATGGACAGAGTCAGTCTAGCTGTTGTCAAGGTCTCATTTACTAGAGGAAAGGCTTGCAGTATATAAGCAAAATTAAAACAGGGAAATAAAAACACCCATCCCCGCCCAGTGTCCTTAGTCTATGGCTCGAGGCTGTTGCTTATCTTCATCGTCTGAACGTTCACGTTCTGAGGAAGTTCTGAGGTCTAGCTGTGACATTGCTGGAACTGTGAAGGTTGCACCTTTTCTGGAAAGCCTCTGACCTTTGGCTGACCCTGGCAGCCTAGGGGTCTCTGGTCTCCAACATAGTGTTAGCAGGTAAAACCAGGGGTGGGGAGAGGAGATAAAGGGTGGAAAAAAGAACCCACAAAGTAGCAAACACCAGTTACAGTAGACAAAATTCTTTGTAATTTAGAAAACTGTGTGCGTATGGTATTTCGCCTGCATGTGCTTCACTTGCATGCCTGGTGCCTTAATGGCCAGAAGAGGGCGCCAGACCACCTAGGACCAGAGGTGAATGCAGTTGTAAGCCATCATGTGGGTGCTGGGAATCAAATCCAGGTCCTCTTGAAAAGCAGTTGGTGCTCTTAAACCACTCAGTCAGGTCTTCAGCAAAACAATTTTTTTTTTAAATTATTTTTAAGTACATTGGTGTTTTGCCTGCATGTCTGTTTGTGTGAGAGTATCAGGTTCTCTACTGCAATGCCATGTGGTTCCTGGGAATTGAACGCAGGTCCTTCTCTCCAGTCCCCAGGAAAATTGTTTGCTTGTTTGTTTGTTCGAGATATGGTTTCTCTGTGTAGCCTTTGTAGACCAAGCTGGCCTTGAACTCATGAAATTCACCTGCCTTTGCCTCCCAAAGGCTGGGATTAAAGACACATCACCTCTCAGCTAGGAAAATTTCTTTTTTTTTAAGATTTATTTATTTTATAAATAAATAAGTACACTGTAGCTGTCTTCAGACACACCAGAAAAGGGCATTGGATCCCATTATAGACAGTTGTGAGCCACCATGTGGTTGTTAGGAATTGAACTCAGGACCTCTGAAAGAGCAGTTAGTGGTTAGTACTCTTAACCACTGAGTCATCTCTCAAGCCCCAGAAAATTCTTTTTAAGACAGCGTCTTCCAATGTAACTCAGGCTGTTCTCCTACCTCAGCCCCCTAAATGCTGGGATTTCAGAAACGTGTCACCATGTCCAGTTGAAAAGAATTCTTTAAAAAGGAAATGAAAGCTGGGCATAGCAGCACATGAATCTCAAAGTTGAGAGATGAAAACAGGAAGGTGTTACAGTCAAAGCTATATTCTACATAATCAGTTCAAGAACTGGGTAGCCCCTATATGAGATCCTGTCTTAAAAAGAAAAAGTATGGCAGTGCATACCAACAATACTTGTACTTGGAAGGTCAAAGCACTTGAGGTCTTGCTGGGAACCAAAAGAGAAGAGGAGCTGGAAGAAGGGCAGGGAAGACAGAAGAAGTGGTGCAGCTACCAAGTGATGGCTCAGCTGTTAGGAGCACTCATTGCTCTTGCAGAGGACCAAGGTTTGGTTCCCAGCACACACAGGGTAGTTGACAACTGTGTTGGTTTGAAAGGTTTGACTCTCCGTAGATTCATGTGTTTAAATGCTTGGCCCATGGGGAGTGGCCCATAGAAGGTGTGACCCTTTTAAAGGAAGTGTGTCACTGTGGGTGTGGGCCTTGAGGTCTCCTAGGTCTCCTAGTGCTCAAGCTCCACCCAGTGTGGAAGAGAGTTTCCTCTTGGCCGCCTTTGGATTAAGAGAATTCTCAGCTCCTTCTCCAGTACCATGTATGCCTGCAGGCTGCCATAATGGTAATGGACTGAACTTCTGAAACTGTAAGCAAGCCCCAGTTAAATGTTTAGCTTTATATGAGTTGCCTAGGTCAAGGTGTCTTTTCACAGCAAAGAAACCCTAAGACAAGAGCCATCTGTAACTCCAGTTTTAGGGGATCTGATGCCCTCTTCTGACCTCTATAGTCACCAGATATGGATGTGATACACATACAGACATGCAGGCAAAACCCTCACACATATCAAAAAGTAAATAAATCTTTGAAAAAACAACAAATGATGCCTTTGGCAAAGAAAAATACTGGTTTATTCTAAATTATCATGTGGCTTGGCACTGTGCAGAATAAATATCCTTAGTCATTTGTTGCCTGCCGTCTAGTTAGATAAACATGAAAAGTCTGAAACATAATGCAAAATAATGTGTTATTGTATTCTACAACAGGATGATAAAGATGTTTTATATAAACTGGGTTCCAGAAGGACACAGCACAGGTTTAAGGATTCTGGGAAGATCTTAAAGAAGAAAACTCAGGCCAGGCATGGTGGCACACACCTTTAATCCCAGCACTGGGGAGGCAGAGGCAAGTAGAGCTCTGTTGTGAGAACAAAAATTGAAAGCAGCTTGAAACAAAAATTCATGGTCAGCAAAGATCACCAACAACTTGTTAAATATAGCCATAATAAAAACATGAAGTTCCTCTAGGGGCAGAGTGACCAGAAAGGAAGAGACAAGCAAGGACATGTCCAGACAAGTTTAGACAAGCCCAAATGAATAATGGGCCATCTGGTGTTTTCCCCTCTTCCTCCCTATCTGGGAGGTCCGAGGTTTCATGGTCAAAATAACTAGTCATCTGGCCAACTCAACTGATCGCTTATACAAAATGCTAATGTTTGAAATATCCAATCATGTGAAACCGCACCAAATGTTCCCGCTCACCCCAACCCCTCCCCAACCCCGAGCTTCTTGAGGTCTTGGTCGAATCCTCTTTCCCCTGCAAGGGATACATTTCGACCTGAGGGCCCTCGACAATAAACTGCCTTTTGCTGTTGCATCAAGAAGGTCTCTTGTGTGTCTTTGGGTGTGCCCCGATCCAGACTCGAGTGAGGGTCTCCCTTCGGGGGTCTTTCACTGTGAATTAGAGACTAGCCTGGTCTACAAAGTGACTCTAGTTACAGGAGATTTAGGGTTACAGAGAGAGACCCCGCAAAAAGAAAGGAGGGAAGGAAAGAAGAAAGAAAGGAAGGGAGAAAAGGAAGGAAGGAGGTTGGGAGGGAGGGAGGGAGGGAGGGAGGAAAGGAAGGGAGGGAGGGAGGGAGGAAGGAAGGAAGGAAGGAAGGGACAGACAGAAGGAAGACTGATCGATTGATCAGAACCTGACATGGTACCACACACCTAAATTCAAGCATTCAGTAGACAGAGGTGGGTCTGTGTAAGTTTGAGGCCAGCCTGGTCTACATAGAGAGTTCCAGATTAGTCAGGACTACACAGTGAGATCCTGTCTCAATAACAACAACAACAAAAGATTCTTTTTAAATGCCTAGGGATTGATGGGCAGGGAGTAAGTCTGAGCTAAGATTGGTGGGGCTTAGCACTCAGTGAGACAAGAGAACTCTGGAACATCATTTGTGCTTATGTCTGCTCCACTGTCTCTCATTGTTGAACAGCTTTTGACTTAGCATATTTACAAATTCAACTGTATGAAATTATATTTTAATATTTTGTATAAAGAAATTTTTGGTTCACTATGTGACTTTTAATTTATACTTGTAATTTGCAATCTGACATTCAATGACAATTTAAATTGCTTCCTCAAATCACATATACACACACAATTTAAAACAAAACCAAGAAAAGTTTCTCTGAATGAGAAAATTAAAATTATAGAGCTACTGAATATTTGTTTATTATTTATTTGTTTTGTGTAATTACAATGAATTATACTTTAATTCAATATAATCCTTTTAGAGTTGGATAAAATTACTTAAAATTTCACCTGGAAGGAAAAAAAAAACAGCAAACCTTAAGGACACTGGGACACCCCTCATTTTGAAGAGCATTTGCCTCAAGTGTATGGAACTCTAGGTTTGACCACCACACAGAGTGCAAGGAAGGCACACACCACCCTATGACAGCTTAACTGGCAGAGAGACAAGCTTGACAAGTAGACATGATGCAGCTTGCACATCAATTTAACACACTAGCTAGACATGAACAGACCCGATCGTATATAAGCAGTGCAGCTTAAGAGGAGGAACAGCATTTGAACAGTTGGTGAAAATTTGGGGGGAAAATATGCCAATTACCTTGATCTGTATTGTGTGTATGTATGTGTTGAAATATTGTACTAAGTTCAATGAATGTATACAATTCTCATGTACACAGTACACAGAATTACTGTTTTAGATGTCTGTGTGTATTATGTACACACAGGACTTAGCTTTAACCATACACCTAAACAAACTCTAGTAAGTTAACTAAGCATTATGAATTAACTGTAGGAAAGCTAGAAGGAAATACAATTACATATCAAAACTTAAAAGTAACATTAAATTAGAATGTTTCTATTAAAGAACAAAAGGGGGAAGGAATAGCTCAGTAGTTAAGAGCACTGGCTCTTCTTCTGGAGGACCAGGGTTCAACTCCCAGCACTTACAAGGCAGCTCACAAATGTCTGTAACTCCAGTTCTGTAACATCTTTTCTGGTCTCTATGGGTACAAGGCACATACATGGTACACATGTATGTAGGCAAAACATACATACACATAAAATGTTTTAAAATTTTTATCAAGACCACAAAGAAAAAGATTTTAGCCCAGAACTATAAACTGAATTTTAAAATTATTTTTAAGTAATGAAGTTAAAAAGACAGTGACAACATTTTATCAGTAAACACAAACAAGCTGATAGAAATGCTATGGTCCTACTAAGTCACTGATTAGGACTATTCAAGAGAGGTCATAGCCTTTTTTCTGCACTTACTGATTAAGCTCCTCCCCTCTCTATGGAGGGCCATGCTTTTTAGGATTTTGGAAGAGCTGTAGCTGTAAGACAAGTGTGGTCTTGCCCTTGGGGCTCTTGGGTTAGGTGGGACAAGGTAAGAGGCAATTCAGAGAAAATGTCACAATTGGTCTGGTAAATAAAAGATGTCTTACTGGCTCAGACGGAGATACTTGAGGCTCAGGTGAGCCTTCATCAGACAATCTTATGCTTAAGAACTTCCATTTTATGCTAGGTATCCATCTTCAGTACACACCAGCTGTTGGTCTCTGACTCCAGTCTCTGGAAGATAAGTTCCCTGTAACTCAGTGATTCAGTGATTCAGTGACCCCAGCCATGACTATCTACTTGTGATGATATGACTAGCTGCTTTTTTGTGCCTGTAACTTGCTTACACAGAGACGCAAAGATTGTTTTGAGTTGGCAGAACAGCTTCCCCTTTATAGGTCCTTCCCTATACCCCTCCCGGACAGCAATCTCAAATTTGGCTCAGAGACTGTTTGTCCTGCTAGAGGCTAATCAATACATCTTTTAACTACAATAGGATCAAATCTATGGTCTTTCCTCAGGGGTCACAAACTCTGTAACAACAGCTGAGGGGCTCACCAAAGATTCAGTTTCTTTCCACTTCTCTCAGCACAAATTTGTTGTGTGCTAATCACAGTAGCATACAACAGGAAGTTACATGTTCAACAATAAGGAACTGGGTGCGGGAAGACGCACTGCAATATTATGCGTTCTGTACAAATGCCCGTTATTAAAAACATACGGATAGAGGAATGATAAAGGAGGGCACAAAATCTTATGAACATTTATTACAGCTCTGCCAAGGGGAAAGGACTGTTTCTAAAGAGGCTGAAGTAAACACTCCAAGATGTTGCCCCAATAGTGAAGTGGGTGTGTCTTGGCTCCTCTTTACTCTGTCTTTGTTTTCCCCATCTTCCAGGTGATTTGTTTTGCTTTTCTCTTTCAGCCAAACTGCAGTACCCATGCCCACTGCATAGTCCCATTGACAGATTTGCTGGTATTGTCTCTTTCAGCTGAAATGCTCCTCCCCTTTGACAGATCAGTTCATTAAATTCTTATTTGTAGTCGGGCATGGTGGTGCACGCCTTTAATCCCAGCACTGGGGAGGCAGAGGCAGGCAGATCTCTGTGAGTTGGAGGTAAACCTGGTCAATAGACAGAGCCATGTAGCAAGACTGTCTCAAAAACAAAACAAGCAAATGAACAAACAAAACTTACTTTTAGTTGATAAAGAGTATTATTATGTAAGTCACGATGGTGGCCCGTGCCCTTTACCCCAGCATTTTGGAGAGAGAAGCAGGTGGATCTCTGAGTTCAAGGCCAGCCAGGTCTATGTAGTGACCACTTCCTCAAAAAGCCTTCAGCTGGTCTTCCTGTCCTCCAAATGTGCTTACTGATTTCTGCTGCACGCTTCTTCCTGTCACTTCTCCTGGGCTCATAGCCTCCAGGTTCAGTTCTAGCATCACATCCTTTCTACTGTCTTCGCATGTTTCATTATTAGCCACCTCTTCACAGGTCAGCCCCAGCAACCCAGCAGAATTCTGGAGGAATACAGTCCTGTCCTATAGCAGAGCTTGGCCCAACACTGTACACACAACAGGGTGTTTTGTTTTTTTAAATATTTATTTATTTATTTATTTATTTATTTATTTATTTATTTAATAAATATATATGAATACACTGTAGCTGTCTTCAGATACCAGAAAAGGGCATCAGATCCCATTACAGATGGTTATGAATCACCATGTGGTTGCTGGGAATTGAACTCAAATCTTTGAAAGAACATTCTGTGCTCTTAACCACTGAGCCATCTCTCCAGCCCCCAGGGGTGGGTTTTTATCCATTTTTTTCATTTCTTCCTTTGCCTCTTTTTTCTATCTCCTTACAATAACAATCTCTGTTAACAATAACAATTTCTTTTCTTAAAAGAGTTATTTTCAATATTTTTAATTATGTGTATGGCTTTGTGAACATAAAGGCCAGAGGCACTGGATCTCCTTGAGCTGGAATTACAGGCAGTTGTGACCTGCCTTAGGCAAGTACTTAGTACATTTAGACAAGATTCAAATAAATCTTTGGTGGTGACTAGAGGTAGAGCAGCAAGATACAGCTTCAGTGTTAATTCAAGCTTAAGGAGACAGGTTAAGTGGGCTGTGACCATGAGACAGGCCACATAGGAGATTTTTCAAGAGAAGAAACTGGCAAGTTGACAAACCAGATATAATTAGATTAAGAAATAGAAAGAGGAGTCAAAGATGGCTGTCTGGTGTGAAGAGTTATTAAGACAAAGTAGAGAAACTGCAGTAGCTCACACCGTTGTCTCAGTGTTTAGAAGCCTGAGCTAGGAGAATCAAGAGTTCAAGGTTAGCCTGGGTTACATACTGAGAACCTGCCTCAGAAACAAAACAAGCAGGGAATGGAGGGAGGAAGAGATGGTAGAGGTAGGAGATGGAAGCTGGTTACAGACCTCCTGACCCTGAGATTACACACCCAAAAGATTTATATACATACATACACACACACATACATACATACACACATACATACACACATGCATACGTACATACACACATACATACACACACATACAAACATACATATATTCATACATACACATGTATACACACAAACATACACACATACATATGCACACACACACATACACACATACATATGCACACACACATACATACATGCACATATATACACACATACACATACACACACACACATATATACACACATACATACATATACATACATGCATACATACATACATACAAACAAATGCTCTATCTGCATGTACACCTACATGCCAGAACAGGGCAACAGATCCTAGTATAGATGGTTGAGCTACCGTGATTGCTGGGAATTGAACTCAGGACCTCTGGGAAAGCAGACTTTACTGCTGAGCCATCTCTCCAGCCCTGAAAAGACCATTTTTTTCATTGACTTATGTTTTGCAAAACTTCCCACCTACTAATATGTCAGCTAAAACAAGACAGACAGAAGGGTGAGGCCAGGCCGGGAACCCCAGTAACAGGGAGGAAAAGGCTGACTATGTGATAGCTCACTCAACTCAGAGACTAAACATTTCCTTCCCTTCAGCATGCTGAGGTCCCTGTGGTTTAAGACTTGGTGACCAACACCCTGTCGAGAAATTAATTATCCTGCCATCTACCCTCAATCCCTTCTCCCACAGGGCTCCAGGGAAAGAGATTTTAGCATAAAGGCCGCACACACTTAAGAGACCTGAATTGGCCTCAGTGAGCCAGAAAGTACTTACCTTTAAGAACCATCTCTTTCACTCTCAGCCTGGATAAGCATTGTTCTTGGGAAAGGGGGGGGGGGGTGATATGTAGGTCTCCAATTTATGAGTTTCAAGGCCACAGTCTTATAATTGGGACAGACTAGAGGAAACAATTGCTCTTTGCAAAGCCAGAGCTCTAAATCAAAGCGTGGAAAAGAGGCCAAGGGCCCTAGGCTAACATCTGTTGTTGAGTCACAGACTGAACAGACTTAGGCCCTAGCTCAGCAGCTTGGCTCTGAGAAATGAGAGAACTCGGGGGACTACACAGTCCCCACAAAAGCAGCCACCCAGAACCAGGAGCTGGCTAGAGAGGGAACATTGCTTTTCTATCCCAAGGGTCATTAGCCTTCTCTGTTAAAGTATGGTGTCAGGCAGAACATCCTCCCAAAGTGGAAATGTTTCATGGAACAGCTCCCAGTGAACAGTGATTTAAAATGGGGACAAAGCCAGGCATGGTGGTGCACACCTGCAATCCCAGCACTTGACAGACAAAGCAGGGGAATGGGGACTTTGAGGTTCGCCCGAGCTATATAATGAGACTTCCAAGACAGAGAGACTTCCAACACAGTGAGATTCAGAGACACAAAGAAAATGAACATTAGACACCTGTCTGGCCTGGAACTCACTATGTAGACCATGTATACCTCAAATTCACAGAAATCAACCTGCCCTTGCCTCCCGAGTACTGGGGTTAAAGGTGTGCACCACTATGCTCTGTGTTCCTTTTTTATTTATTTTGGTAAACTTTTGAGACAGGGTCTTACTAAGTTGACCAGGCTGCCCTTACATTTTTAGTCCTCCTCTATCATCAACAAAACAGCTGAGGCTAACAACCAGCTCCCCTTAGCTGAAACAGTATGTGCTACTAGGCTCTTTTCTGCTTAGTGCAAGGAAAAATGAAGACATGGAATATGGGCAGTTGTTGGGCAGGGAGGGAACAAGGGCTCCTGTGAGCTTCTTTTCCAACACCAGGCTTGCAGCCCAGGTTTATAGGAGGCTGACAATGAGGGCTACATGTCTGGGCAGTTCTTAATGCCCTCATGGCAAAGGTCCCAGAGAGGCAGAACTCCAGCCTCCCTCTGGTAGCACACAAGAGTTGGCTTAAAACACCACATAACACAGGCAATAAAAAGGCAGAAGCTTGCCATCTCAGCCCCATCCAACATCTCTAATTGAAAAGACTGTGGAGATGCTGTGGTTTCCCAGCTACTCTCCTGCATCCTCCTTCTTCCTTGTAGCAGCGGCTCATAGCAGCTTATGAAGCAGACTACAGAGCTCCTCCTTTTTTTTTTTTTTTTTTGATCCAAAGAATCTCTTAGAGCTTTGCTTCTGGTCTCCAGAAAGTCTCCTACCCACTTCCTATCTCCACCCCACATCTCTGCTCCTCCCATGTAGCCCAGCAGGCCCTGCTGGAGAGCCTCCCTTTCCTGCAGGGCAACACTCACTCCTGCATCCTCTAGCTAGGCCAGTCTTCTTGGCACCCTTACCAACCCCACCCTGCTTCCACCCTGTTAATATTCTGAGACAAGCAGTCAGGATCTACCCGTGCCAAGCAAGACTGCCAGTGCAACAGAAACCTGGGAGTCATGAGACATCCAGATCTGGAGTGGGATGTTTCCAGAGCATTTTGATGCCTGTATTGTGAGCACAGCTGAAGCAGGGGGAGAAAAGTTACATTCTCAATTGAAAGAGAAAAGGAAACCAGAGGCAACAGGACTGAGTTGTTTCCCATTTCCTTGGCCCAGAAGAGTTTGTGTAAATTCAGTTATGTCTTGTTTGTCCCTGCAGCTAACTAGCTTCCTGGCAGGAAGGGAGGAAAAGAAAAACCACTGTACTAAGAGAAACTTCCAGAAACTACTAAACCCTTGAAGAGTTGCAGTCAGCGTTTCCCAGAGCACTTCACTTCTGCACAGGATGTGAGCTGCCCATGGGTCTACTGTGACTGCTGTCCCTCCATGCAGCCTGTGACTCTGGGTAGTGCTGTACCAAGTCAGGACACAGGGATCTCACAAGGTCACTACCCCAGACAGGGTCAAAACTTAGGCTAGACTACGGGGCCTGAAGGTTTGTAAGTTTTCTGAATATCACAACACACCACAGTCTGAGAGAGTTGCAACTCACTGCTCACATGTTGACAACAGGATGCCACCTTTGAGAGACAGTATATTATGTGCTTCATTCTCCCCAAGCAGTAAAAGGCCCACGGGGCAAAGAGACATGTTATCATAATTTATTAAAGTCGCCATACAAAGACTGTGTCACAGACAGAAAAAGAATTTGAAGGGGCACGGAGTTATGTACAATCCCCTCATTCTTCCTGAAGTTTCAGGATACTATACAGACAAAGTCAGGGTCTGGGCTTAGTCCTGACATAAAAACACACAGACTTAATGCTTCTGGTTGTGAGCCAAGTAGATGTAAGACTAAACCTGTCCCTATGGTCCCACATTCAGATGCTTGAACATTCTTTTCTTTCTTTTTTCTTTTCAAGACAGGGTTTCTCTGTGTAGCCCTGGCTGTCCTGGAACTTACTCTGCAGACCAGGCTGGCCTTGAACTCAGAAATCCACCTGCCTCTGCCTCCCAAGTGCTGGGATTAAAGGCCTACCCACCACTGCCCGGCATGCTTGAACATTCTTGAGGCTACTGGAGCACACCATAGGAAACAATGAGCCGCAGGGTCATTCAGGGCTGGGATAGAGGTTGTTGTGGAGTAGGAGGGTCAGAGAGATTAGAGGAACCTCCCAAACAGTCCCAACTGCCCTATTCCCCAGACAGCACATACTCCAGGACAGACACTAGCTTCCTGAGTTACAGGTAGACTCTGGAGAAAGACAGGGAAAGTAGCAGCTAGAGGGACAACATGGGGAGTAAGTACGACAGTGTGAAACCAACCAGGCCAACCAAAATACTTTCCCCATGTCCAGACAAACCCAAATACCTCAGCAGAAGGCTTGCAGAACACTGGTACTAAATCAATTATGATTTATGCAATATCAACTATGGTATGTAAGCAATAACTTAGCAAAATAAATATAGTAGCAGTTTTGCTGAGTCTGACAGAGGAAACAGTTCTCAGCTCTGGGTTAGGAAGACTGAGGTGTGCTTCTCAGGACACCGCAGAGGAAAAACGCATAGATGGGAGCTTCCATGAACTATTCATAGCCCCAGAGAATCTTCCTACTAAACACTGTTGCCTAAATGTACATTCCTTTGTCCCCCAAAAGGCAAGGCTATCTATCTAGTAGGCAAGGTTCCCTGGCTAATCCCAGGCCTGTCCAGCTAGCCCCAATGGGCTACCTGTAAAAGGCCCTGGTCAGCATGGCACGAGGGTGGAGCCAAGTGGAAAAACAAACAGTTTGTTGCTAAGAACTGAGCTGTGTTTGCAGAAGGAACTTCATTTCCCCAGGACACGCTCCGATCACTGTACATCTGTGCTTCTAGCTTTTTGGGCTGGGACAAATTTTGTCACTTCTCTGAAATTGATGAGGGCCTGCTTTTGGGCAACTAGATTCCAGTGCACACAGCAGGGAAGCTCTGTTACATGGAAAAACACTAACGGGGAATAAGGATGTTTCTCCGTTCCTGCTAGCAGAAGACTATCTTCCCGAGGTCTGCAGTGTCCCGAGGAGAGAGGCGCTCCTGACCCATCTGCCAGCAAGCAGAGGACAGGAGCCTGGGGCAAGAGCCCAAGACCTGGGGCCACCAGGGTAGTCAGGAAGTCAGAGTCAGTATCAACTGCCTGCAGGGGTGGAGGGCTTCTCTGCAGGACTGAGGCGACAGCAATGGCAGCATCCATCTCCTGGCAGCTCAGGTTTCCACCACTCGGATGAGAGGCATAGGCTTAGGGCTGGGGGGCTTTGAAATCCTGACACTGGAGAGAAAGGAATAAACACTGAGGACAGCTGCTGTGGCCAGCTTCAGCGAGCCTCTCCTCCATGGTGCCACTGAAATACTACACTGCGGGGCTGACTTATCTCTTGAGAGCTCAAAACAGTGATCTTCAGTAGCGTGGAGGACAGACTGTGGCCTGACACTTATCTGCTGTCAAGGGTGATAAAGACAGTGTTACACAACTGAGAGATGGACATAGGTGAGATTCTTGGTATTTTTTCCCCCCCAAGATTTAAGGCCTTCTTGTGAAACTCTTAGAAACAAAAGACCCTTCTCTAGAAATATGTAAATGTATGTATAAATTTCTGATAGGGAAATAGTATAAATAAATTTTATATACAATCATCAAGGGTTCATATACTTCCAGAACCACACATGGTCCTTCAGGCTAGAAAGTAGCCTGTTGAACTCAGGAGATTGAGGCAGAAATCTGGGCTTCAGTCTTGCTTGTCTCGGCAAGGAAGGCTTTACAAAACTCCCTGGCTCTGTCCTGTCCTCCTGGGCCCACTCTCCACACGTACTTACCTGCCGAGGTTCTCTGTCTTGGCACGTGTCTGTGTGCTGAAGTTTCCGTGGCTGACCTGCTTCTCTATTAGATGCTCCATGCGGTCATGCATCTCTAAGTTCTGGAAAGCGAATGCAGGTTACAGTGGGTCTCTCTGGCTCGCTACATGCCCTGTTTAACTTGCATGGGTGCTCCTGACAGTCCCATGTGTACTAGCATGCCACCAGCTGGGCGTGTCTTCTCCCTTCATCAGAACAGATCATACTCTGCCTCACGTACCTGCCCCTCAGTAACTCGGCAACACTTTTAACTTCTGGCTCCCCTTCTACGTACATTTCCTGTATGCAGTTTCTTGTCGTCAGTCAAAATAGTGATATGCCTTTATTAACAGCCTAGTTTTTAAAATATCTGTAGTTTTGCTTTTGTTTTTACTTTTTACTTATATATATGTCTGTGTGAGTGTATGCCACATGCATACAGGTACCTTCGGAGTCCAGAAGAAAAGTGTCAGATGCCTAGGAACTGAACATACATGTGGTTGCAGGCAGCCAGATGTGGGTGATGGGAACCAAACTCAGGTCCTCTGGAAGAGCAGCAAGCCCTTAACCTCTGAGCCACCTCTCCACCCCATACACTTTTGGTTTGGTTTAGTTTTTCCCGATATTTTTATCTTTAACTCTAGACCATGCTTTCTCTAAATACCCTGTCTTTCACCTGTCTCCTCTATCACAGAAATCTTCACACAGTGGCTTGCAGCCTGACCTGGAGGTAGTAAACAGCTGCAGCAAAGCAGAAATGAGACTAGGAAGTCATCTTGGTAGCCGACTGAACCCATGATCAGAGCCATGTATGAGGAGATGCCAACCACTGAATGTGCCCTCTTCCATCAATCCTGGCTCCACTTTCAGCAAAGCTCACATGGTTAAAATATGCCATGGTAGTGGCTTGCACCATGATGCTCAACCCTGTATGGCAGGACAGGTTTTACCATTGTCAGATGCTGCCTGGAAGCTCTCAACTACCATGGAACAATACTCCCAGATACTCCTTTCAAGCAGCTGCTAGACAAGACCGATTCCCCTCCTGTGCCTATGCTTCTTAAGAGCCCAGTTCTGTGTTGGGGGGCTTCCAATATACAAACCTCAGCTTCCAAATAGGCAATTTTCTCCTTGAGCTCTTGAATGGTAACATCTTTTGACTGGATCACAGCTTTTGAATTCTGGAGCTGCAAAGATGTAAGAGATGTGGAGTTCACTTTGCAGAGACTAGCCATGCACTCGCCAAATTCTACACTGGTTATAGGCTAGCCAGCAGAGCCAGAAGGGCAGCTCCACCCCTCTCACAGTTTCACTTGTGTTTCTACAAATCCTTTCTTTTCATCACTAATGAACCCAGAAGCAGGAGGAGGAGAGAGAATGCCAAACTCAAAGCCAAAGTACATAATAGGTGATACAAAACCTTTGGTTCTGGAAAGTGTAAATTATTTATTCACTTGTCTAGAGAACATTTACTGAGTGCTTACCACATCACAGACACTGCTGTAGACAGTGAGAAATGGCAGTAAACACGACACGTGTAAAGGGAGCTGACACGAAGAGAGGAAATGACCCTCCTGTTTGGGAAGGGAAACCTTAGGGTCTCAAAACAGTTTTGCAGTTGGGCCTATCCTAAACTTGCTACTCTGATGCTCAGGCAGACAGTTAGGCGTGAGATCTGCAAGAAGCATGAAGACTGATAGTCTTCACAGATAACGGAATTTATTACAACTCCATTACTCGTTTACCAAAAAGATTCGGAGTGTAAGTGAGACCACTGGGAAAGCAGAAACTCAATGCAAAATCAATGTGAGGGAATGACTGTGGAAGAATAATACCTAAACTCGAGTACCAGCAGCCCTGACGCTCACAGGTCACCCGTTTTAAATTCAGTTGCCCATGGGGAATAAGTGACGGATGCACAAGCTTGGGGTAAACACGGGGCAGCTAAGATGGGGCCCCCTTTACCTGCTCTATCATCTGCCGAACTTTCCGCTGCTGGCTCTTCAGCATGTCATCCAGGTGGTGGATCTTCTCCCGAAATCCAGCCACTTCCTTTTCTAGAGAAGCAGCCCTGGAGATAAAGACCAGGAAGCTGAGGTGAGGTCACACTTGCCACCAAGAGTGAGTTCCTGTGCTCCAGTGGCCTGCTAAGAACAAGTTACCAGGCACTTTAAAGCATCACTGACAAGAGACAGGGTAAGTCATTTGCATGCCATTAGGGGGCAGCATGATTTGTTTTTCCAGCTTTTTTGTTTTAGGTGGTAGCCCCAACTCAAAGGCACTGTCTTGCCTCAACCTCCTCAGTTGCTAGAACTGCAGGCATGTACCATCATGCTTTGCCAAGGGCAGGATGGTTTTTTTGTTTGCTTGGTTGGTTGGTTGGTTGGTTTGGGTTGTTCAAGACAGGGTTCTCTATGTAGCGCTGGCTGTCCTGGAACTTGCTCTGTAGACTAGGCTGGGATTAAACTCAGAGATCTATCTACCTCTGCCTCCTGAATGCTGGGATTAAAGGTGTACACTACTACTGCTTGACTTTTTTTTTTTAATATAATATTAACATTATTAAAATTTTTCATTATTATGGCCAGGAAAGGGTTGGGCAGATGGCTCAGAGATTAAGAGCACTGTGTGTTCTTCCAGAAGTCCTGAGTTCAATTCCTAGCAACCACAATATGGTAGATCACGAGCACTCATACCCATAAAATAAGTAAATCTTAAAAAAAAAAAAAAAAAAAAAAAAAAAAAGCCAGGAGAAAGTTGGCTGGCTTGTGTATTTTAAGTTTCTGATTACTCCAATGATTCAAGTAGGAAATAGGGTTATTCTAAGCAAACAAAGCCAAGATTCTCCATAAGTAATATCTTCTCCCTGTCCTTAATTCTTTTTCAAAAAATATTTATTTTTATTCTATGTGCATTGGCATTTTGCCTACACTTGTGTCTGTTAGATCCCTTGGAACTAGAGTTACAGAAGATTGTGAGCTGCCACATGGTGCTGGGAATTGAACTCAGGTCCTCTGGAAGAGCAACCAGTATTCTTAACTGCCGAGCCATCTCTCCAGCCCTTCTGTCTTAATTTTTAACAGAGAATTCCTCAACCCCTTACAGATTTCCAAGCACAAGAGTGATAGAGGGAGACCTGTTTTACTATATAGTATTTGGTCTTGGGGTTCCAATTCCTGATAAAATGTTTGGAATCTTCAGGACTAAAGAGGCCTTAAGTACATGGAGGAAGTAAGTGTTGGCTGGGTGTGTAGACAGCTGCAGGACAGGGGCTAGTTAAAACCTTATATACTTCAGTCCTTCTCCAACCTCTGGGGAAGAAACCAACGGTGCTTGCACATTGAAACATTCCCCAAATCCTGAACAAAGTGTTCAAAGACCTGTCAGGTCCAGAAATGCATACACATGTCAAGAGAACAGCATACACCAAGTATTTGGGGACAGCATTGCTGTCCCCTCTGGACCTCACCCTACACACCATTTCACCTATTGTTCACCTGATCCTTTACGAACCTATAATATTATTTCATCAGTCCCATGAGTCACTGTAACAAACTCTTGAACTTGGGGAAGCAACTAGGTAGAACACCCCCCACACAGTCACAAATGGGAAAGGTGTATGGGTACCCTTGAGCACACTAATTTTGATTGTCAGCTAAAGTGGGGGTGGAACTGAACCCTTGACATGAGGGGTCCACAGTAAGTCTGGATAGTCTCAGACTTGAATTAGACTGAGAGACCCACAGTCAGTGTCTGGAGAGAAGCAGAAGGCTGCTTGATGCCATAGTGCTGTGAGTAGAGAGCAATTTCCCTAGTCACTTTTGAGAATGCCTAGAGATTCCTGAAAAGCCACGGGTACTGCTTATTCCCAGTTCTGCCTAAAGAAATCTACAAGTGCATGCTGTTAGAAAATGAGGAATACCCAGGCAGTGGTGTCATGCCATTAATTCCAGCAATTGGGAGGCAGAGGCAGGCAGATCTGTGAGTCTACAGAGTGAGTTCCAAGGCTGCACAGAAAACCCTGTCTCAAAACCAAACCAAACCAAACATGGGTAGTACTAAGGGTGAGTTGGTTACAATGCACCCACTGGTGCCCCAACATCCTTCCTGAACTCTAAATCCCAGCCTCCGTTCTCCACATGAGGTGAGCAGGGGTAGAACACTACTGCAGAGCATTAGTTTGTGATTATCTCATCTTTTGTTTCTCTTGCTCTTCTTTACTCTGCCCTCAGTACTGCCCACACAGAAGCAGAGGGAGGGCTGAATGCAGCCCTCCCTCAGCAGGCAAGGAGAGTGATGACAGAGCCCCCAGTGCGTGCCGCCGCTCCTCGCTCCTCGTTAGCATTCGCACATGTGCATCCTCCCTTACACTTTAGCTCAGGATTACTTAGGACACCTAATACAACATAAATGCCACTCAAGTAACTGCTTTGTTTTTCTGGGGGACCAATTGCAACAAAATAAGACTTCAGATATTCAGTAAAGAGAGAGCTTCCAACTTCCTGGTTTTTGTTTTTTTCCTTTGAGGTAGGGTCTTACTCTGTAGCCCTGAATGACCTAGATCTTGCCTGTAGACCAGGTTGGCCTAAAATTCAGAGAGACCCACCTGCATCTACCTCCTGGGCACTGGGATTAAAGGCATGAGCCAGCACTCCCAGTTCCAACGTTCTTTTACTTAGATATGGCATCAAACTAGAAAGGAGGCTACAATTAAAAGATGCCGTACTTTCATGCTGGGAAGGTCAAACCTGGGTTGTCCTAAAGAAGAGAAAATGCCCTCTGGAAACAGACCCTGAGCCTTCAGGGAATGTCTACTAAATGTGAAAAAGATCACTGATAGAATGAAGATCATAGCCACTGGGGTTTACTGAGATTAAACTGTTTGTTGTTTATTTATTTCTGAGACAAACTGTTGCTAAGTTGCAAGGAGGCAACTCATGGTCCTGCCTCTGCCTCCTGGGTCCCTGGAATAATAGGTACAGACTACCACTACTCCATCCAGAAAGATCGCAATCGGTTTCACTCTGTAGTTTAAGCTGGGCCTGAACTCATAGCAATCCTCCTGCCTCAGCCTTCTAAGTGCTGAGATTATAGGCATGTGCCACCATGTCCTGTCAATATCTTGTTTGGTCCTGAACTTTCAGGAGGCAGTCTCTGCTCTGAGGGTCCCAGTGATGCCTTCTCCTTAGAGGAGATTTGCCACACCCTCTAACCTAGTAGGTAAATAGCAATCCCCTATGGGCCTCTGAGGACCTGAACTGCTTAGAGCAACACAAAGTCCCCATGGAGTTATCCATACTGTCTCCAAAAGACTAGAGAAATTACATGACTTCAGAACTTCCAGTGTTGCTGCTTTAGGAATAAGAAAGACAGAGTGACACGTCCAGCAAACCCTCTTGCCTTGAGAGCTGTGACAGCCCATGCTTCCTCGGCTCTACCTGACCTTATAAATCCTTTTCTTTAGATCATTGCGCCCACATTAAATGAGCTCCCTGAAGAAGGCAGCCCTCTGAACAGTATTTGTCTGGGTGGGGCTCCACCCTATGCAAGTGCACCGAGTTAGAACTGGAAGATCTGGCATCAGCACCAGCTTCCTTCCAGAGGGCACATAGCCCACCCTCTCTTCCCCACACCTGGCTTTACAGTGAACAAGGCCCTTACTTTTCTCTTTCTGCTTGACAGTCAGCGTTCTTGATCCGAAGCTCTTCTAGGGCCACCTCTCCTTCCCTAACTTTCACCAGTAAGGCCTGATGCTCCTGGGTGAGACAAAATAAAAAGGCCTGTAGCAAGAACAGACATCAACACCTTGGGGTGAAACAGGTACCTGAACAGGGGCTTGGCTGCTACTGGGCCTGGGACTGTTGCCAAAGACCAGCAGGCCAGGCTGGTTTGATGGGTGGCCTCCCCTGTCAGGGAATAGCCCTTCCCACTCTCAGCATACAGAAACTTCCCAGCCTCACCCAGCTGCCTGAGGGAAAACTTGGCCCTGCATTGTGCAAGCCCACCTGCCAACCTCTGGCCAATCCTGGATGAAACATGTGGAGTGGCTGGCGACTCAGAAGAGTCTTCAGAAACCCAGAGGGGCATCTATGTAAGAACAAGTCTAAGGTGGGAATAGTTCTCACTGCAGCAGATAGAGACTGAGGTTGGATGATAGCCTTCCATTCTTAAAGCGCTGGAAGGTATCAGAATGGATGTACATGGCTGCTAGGAAGGGGTAGTTTTGGAGCTATTAGGGAAAGAAGCCTTGCGTCCCCTCCTGCCCCAGGGCTGGACTCTGAAACCAGATCATCATCACCATTACCGCCTCCATGCCCAGCAAGCGCCTCTGCAGCTCCCCGATTTCTGCCGTTTTCTGTTCCACTCTGTCCTCTTCTCTCTGAAGGGCCACATTACTCTGTTCTGCTTCTCGCTGATACCGGCTAAGTGTAGCCTATAATGCAGAAGGGTGTGTTCAACAGTGAAAGGAAAAAGGCAAACACAGATAAACCTTCAAAAGGGAACCTGGGGTGGCTTCAGGGCAGGATGGACAAAGGAAGCGACTGTGCTAAGCACACTGTCACTTCTCATCCCATCAGGACTGTTGTGGAGACTAACTGGCCCCTGACAGACTGACTTCATCTCCAAGGTCAACTGGCACACAGTTCATCAAGATCCCCTGGCTGACATCTTAGAGCACCTCCATGACCCTTCCAGGGGTGACAAGCTTAACTCAATGCTGTGGCTTCCCTGCTGGTCAGAAGCACATAACCTAGGAGATGCACTCCCATCTTTTCACTTCCCCACTCTGTCCCCTCCACGCCAAGGCCAGCACAGCCCCTGCACGAGGTGCTGCAGCAGGCAGCATCTGTCCTTTAGCATACACTTCCTCTCACCAATGCCTGTTTATCCTTCAGATCCACAGATATCCCACCTAAGCATCCTCCTAGCCCTGGGAAGGCTCTTCTCAGGTTTGGTGCACTCATGAGCACAGTGCAAGTTCATGGAAGACAGGCCTTGGGTCCTTCTACACTTCCAAAGAGCCACAAAGTTCCTTGCATACAGCAATTGCTTGACAGGTCTCGGTAGAACTGGTACTAAATGAATACCATTTCTCCCCATCACAAATAAAGCTAGGGAATGACAGGGCCTACGCTACCACCAGGGTACATCGCCGCCATCCATTTCTCTGCTTCCTACTCACCCCAGATACCTCATTACTGGGTAAAAGAGAATCCAGATAAGGTCTGGAAGGCCTGGATGACTGAAAGCAGCCAGTTGGTCTGGCTATTCCCAATCTCAGAATCAGGGCAGAAAAAGCATGATATAAAAAATGTATGATGGGACCTGTCCACACAACACACCTGCCCTAGCCAAGCAAACTCACTGCAAATCCCCCATCAGCAGGCAGCCAGCAGAACAGGAACCCATGCTTAATGAAAGGCAATATTTATGATAATTGTCAATCTTGCCCTTCACACCCCCAGGTTCAAAACAAACAAACTGGACAATCTTATTCATCAGAGAGGTTAGGAGACAACCTCAAAAATATGTATTAGCCTAAAACGGGGCAGCTTCCTGGGCAGGAAAGGGTTCTCATTTCAGTACATAAACACTACATGCAGGCTGATGTGTGCCATAGCAGAGCTAACAAAACCTTGATCTAAATCTCCAATTAGAATCACAGAGATGCAAAAAACAAACATAAAAAGACCCAACACTCACCCCCCAAAAAACAAAGGCAGCGTCCTCTGTGCAGTAGCTCATCCTGCCTGCCCACAGAGGAAGGAACCTGACCAAAGGGCACCTGCTGCAGGTGGGTAAAGAACAGTCCCACTATCCCAAACCACGGTAGCTGTGATCCCGGGCTTGTGCCTGTACTTATGTTCAGGCAGCTCTTCCTTGGGAGCAGCTGGCTCCACCACATGCAGTCAGAAGTGACAAGTGTGTCTGGAATGTCACAACTTCCCAAAGCTTTCAACACCTTAACCCTGCTAGGGGCTGCAGCTTCAGTCTCCTCTCCTGGTAGTTTTTGCAGAGAACAGAAGAAATAGGTGATCATGGAATTGGTACATAAATAACCAGACTATCTAAACTATGTCATGGAAAAGGGACTGGGAACGTCTTTACTAAACAGCTGCTTTGCTCACAAACTGGTCTTAAAATTGTCCCAAGTCAAACTATGCATAATAGGAAAGTGTGCTTAAAAACAGAGCACCAAGAAAAACAAAGCCTAGCTCCCTCTTCTACCCACTGAAGAGAGTGCTCACACGCAGCCTCACACAATCCAGATGTGGGTCCAACAGCTCTCAGGGAAGCTGTGTCAGAGGCTGTTTCCTCAGGACAGTTCATCATTCTCACTGTTGTTCTTCATCCTCCATCTTCCTCTCAAAAATCCTCTTGTTTAGGGTCAGTAAGATGGATCCACAAGTAAAGGTACTTGCCAGCAAGCCTGGGGACCTGAGTCTGATGTCCAGGAGACATTCAGTGGAAGGAAAGAACCCATTCCAGAAAAGAGAAACTCAACTCCACATATGCACTGTGACACACCACCCATTCACAATGGAAAAAAAAAAAAAAAACCTTTTCAGTTCCATGAAAAAGAATTCAGGCTGGCCATCCTCCTTCTATGAGATCCCAGTGGGCCTGAGAGGAATATAATCCTATCATAACATATTTTATTTGTGAGTGAACAATAATAGAAGGGTTATTGTTCTAACGGCATGCAGAACAGACAGAAAATTTCTCAGTGCACTGTAGTAAGTTTTTGCTACTTGGTGGGTTCTTCTTCCACCCTTCGCCACCCCTCTTCTTCCAACCTTTCAACCCCCTAACACTTGATAAGAAAGAAAAAAGGATAGAGAGGAAAGGAAAGAAATCCCTGAATAAAGTAGAGGTTGAAAAGGGGGCAATATTATTGTTAGACTACTTTCTTTTTGTTGGAAGTTGGTTCTAATGCTTTGAATTAATCCGGCTCCCCAAATCAGGAATCTGCGTGTCCAAATGCTGAAGATCCTTGTTCCCATTGGTTTTTGATCAATCAATAAAGAGCCAATGGCCAATGGCTGGGCAGGTAGACTGAGGCAAGACCTTGAGATTGGTGTGGACTAGGAACTGGGAAGAGGAAGGAGAGAAGAATCACCATGATTCAGAAAGAGACAGATCAACTTTAGAGCTGCATTAGAAAAATGTAGGTGAGAAGGAATGTGGCCCCTAGAAAGGCTGCCCAGAAGCATCTTGAGAAGCAAAGACCAGGGAGCTGCCCAGAAGGAGCTAGGGCAACAAAGATACAATAAAGAATTAGAGAGCATTAAACCAGGATTGCAGGAAGGAAATGTGTAATAGCGTCGGAAAGGTTAGAACTGCCCACCCTTTGAGCTAGCCAAGGCATTTTAAAATTAACTGCCGTGTGTGTGTGTGTGTGTGTGTGTGTGTGTGTGTGTGTGTGTGTGTGTGTGTATGTGTGTGTTATTTCATTCTTGAATCCAGATAGTTCCTGGGCAGGTGCATGCAGAGTTCCTTGGGGGCAAGTTTGATCTTCCCTGTCAGAATATCTAATTTCTTGTTTCTTCTCTGTGCACAACTACTTAGCAAACCACAACCAACAGCAACCAATAGCAACAAACAGTAACTAACAATCAGCAACCAACAGCCAACAACCCACCATGCCTCTCGGGAGTCTAGCATTTATGTACTCCTGAAAAGTCCCCAGAATTCCAAACATCACATAATTGTAGAAACTATCTGGAGCTGGCAAAATCATGCCCCTGCTAGAGCACAAGGCAAATCACAGTGAGCTTCTGTGAACATCTGAAGCTGCTCCATACCCCATACCTGAGACTAAAACAAAAATCATATTCTTATAATATTTCTGTGTTTTTAATGAAACCAAAATGCCAGAATTTCCACTACAGTACACTTCATTTTATACTCAAAGAATTTTCCACAGTGAACTAAAGACCTTGCACACCTTTTTTTCCTTGAACATCCTTAATAGATAGAGAATTTATATTTACCGATTTTTTAAAAAAATTCTTCTAAAACAATCTAGATTACTGGAGGGAAAAAATCAGACTAGTAAGATGGCTCAGCAGGGTACTGCCACCAAATGTGATGACCTGAGTTCAATCTCCAGGAGCCCCATGGAGGAAGGAGAGAAATGACTCCTATAAACTGTCCCCTGACCTCCATGTGCATGCCATAGAAGTGTCCGCTACCTACCACACAGATGGATGGATGGATGGATGGATGGATGGATGGATGGATGGATGGATGGATGAATGAATGAATGAATGAATGTAAATTTTTTTAAAAACAAAATCAGCTATAGGACTAGAAATGCAGCTTAGCTCACTGGCAGTGTGTCTGCCTAGTGTGCATTTGATCTCCAGGACAGCCCCCCTCCCCCGCTACACACACAAAACTCAAACCAGGCATGATGACACACTCCTACAATACAGCATTTGGGAAGGTAGAGAGCCAGGAATTTTTCAAAGCTACAGGAGAGCCTGTCTCAAAAACAACAATAGGGGCTCAAGATGGCTCAGGGCTGCTCTTCCAGAGGGCTCAAGTTTGATTCCCATCACCCATGAGGCAGTTCACAACCATCTAGAACTCCAGTTCCAGAGGATCTAATGCCCACTTCTGACCTTCTCAAGCACCAAGCATGTAAGTGATACACATACAATAAATAAAATCTAAAACTGACTATAACAATAATTAAGGTGACAAGGCTCTTTGTGGCACAGTTATTTCTTGACAAGACAAATGTATTCACTCAGTCCACATTTATGAAACACCTACCTTAAGTGTGTATTATACCAGGCACTGGAGTTTTATGATAGCAATGGTCCCTGCCCACAAGGAAAATTTGATCCCATGATTCTTATTATGGGACACAGCAGTGACTTCTGAATTATCTGCTTTCTTAGACTAGAACTAGTCAACTTCAGTGGAACAGAGAATCAAGATCTAACCTTCAAGGACTAGGCATGCTCAGTGGTAGGGCATGGCCTAACATGCACAAGGCATAGGTAGTTCTGTCCTCAGCACTGCAGAGGAAAGAAAGATATGAGTTTTGGCCAGATTTGGACAGCAAACACTTTAACATCTAAGGAAACCAGAGGCAAGCAAGAGAGCAAGGCTTCGCAGCATTGCATTTCTTGTAAGCTGGCCTCCACCAGAAATATGAAGTCCATGCTGAAAAAGTCACTGGCCTTCCATCCAGGAGCCAGTCCCTCAGGGCACCTTCTCTCCAGATGCCAAATCTTACCTCAAAAGCCACACGGTCTGACTGGTGTTGCTGCTCAGCCTCCCGCAGCTTGGCAAGCAATTCTTGCACGGTCTTCTTCAAGCTCTCAACATCTTCACTCATGCTAGGGTCCACCTAGAACCGGAGCAGAGACAGGAAGGGAAAGCTGCCATATCTATATGACTTAGTAAGAGAAGGTCCCCTCCAACCCATCTGTCACAATGGAATTTGGACTATCTGTGGGAATAACCCTCACAAAAGAATTAGCATCACGTAAGGAAAAGCTGTAGGGAGCCGACTTTAAGCAGAAAGCAGCTAGAAAGCAGCTATCATCTTTGCAGCCATCTGGAACCATTTACCCTGATAGAGACTTGGTTTTTCAGCAGCCTACAACAGCTGAGCACACTCTAACAAATATCTTGTTTATCCCACATAGCTTGTTTTGCTGTTTAGTGACCCCAGCTGCATAGTGCACGTGGTAAAATGTTTTCACCTGTGTTCTCCTGCATGTGCTTACAAATACCCAGGATTTCCTTGTAAGGATATATATACAGTCAATACAGTCAAGCGTGAATATGAGTCAGGAGAATATGCGCCAGTAGAGAGACAATAAAGGAGACTTGAGATTTGACTACAGAACCTCTGCCTTGTCTCCATTCTTCGAGACCTTGAGCCCCTTGACCAGAACAGTAGAACGGTCCTCAACAAAAAGCAATCAAAAAGTTTTGAGTTATTTACACACACACACACACACACACACACACACACACACACACACACACACATTTATTCTCATTCTCTCTCCCTCCTTCCCTCCCTCCCTCCCTCCCTCCCTCCCTTAATCCCTAAGGGACTTGGGTTTCTCTTTTTTTTTTTGGAGGGGGGTGGGGGATTGAGACAGGGTTTCTCTGTGTAGCCCTGGCTGTCCTAGAACTCACTCTGTAGACTAGGCTGGCCTGGAACTCACAGTGATCCACCTGCCTCCACATCCTGAGTGATGGGATTAAAGGTGTGCACCACTACCACTGGCCAGGAATGGTTTCTTATAAAACATTTTTACATTTATTTTCTGTGTGTTGGGGTGGTGGTGTGTATGTGTGTGACACAGAACACCTATAGAGGTCAGAAGACCACTTGCTGGCGCTAGTTCTCTCCTTCCACCTTGTGGGTGTCAAGGACAAACCCAAACTTAGCCATAGGCATTCTTACCTGACCATCTCAGTGGCTCAGTGGATGACTTCTCAGTGTGTATGTGCACATGCATGTGCGTGTGTGTGCATGTGCTGTCTTTATGGGCATGCCCTGCTTTCCTCGAGATTAGATTTCGTCTTTGTTGTTTTGACACAAGTCATTCTCTAGCCTAGGTTGGTCTAGAACTCATTAAACATAGTTCCAGTCTGGCCTCAAATTTGTGGCCATCAGACTTCCTTGGCTAGAATTAAAGGTATGAACTACCAGTCCCAGTTTCAGATTCGAGATGAGAGAAATTGCCTTGCCTCCCTTTTATTTAGACTAGGCTCCCCAAGGACAGTGGCTAGTTGGCTCCCATCACATAGAGGGCAGCAGTCCCAAAGCCCAAAGGCACATCTTTTGTTGTTTTCACATCTCACATAGGATCAGCATATATAGGGCTGCTGCTGGATAGACAAGTTTAGAGCAAAGAAAGGCATGAAGGCAGGGATCTGATGTGATGAAAAGGGTGTCTCACTGAGGCACTGCTAGCTGTCCCTCCCAGACACACCCAACCGTGGGCTGCTGGTAAGGGCTGAGCAGACGTGTAGGGTCTCGCTCTCATTTTTTGCTGCAAAGGCATGAACCACTGCATAACTCCCTGAGAGTCTGGCACAGACACTGGGTCTTGCATAGTGGGAAGTGGCAAGATCTTCACCTTAGCAAAGAACTCTCAGCTGGGTGGAGAGAGACGTTCCCAGCCTTTGGATTCTTCCTGGCTCCCGTGGGTCTCCAGTTCTACATGTATGAAATGGGGAAGACTCCTCACCCCGCCATCTCATAGGCTATGTCCAAAGTTGGGAAGACAATATCTGGTACAGTTTGGAGCTTGTAAGAAAATCTAGGCAGACATTGCCAGGTATTACTATAATTTATTACCAACAATTCATTTGCCAAATATGGTGTTCTGAGGAAAAGGAACAATCCAAGCTACACGTTTAGCATTAAGCATGTGGTTGGAACCACAAAAGTCTGGACGTTAAGCTATCTTGTCAGTTCCTCTCCAGCATCGCTTAAGCACCTAGGCCAAGGAAAAATACTGCAAGAGGATCCAGCATATATCTCTGACACATTTATTTCAACTAGTCTTCACCTAAGACCCTTTTAATGACATGATGACGTTTTTCATTAATTAAAATATGTCAGAGATTCAGCTAAGTAGCAGACTGTTTGCTTAACATGTATAAGGCCCTGGGCTTTAATTCCCAGTACTACAGAGACAGAGGGGGAGGGAGGAGGAGGTTATAAAAGTACATGTGAGAGAAACAAATAACAAACTAGGTTCAACTGACATTGATCCTCCCGCCTCAGTCTCTCAAGTCCTGAGATTATAGGCATGCACCATCATTTGTGACTCTACAAACCAGATTTCATACAGTAATGCACATATACCCTAAAACGTATTTTGAGAAAAAAATTATTTTTAAAAAATGGGAAAAAAGATCTAAGTCCATCATATAAAGTGAAAATACTTTGCAGCCATATTTAAAGTCATATATATTAAGTATTTTATAGTTAGTGGGGAAAGAAGAAAAAAACAGTCTGACCAGTGAGAGGCCTTGATGAACCATGACACACTGTGACTAATGAAAAGGTGTGATTCAGTTCTACAAATGAAAGCCAAAAACGCCCAACCCCAAAAAATTGGCCTTGGGGCTGGGTGTGTAGTTTAGTGGTAGAAGCCATAATTACAGTCCTCAGCACCAAGCAAACAGAGCCCCTCAAAAACAAAACAAAAACAGACAAACAAAAAGCCACCCACCAAAGAAACAGGAGACAAAGAGATGTGGTATGAGGTGCCATCTCAAGAAGAAAACACCTCATTCTGGAATCCAGCTGAGAGATAACGAGTGAACAGCACTGATAAAGCCAAGAGTGATTATAGAAACCCGCTCGCTTTCCTAAGAGGCAGTTAAACAGGATACTAAAAGTAATAAGTGATCTCAGCTTACTTTGCCAAATGTTTGTAAACGTGACCATAGTATTGCTCTTCTCTCATCCCAAACACCCAGGCAATATACCTCATAAAACCACCATCTAGGGTGATGGAATGGCTCAGAGGATAAATGGATTTGTGACCAAATCTCATTGCACTTGATGTCTGCAACTCACATGGTAGGAGGGAACCATTTCCCTTAAGCTGTTTTCCGACCTTCACACACATGTGGGGGCATTCAAATGCTCATGCATACATACATGTACACACACTCGAGTGCACACACACAATAAATATGTGTAAAAAACAATGTTTTAACCTACCTGACAACTTCATTTACAAAAAGAAATTCTTTAAGATAAGAAATAAACTACCTCATGTATTTTACTTAATTTTTAAAAAAGTTTTGCTTAGTCTTCAAAATGTGTTGTAAATTACATCCTTTGAACAATGTAATTTAGAAAGCCACAAGATCACCAGCTGCCACTGTAAAGACACCCAGGTTGACCGCCTGTCTAGGGAAGCCTGTCCTTCCATGTGTACTGTCTTTCTCCCAAGCCTCTCGCTTTTCCTGATGCCCTACACTCAAGTCTATCCTGCATCTTCCCTTCACTCTGACCTGTCCTGGAGTTTTTCCACATATAGTCAGGAATCTGGCTTTCCCTCCTCAGTGGCAGTCCCTCAGGCTCAGGCTGTTTACAGGCTGCTGCTGCTGCTGCAACTGACCTGGAGACTAAAACTGTTACATTTTCTTGTTTTACTTTTCTGTGTTTCTAAATTTCCAAGATTTTCTACAGTTAGTATATCTTACTATTTAATCACACAAGGTCATTTAAAAAAAAAAAACACACACCCAACGAATGAAGCTCTAAGAAGCTAACATGATATAAAACAAGTGAGGTTGGGCGTGGTGGTGTACACCTTTAATCCCAGCACTCTGAAGGCAGAGGCAGAAGGATCTCTTGTTAGTTCCAGGCCAGCCTGGTCTACATGGTGAGTTCCAGGATAATTAGCAGTATACAGAGAGACTCTGACTCTAAAATAAAATAAATTAAATTAAAAAAAAAAAAAGATTTAAATAAAAAAACAGGTGTCTGGGGATATGCCTCAGGAATAAAAGTGCTTGCATAGCATACAAGAGGGAAAGTAAACAAAACTGTGCTTAACATGACCCTCAGTTGTGTGTGCACATCGGTGTGTTTAATAAGCACAACATTTAAATAAGTATCTGTGCATAGAAAACAATGGTACTTTGGATAAATATTAGAATCATTTAAAGAGCTTTTAAAAAAATTCTAATGCTGGGCTACAGAGATGGCTTAGCAGTTAAGAGTTCTTCCTGGCCCCCTAGAGGATCCAAGTTCAGCTCCCAGCATCTACATGACGTTCACAACTGTTGGAAACACTAGTTCCAAGGGACCCAACACCCTCTTCCACCCTCCGAGGGGCATACATGAGACACACACACACACAAACACACACACACACACACACACACACACTGTGCTTTTAAAGCTCTTGAGGGCTCATCCAAGTGGTAGTCAATCAGAGACACTGCTATAGGAATGCTATAGGAAGATCCACCTACCAACATCAGCTGCTTCTAAGTAGATAGCTTAGGGTATTTTTTGCCTTTTCTGTCTTGGTTGCTTACTTTTTATACCAAATAAGTACGAGGTGGGATGGCCAGAAAACAAAGGATGGCGCCTGCAGTAAATTAAGCATTGCTCTCATGGTCTCTTCTGTGTTACCTACCTCAGGCGGGCTGCTGTACAGAGACATAGGACTCTGACTAAAGCCATTTGGCTTTTCTAGTACCACCTGTTTAAAGAAAAATAAAGTCAGGAGTTAAAACACCAACTTAACCAAGCAAACAATTTTGAAACATTTCTTTTTTTTCCCCTTCCCTTCTCCCTCTAACTCTGGCTCAAAGGTTTTAATTTATTTATTATGTGTAAGTACACTGCAGCTGTCTTCAGACACCCAGAAGAAGGCATCAGATCTCATTACGGATGGTTGAGAGCCACCATGTGGTTGCTGGGATTTGAACTCATGACCTCTGAAAGAGCAGCCAGTGCTTTTAACCACTGAGCCATCTCACCAGCCCCGGAAGCATTATATTTCTAAGATGTCAAATCGTACAGACTAATTGAGATGGCTCAGAGGCACTTGCCACCAAATCTGACAACTTGAGTTCAATCCCCAGAACCCACCTGGTAGAGGAGAAAACTTGACTCCCGTAAGTTGTCCCTGACATCCACATGTGTGTTGTGGCACAAGTGCATGCACATACACATTTACATGTATGCTCACTCATATGCAAAATAAAAGTGAAAACATTTTTAATCTTATAGGGAAAGAGAGAGGGGGAAAAGGAGGGAAAGAAGGAGGAAGCAGGAAAGAGGTGGAATGGGGACAAGCAGAAGAGAAGAGCAAGGGAGGGAGATAGATTTCCACTGCTCCACGAGAAAACAGAAGAGGGTCGGAAAATGGCCTTGAGGGAGCTATAACCTGTGGGGTGGATGAAATACACCTCAGGCTAAAACCTCCCAGGAGTACAAGTTGCCACCTGCCATAAACAACACTATGCTCTCTTTGCAGTGGAGATCCTGACAGGTTTTGACCAGGCATTAATCAAGAAAGGAAGAAGGTTTTGCTAAGATCCTATCTGACCCAAAGCCAGACAGACCGTTTACCGCGTGACAACTGCTATTTGTGCCAACAAGAGGCCTGGGCTTCATGGCCTAACTCTTAACTGTGCACAAAATGTTCTGGTGCCTCCCACCAGACAGGTGTGACAACTGGTCTCCATAGTGCTGCCTCAACTAAAGCAAAATAAATTTGGAAATGATCACAACACAAAACCCAGTCAAGACAACAAGGAACCCATCTGGCACCAGCTACTAGGCCACTATTCTCTTCAGAACAGGGAGGGGGCTTCTGGAGAAAGACCACCTGACTCAAACCAAAAGGCAAACAAAGGAGACAGAAGTCTGATCTCAGGAGCCCACATGAGAGGTCAAGAAGACATTGCCCTACTTCTAAGAACATTCCTTTCCTGGAACTTTGAAAAAGCTGTAATTCCACACTACCCTCTCAGAGAACATTTATGCAATGTTTGTTCATACACCATTAATGCTTCCACATCCTACGTCCTAGGCCAGGCTAAGAACACAGGGGCAGAATGGTGAACCCCTAAGGAGTTTCCCAGCCCAGGGCTGAGATAGACTCAAACTGGATCAAGACTTCCAGTTTTGGACTGAAGAGGTGGCAACACTTGCAGAGGACCTGACTTTGGTTCCCAGCACCCATACAGCAGCTTATAACCATCTGTGATGCCAGTTCCAGGGATCTAACACTCCTTTGGCCTCCTGGGACACTGGGTACAGGCATGGTACCTAAACACAGGCAGGGAAACATTCATACACATAAAATAAAAATAATAAATCTTAGCTGGGTGTGGTGGTGCACACCTTTAATCCCAGCACTTGAGAGGCAGAGGCAGATGGATCTCTGTGAGTTAGAAGCCATCATGGTTTACATAGTAACTTCTAGGATAGCTAGGGCTACATAGAAAGACCTGTCTCAATAGAGGATGATAGATTGATAGATAGAGATTGATAGATGAAATGAGGTAAACACAAAAACAAAAATCTTTTTCTTTTTTTAAAGACTTCCATTTTACTTAGGTTCACCCAAGTTCAGCAAGGTCAATTTACAATTAGTTTGAATCCATAGCTGATGTCTATGGCTATGTGCTGGGAAGACTGCCTCTGAGGATTCTCAGGAAACCAGATCCCTGGGACACGGTACACTCACCCTGACCGTGTCTTGAGAGTCAGCACCATTCCACAGTACCTGTATCTCCTGCTGATGCAGAGGGTCTCCCAGACTCCTGTCAAGCTTGCTACTGATATCCTCCCGGAGCTTCTGCAGGCAGTTCCTAGCCTGGGGAAAGAAGGCCAGACACTTGAGATTCGGGGCAGGAAAAATAAACAACCTTCAGGTCACTTCCTTAACCCATTCTATTCTCAGTCTGTCACAGTTCTACACAGTGGCTGCAGACAGAGGAATTGTGTTCAATGGGATTACAACCCAACCTCTCTTGTACAAACAAGATAAATTAACCCCTTCCTCTAGCAGTGCTGACATGCTAGTTGAAAAGACATGACACAAAAGACAAATAAGATGTGTAGTATAGAATCCAGAGATAAGTGCTACGGAGAAGTGTAAGCCAGGCAGGGGCTGGGAAAGACTGGGGAAGTTGGGATTAAGACCAAACAGATCACAGAGTTGGTTAGATACAGGATACTTAATTATTTGTTGATTAATAGATGAGATTGAAAAGGTCAAAAATGCTTTTTGACAGAGGCAATCAGATCTCTATGAGGTCAAGGCCAACCCAGTCTGCATAGAGTCCCAGGACAGCCACGGCTCCACAGAGAGATTGTCTCAAAAAACAAACAAACAAAAAACAGAAATATAGAAATAAATACAATTTGACACATAGGAGGGCATGGGGGCACTTCAGTGACATAAAAAGGAACAGAAGGAAAAACCATCAGAACCCATAAAAGACGGTAGCTCCGAAAATCTCGGGTTCAGGGAATCTAGGCATTCCCTCCAAGGAAGGGGTGCACACCTCCTGGATGTACTGGACCTCACTCTTCAGCTGGTTGATGTTCTTCTCGTGGATCATCTTGTCTCCAGATCTCCCTTTCAAGTACACCTGCAGTAAGCATGACACTGTTTAGTTAAGAAACACACAGTCCCGTACCCAGGAGGAAGGAACATACTGCTCCCACCAATTTACCAGGTGAGACTATCTGGTGATTCAGCCTAGCAGAGTTAAAAATGGATTCCTATTATTCCTATTATTTCTGAGTAGCAGTGCTGGGACCAAATGCAGGTTTCACTCATGCAAGACAAGCACTACCACCAACTGAGGGAGGGACATAATGCTCTGCTCAGCACACTTCAGCATTTTCCAGCTTAAGAAACATCTCTGTTAGTAAGTCTTTAATGGAATAGTATGCAGCCAGTAAAATGCAGATATAGACACAAAGATGTTACAATGTGTCATAAGTGCGGGAGGAGAGGGCAGGACAGAGTCCACTATCACAGTTTGATTTTCCTTTAAGAAAAGTACACATGTATTTCTAAGAGGGCATACAGTAAGATGTTTACAATGGTTACTCTACTAGATTATGGGGTAGCACTGTCCTCTTCAAAAGGCATGCAATTACTGTGAGTACAGAAAGTAAATAAAGTAATTAAAAGTATTCAGTTTGGGAAGGAAGAAGCAAACAATTCCTATTTGTAGATGGCATAACCTTGAAGACAGAACAGCCAAAGAAACCCCACAGATGACAACTCCAGAGCAGCAAGGCTAAGATACTAACTCAATGCACAACTAGTTGTCTCCCTATATTCTAGCAATTAGCAATCCAAAGATGACATCTCATTTACAGGAGCTGGAGGGATGGTGATTCAATGGTTAAGAGCACTTCTCTGAAACCATGAGGACTAGAGTTCAGACTCTAGCACCAAGGTGACAAGCTGGCTTCCCCACAAGTGCCTATGACCCCAGCTCTAAGCTGGGGACAGACAGGAACATCACCAGAGCTTACTGGCTTCCAGTTTAGCTGAGAATATACAGGCCTTAGGTTTAAGAAGAGACCCCTGCCTCAAAAGAAAAGGCAGACAGTGACATCCAATGGCCTCTTCTGGAGTTTGCATATGTGTGCAGGTACAGAAGTACATGCATCCACATACACTTGCACTGACAAATGCTCACACAAATAAATACCTAAAATAATAAATAAAATTCCATTTACAGCTGGGTATGGGAGTTCACACTTATAATCCTATCACTTGGGAAGTTGAGGTAGGAGTTCTAGGCTAGTCTGAACTACAAAGTGAAATCCTATCTTAAAAATAATAATGGATCCAACACTAGGTATGGTGGCACATGTCTTTAAACCCAGCACTTGGGAGGCAGAAGGCTGGAGAATCAAAAGTTGAGGCCAACCTTACAGAGCAGGCTCCAATCTAGCCCATCCTATAATGTCAGACCTTACTTATATCAAGTATATAGCAAAATGAGGGGCTAGAAAAATGGATAAACAGTTAACAACACTTGTCCTTGCAGAGGACCGAGGTTTGGTTCCCAGCACCCATATGGCAACTCAAAGCCATCTGTAGCTCCAGTTCCAGGGGATCCTGATGCCCTCGTCTGATATATATGGGCACCAGGCCAGTATGCACATGGTACACAGACATGGAGCAAAACACTTGTGTACAAAGAATAAAATAAATAAATAAATCTAAATTAAAGATTTTTAAATAGCAAAATTAAGTTTTCTATTTTGAAATTTACAAACTAGTTATTGTAGAGAGAAAGAAAGGAAGGAAGGAAGGAAGGAAGGAAGAAAGAAAGAAAACCTTAAAAAATTAACTCTATCGTTTCTCCTATCTCTCTGGACAGCAAGACTCAAACAGTAATCCCTCCCAAAACTGCCCAACAGACTCAACACATTCCTATTAAAACTCTAGCCGGCTCCTTTTAAAAAGATATTTACTTATTTTTGTGTATAAATGTTTTGTCTGCATGTATGTATGTGCACCACGTGCCTATGAAGTCAGAAGAAGGTGTTGGCTTCCCTGGAATTGGAGTTTCAAATGGTTGTGAGCCACTATGGGCACAGAGAACCGAACCTTAGTCCTCTGCAAGGACAATCAGTTCTCTTAACCACTGAGCCATCTCTCTACCCCTCAAGCTGGCTTATTAGCAAAAGCTGGTAAGCTGAGCTTGAAGTTCATAGAGGTATGTTACGAACCCTGAGCACCAACAAAAAAACCTTAAAGGACAATTTCAAAATTAGCTACAAAATTACAGTAATCACTAATCAGGATGGCACTGTCGTATGGACTAATGGGCAGATTAGAAGAATTACTGCTACAGGCATGAAAATATGCTAAGCACATGCAAGGGAAGGTCACACTGAGTCCCATTAATACATACAACTAACATATTAATTAAAAATAGACATTTTTAAGAAGGAAACAAACTGAAGAAAATAGGTCACATGTTACTGATTCCATATACAGAAGAATCTAAAATAGGCAAGTCCAGGAAGACATTAAGTTGCAGCTGGAGAAATAAATGGAGATGTTTCTGAACTGAAGCCAGGCCTGGTGGTACATATCTGAAGTTCCAGAACTCAGAAGGCAAAAGCAGAATACTGAGAAACTGAGGCAAAACTGGATTACATAGACCTGGTCTTTAATTAAAAACAAAATAAAAAACAAAACAAAAGAAAACAAAACCCTTGGAATTTAAAGTGGTGATGTTTGAACAACTCTATGGCTATAGTAAAAGCATTGACTGTTTTAACTGAGTTCACTGTGTCATTTGTAAATTATCTAACTATATATTCTAAAGTTATTTCTAGTTGAAAAATTATTTTTTATTTATATGAATACTGGGGGTTTGCCAGCATTTATCTGTATACATGTGTCAGGTGCCCTATGAGACCAGAAGAGGACATTAGATACCCTGGAAGTGGAGTTACATACAGTTGTAAGCTGCCATGTAGGTTCTGGGAATTGAACCCAGGTCCTTTGGAAGAGCCACTAGTGCTCTTAATCTCTAAGTCATTTCTCTATCCACAAATTTAAAAATTTTTAATTATGTGTATGTATTTATGTCTGTGCAGGAGACTGTGCACATGAGTGCAGTTGCCCAGGGAGGCTAGAAGACAGCATCAGATCTCTTGGTGCTGAAGTTACAGGCAGTTTTGAGCCACTTAATATTGGTGCTAGGAACCCAACTCAGGTCCTCGGCAAGAGCAGTAATCACTTAACCACTGGGCTATCTCTCCAGCTCCTCTAAAGTTATTTTTTAAAAATAAAGGAATACTGTTCATCCCATGCCTGGAGGCAGGTTCAGTCAAAATCACTCACTACAGGCTCTGGACTTTGGGTGTTAAAATCCCTAAAGATGAGCAGGAGCTAGCACCACCCCCATCCCCATCCGTTCTTTCCCATCTACAAGGTGTCAATCAGCAGCTCCCTTTGTGTACCTGTAGGAGAAAGCAGAAAGAAAAGGGAAAGTGGACTGAGCTTACCTTAATGATCTCTTCATGGCCATCATGGGACTCCACCAGTTCTGAAGCCAGTGAATGACCTGAGGAGTGGCCAGACACCATGGCATAGGTCTTCCTGCCCGCCTGCGAGAGAGACAGAGAGAAGTGACTCAGAAACCACACAGCAACAAGGACCTCCTGCCACACCTCAAGACCTACAAGAAGCTTCAGTCTGACTTCTTTCCCCTCCAAGCACAGCCACACAGCAACAAGGACACAGAACAGGGAATGTTAGTAGAAAACTTGGGTTAGCTTTCATTTTAGTGGGGGGTCTCCCACTTCCCAAAGCATGAGGCTGAGCTAGCTGGTTGTGTCTGAAAGGAGATGCTCTCAGGCTTGTAGCAACATTAGGTTGAGGGATCAGCAGCAAGAAAGAACTGGCTGAAAGGAGGACTCGCCCCCAACAGACACCTTGATACCTTCTGAGCTATGTGCTCAAGTTCATCTCCTGTCAGTTCACTCTGGAGAGTCAGCCTGAGAATGTCCACGCTGCCCTAGTAATGACAACAACAGCAACAGTGACCCCTTAACCTTTCAAGCCCACAAGAACAACCAGCCAAAGTGTTCTCTCCAGCAGGCCTGTCTTTCCCTATTCAAAGACAGTCCCAAGAAGTGTTCTCAGCTTGCCCAGTATCAGGTCACCCTGCGTATTGGTAGGTCTCTAACAGGCCTCTGTCCACATACCTGAGACTGACTATAAAAGCCCATGGCTCCATGTGGCTCCTGGGATATACCTTGATTATCAGATCACAAGAACATAGGTCATAGATTACTCTTACTCAGACAGCAGAGAAATTATCTCTAGACTGCCATCTCCAAGCCAGTAGTTTTTTGTTTGGAGCCTTGGTCTCATGTTGCCCAAGATAGCCCTGAACTGCTGATTTTCCTGTCCCCATTTTGCCAGTGATGAGACTACTGGTGTATACTAATGTACTTGGCTCTTCACACCAGAATTTCTACTCCTGACAACCAGCCAGGTTGAGGCAGGAAGATCATCGATTCAAGGCCAGTCTGGAGTAACACAAGTGAGATGTGTCCACAAAGACAAAACAAGCAAACAGAAAACAAAGAGACAAAAGTCTGAATCCAACTGAGCCTCTACTAGCCATACAGAAGTTGTCCAGATAACAGAAGGCAGGATAATGGGTATTGATTCTGAGATCACCTAATTTCACAGGATGAAGGAGAGTTTCTTTCCTAATTTACACTAGATTAAAAACCTATGGGGCCAACTAAAGACTTAAAAGAGGAAAACAAAAGTGAGAGAAAAGTAGGCTAGGGATTTAGGATTCACAAGGGACTTAGACATTCTGAGCCTCAGTTCCAATGGAAAAAAAATAAGGGCTTGAACAGTCAAAGTGTGACAGAGTGAGTGTCAGACACGGCAGCGAGAGGGTGGGAGGAGGAGATGGAACCCAGACTGCTTGTCTATGTTAGTACTCTACCACTTGACTGCACCCCAAACCTCAGAAGGTGGGTGTGCTGGGCACTCAGGGATGAAAATGTCCTTAACTAGTGTTGGAGACACAAGCAGGTAGATTGGAGTTTGAGGTCAGATGAATCTACATAGCAAGTTCCAGGCCACAGAGCTAGCTGGAGTGAGACCCTGTCTCAAAACAAATAAATTAAATAAACAAAAATAAAAGATATTTTAAAAAGAAAGAAACAGATTGGCAGACCCAGAAAGATTGGTCAGCATGTAAAGGTTCTTATCACCAAGCATGGAGACCTAACTCAACCCCCAAGATCTCCATAGTAAAAGGAGAGAACCAATTCCTGCAAATTGTCCTCTAACCTCCACACATGAACATACTCTCACCCACAAATACATAAATGAATAAATAATTAGCAGTGGTGTGTGTGTGTGTGTGTGTGTGTGTGTGTGTACGCATCTGAAAGCTCAAGGTCAATGTCAGGTAATTTCCTCAACTGCTGCCCGCCCCCATTTTTGGCACAGTCTTACCATGTAGCTCTAGTTGTCCTGAAACTCACTATTTAGAGCAGGCTGTCCTTGAAGTCACAGAGATCTGCCTGAGTCCCCCTTATTTTTTGGGACAAAGGTACACTGAACCTGGAGCTCACCAATTTGGCTAGGTTGGAAAGCCAGCAGAGCACCTCCGAATCCTCCTGTCCCCAGACTCTAGCACTGGGATTACAGGCATGTACTGCCATCAAGAATCAAACTCAGGTTCCTGTGATTGCATGGCAAGCATGTCTCCCCTGCTCTATGAGGTATTTTTTGTTTGTTTATCTTGTTTTTAAATATTTTTTAAAAATTTTATGTGTATGAGTGCTTTTCTTACAGATATGCGTTTCACCATCTGTGTGCAGTGCCCCTGGAGGCCAGAAGAGGGTGTCAAATCACCTGGAATTGAAGTTACAGATAGCTGTGTGTCACCATGTTGGTGTTGGAAACCAAACCCAGCTCCTCTGCAAAAGCAGCCAGTGCTCTTAAACTCTAGCATCTCTCCAGCCTCCTTCTGCCACAAGTTGTAAATGGCACATTCTCCCCAACAATGATAGCTATGTGAGGCAGTGCATATGCTGATTAGTATTAGCGTGTGATTAGCTGATTGTCATTTCACACTATTCACATACATACAATTTTATCTGTCCTTTAGAAAAACATAATATGCCAGGTGCCTTTTTGAGACAAGTTCTTATTATGTAGCCTAGGACTTGCTGTACAGACCAAGCTAGCCTTGAACTCACAGAGACCTGCCTGTCTTTGTGCTGGGATTAGAGGCACATACCACCAATCTCAGTCAAGGGAATTCAGACAATTCTTTGACACATCAATCTTACCAGTTACCAAAGAGAAAGGTAGACTTGTAAACTGTAATGGCTGTTTTTAATTGTCAGCTTGACATACTCTAGAACACCTGGGAAAGGATAACAATGAGAAACTCTCTAGATTAAATGATGGCACACTCTTAGTCATAGAGTTCAGGATGCAGAGGCAGGAGAATTGGAGGCCAGCCCAGACTGCAGTTACAAGGCAGCCAAGGTTACAAAGAGAAACCTTGTCTTGGGGAAAAACAACAATAACAACAACAACAACAACAACGACATCAACAACAACAACACAGTGTTTATGTACTGGAGATGTAGCTCACTTGGTAGAATGCTTGACAAGTCCCAGGTTCAGTTTTCAGTATTACATAAAATCTGGCATGGTGAAGGACACCTGTAATCCTCCCACCTGAGTAGGAGGATCACAAGTTTGAGCCTGGGCTACACAGTAAAACCTTGTTTCAAAGCCATCTCCCACCCACAAGATAATGAAACAGATATTTTTATAATTCCTGTAGCTATCAAAAGAATAAAGTAATACTTTGAACAACCATGAGCATAAATTGGATCATTTCGATTAAATGAATCAATTCCTAAAAATGAGAGGAAAAACAACAAATAAAAACTTCTACCACTGTGAGCCACCCAATCCAAAATGACTAATGTGAGACTATAGCTGGTAGAGACATCAGGATATAATCTGAACTCTCGGAGCAGAATTCAGCAGGCCTGGGGAGTTCTCTCCACTATATCAGCTCGTGGACTGTTCAGGAAGTAGTGCCGATTCTATGCAATCCCACCCAGAGAGCAGATGACAGTGCGTTCACTTGATGTTTTATGTATGGGTGTTCTGCCTGCCCCTAATCCATCTACCATGTGCATGCATGATGACCAAGGAAGCCAGAAGAGATCACCACCATGCAGGTGTTGGGAGTCAAACCCAGGTCCTCTGGAAGAGGAGTGCTCTGGCAGCTGAGCCATTTCCCTAGCCCTGTGAACTGTTAAATTTGTAAATCCATTATGTTAGAACATTATTCAGCAATAAAAAGAAACAAAATACTGATACATGTACTAGAAATCTTCAAAACATTACAAGTAGGAAAAAATAAAAATAAAATGCCATGTATGGTAGATGCCATACAAGTCCATTTATATAATATTCTTGAATGAATGAGAAAGAAATGGAGACACCCTCTTCCTGTAAGCAGACTGTGATGACCTGTTGAACATGGTTCACTACTCTCTTTATCCAGAAATCCTTACAAAGTCATACAAATCAAGTGGTTTAATCTTTGTGTTCACTTTAAGAATACTGCGAAACTGTCCAGGCCATGCAAGGTTTCACATCAAAAGACCATGGGAAACTGTGAAGTATTTAAAAGGTTTGCTTTAAAGAAGCAACGTCAGCCACTCTGACATTACACTGCCAGAGTCAGTGGATGTGCCCAGGCCAAACAGTGGGGCTGGACAGGACTGGTTGATAAAAACACTGCTAAAATTTTGGTGCACATGCTTAAAATGCAGGAAGTAATGCTCAACTTAAAGGTTTACTTGTGAATTCTCCAGTCATTGAACATATCCAAGTGAACAAAGCACCCAGTATCAGAACTCATGATCGTATTAATCCATATATGAGCTGCCCTGACACATGGAGGTGACCCTTCACTGAAAAGGAACAAACTGTTTCTAAGTCAGAAGAGAAGACTGCACAGAAGAAAAAGACTTACAACCCAAGAGTAGATTCAGCACAAAATAAACATGAAAGGAAGAAAGAAAGGAAGGAAGGAAAAAGATAAAGAGAGCAAGGAAGAGGGAGGGGGATAAGGAGGGAAGGATGGAGAAAAGGAGGGAGGGAGGGAGAGAGAGAGAGAACAAACGAACAAGTAAAGACTGCTGGGAGCTAACGGAAAGCCATGATGTGGTTGCTGGGAACTGAACTCAGGACTTCTGGAAGAGCAGTCAGTGCTCTTAACCGCTGAGCCATCTCTCCAGCCCCAAAACCCTAAAACTACTTTTAATGGTAAGTAATATTCTATTATTTGTAGATAAATGAATTTATTCAAATCAACTCCTATGTAGGTTGTCAATTTACTCTCTCTCTCTCTCTCTCTCTCTCTCACACACACACACACACACACACACACACACACACACTTTAAAAAACAACTTTGAGGCCACAAGATGGCTCAGTGGGTAAATGTGTAAAGAGAGGAACAACTCTACAAAGCTGTCCTCTGTCCTACACACACACACAAACACTGACACATGCACACACACACACACACACACACACACACACACACACACACAAATAATAAAACAGGTTTTAAAAGAAAATATTGTGGCTGGAAAGATGTCTCAGTGGTTCAGAGCAAACTTGGGTTTGGTTCCTACACACAAGTGGCAGCTTACCTGTAACTCCAGTTCCAGAGATCCAATGCCTTCTTCTGGTCTCCATGGGCACTAGGCATGCAATACATGGTGCATATGCATATATTCATACAGACAAGACACTCATACAGATGACATAAAATAAATAAACCTTAAAGAAAATCTTTCACTTGATAGATCAGAATGATCTATAACTGTACCTGAATCACTCTCATCTCCGTGCAGAAAAGGAATGGCATTTGGAAGAGTTGCAACTATACTCCCAACCCCACCCATCTCCTCAGAGAAGTCCTACTTAGCCTTCTGAGGCCCACCTTGAGGGTTAGAGATGTAACTCAGCTGGTAGAAAGCTTGCCAACCATACCTACCATGCATGAGGCCCTGAGTTTGATCCCCAGCACCATATAAACCAGGAGTAATGCTGCACACCTGTAACCCTAGCACTTGGGAAACAGAAACAGAGGAAGATCAGAAACTCAAGGTCAACCTCAACTATACAGTAAGTCCAAGGCCAGCCTGGGCTACCTGAGAACCTGTGTTTAAGGCTGGGAGTGGTGGCACATGAATTCAATTTTTTTATTTTTAATGGCCTTTTAAAAATTTAATGTGTATGGGTGTTTTGTCTGCATATATTTAAGTGTATCATGTGTATGCAGTGTCCAAGGAGGCCAGAAAAGGATGTCAGATCTTCTGGAATTGTAATTACAAACAGTTGTGAGCTGCTATGTGGATGCTGGGAATCAAAACCAGGTCATGCGGCGGAACAATCTAGACTAGAGCACAGCTTTAATCTTAGCACTCAGAAAGCAGAAGCAAACAGATCTCTGTGAGTCTAAGGCCAGTCTGATCTTCCTAGCAAGTTCTAGGCTACCCAAGACTGTATAGTTAAGACCATGTCTCAAAAATAAATAGATAGATGATAGATAGATAGATAGATAGATAGACAGACAGACAGACAGACAGATAGAGATAAAATGTAAACTAAAATAACCACAACAGAGGCAGCAAAAAGCACATAAGTGCCAGAGGATGGGAAGGAATTCGTGAAATACTGTCTTCAGGACGTGACATGGCCTTTGTGCTCATAATCCCACTGCAGCTGGGGTCACCTGTACAAGATCAAGTCAACAAGATCTAGGCAGAAGGCAGTACTAATTAGCTCACTAGGTTGAGGGAGGTATGAAAGTGGGCGAAGAGAGGCTGGAGAGATGGCTCAGCAGTTAAAAGCACTGGCTGTTCTTCCAGAGGACCTGAGTTCAGTTCCCAGTACCCACACGGTAGTTCACAACTATCTGTAACTCCAGTTCCAGGGGATCCGACACCCTCACATAGAGACATACATGCAGGCAAGACACCAACTCACACAAAATAAATTTTAAAAATAATTAAGAAGGGGGTGTGGGAAAGAGTTTGTGGGAAAGAGTTAGAGGTAGATACATTCAAGACACAATATATACATATATGAAATTGTAAAAGAATAAATAAAAAGCCCCATATGGAACATCTGTCATATCCCTTCCCTAAGGCTCACTGCAGAAAAGAAGGCAGAAACTCCACATACGATATGATATTGCAAGCACTTGGCTGTTCTTTTATAACCTTTTGATTGTTTTTCATTTTTGTTTTTTTGTTTCAAGGCAACAATCTCACTGTATAACCCTGGCTGGCCTTGAGATTGCTATATAATTCAGACTGTCCTCAAACTCTCAGAGATGTGCCTACCTCCACCTCCCAAGTACTGGGATTAAAGTATACCAGCATGCCTGGCTTCCTTTATAGATCCTTGAACACAGTTTATTTAGCAGTGACAGGCATGGAGCTGCTCTGAGGACACTTGGATGAGTTCAGGTGATCTACCCAGGGATCTTCTGATTCCCTTACTCTGAGAAATAGGAGAGGAGGAGAGGGGAATGTTGTTTGTTTGTTTGTTTGTTTGAGACAGGGTTTCTCTGTGTAGTCTTGCCTGTCCTCAAACTCAAAGATCCACCGGCCTCTTCCTCCTGAGTGCAGGATTAAAGGCATGCTCCACCACTGCCCAGCCAGGCTCTTTCATTTAGAGCAAACAGTCAGGAACACTAGCAAAGCCAAGAGACAGTGGCTGAGGAATATCATGAAAAAGATCAGCAATAGCCAAAAAAGGCAATCTTACGAAGAAATACAAATGGCCCATAGATACATGCAGGATGCTCTTCTGGGATGGGCACATCAGCGGTACAGCAGCAGAAAGGTCAGGGCCAGCCTGGCTACACAGTGAGACTCAAACATAAGGGAGTGTGGTGGGGTGGTGATGGAGAGATGGCTCAGAGCCCTGATTGTTCTTGCAGAAGACTTGATTCAGCTCCCAGCATCCACATGGTGGCTTACAACTGTCTATAACTCCACTTCCAGGGCATCAGATATCCTCTTCTGGCTGCCATGGGCACTGCAAGCACATGGACACTGTGATGCACAGTCTATATTTACAGACAAAACACCCATATACATAAAATAAAAATTTTAGAAAATTTTAAACCACAAAAAGACCAAAAAGTGTTTTACATTTGTGATCCCAATACTTGAGAAACTGGCTAATGAGAGTTTGAAGCCAGCTTGGGCTACACAGTGAGTTCCAGGGAGTTTGGGCTTTTAAATTAAAGAAAATAAATAGACACTAATTCCCAAAACATGGCTTTTCATTTATTTAAGTACATGAACACAGCAGTAATTGCCAACTCCTACACACAGCAATTACTATGTGTGGGACCCTATTGGGCTCTGTTCCAAGGACTTTACATGTGCTAACTCATTTAATCCTAGCAATATCATATATAGTAGGCACCAACGTTCCAATTTTAAAAACAGGTTGAGAAGTTAAGAGTCTCATCATGCAACTAATCAGAGACAGAGCCAGGATTCAAATATTCAAATCTAAGACCTGTGGCTTCAGTCTGGGCTTCTAACCAAGATGCCACATGGCATTTGTGCTATGTAAATACACAAGAAAAGCACTGAAGATACACACACACACACACACACACACACACACACACAGAGTCGGGTCAGGGGAGGATCAGAAGTTCAAGGTCATCCTGGCTATACAGCAAGTCTGAGGTTAGCCCCTGGAAAGGAAGAACACCAAAAGTAGATCAAGGAAAAGAAAGAAGGTGGAGGGGTTTGAAGGGCCTTTACTTACATATATTCCTGTCGTTTTGGGTTTGTGTGTACTAGACTGGCTGACCAGTGAAGCCTAGGAAGCCTCCTGTCTCTACCTCCCAGCACTGGGGTTTCGACTGTCCTGCTGCCATGCCTCGGTTTTATACACATGGGTCCTCAGCTTGCCCAGCAAGTGCTCTACTGACTGAGCCATCTCCCCAGCTCCTTCTGGTGATATTTTAAACTTTAATGGAAATGTTGGCTAACACTCCTATAAGAAAAATTACAGAAGAGAGGAGAGGTACTAAGTGTAGTAAGAGGTAGGGCATGTGAATTCCATCTAGTATCTACTAATCCTGCAGCTGCTTGCTCTCTCTGGACCCTGTTTACAGTCTGTAGAGTGGGTGGTTACAGCCACCTAGCTTAGTTTGAGGCTGAGTAGGAGGTAAGGACAGTGTGGAAGTACTCATACCCCACAGAAGTATGGCAGCAGCACTGTACCCAAGCAGCTCAAAGGAAGAGTGCATTAACACACTGTCAAAATGGCCCTGGAGAAAAGCCCAGGGCTCTCTATCAACCTACAGAGCCACAGACCTCACCCCACAATTCCAAACCAATGCCAAAGATGGAAAGAAAACCTAGGGCTCTTCTCTGCTGGATGAGACTCGCTGTCCTCTGGGGCTAGAGTGGCCGCAGGACTATGCTCAGGCAGAAAAGACTTAGAAACACCCCCAAAGTGTCTGGTAGGATGGCACCCACTGGGGCCTCTGCATGGCTACATGGGAAGTGAAGTCTTCTCTGGGGGAGAAAGAGCAGCACTAATCACAAGGTGAGCAGGCCTCTAACCTCATAAACACTCTCTGGAGAAGCCCAGCTACCTCCAATTACAACAGCCTCTCCACTGTTCAAACAAACCAGCAGCATGACTCATTCCTCAAAGCAGGGAGGAGGTAAACACATAGCTATGGGCTTAATAGATCAAGAGGCTCAGAAAGAGGTGATAGGAGATAAATAGGGAGGCCCCAAGGAGATAAACAGGGGGGCCCCAGGGGTTCTCACACCACAGGCTTATTGAATGGGAAAAGATCCATGGGAACAGCCTGTTTCCCTAGAACCCACTCTCCAGGTTTCTAGGGAGCCACTAATACTAGGAGTGGGAGGTCCAGGGTAGAAAGCCAGGGTCAAAAAGGTAAGAGAAATAGAAATGGTCTCTGAGCTGCAAACCTTTGAGTCACCTTCACCATATACCCAACTTCTAGAAGCATATGTAATCTTGCAATCTGCTGCTCTAGTGACCATCTTAGTCACTGCCTGCCCTGCTTGTGGCTGGGCCAGCTTATGCCCACTGACAATGGCTACCTTCTCATAACACTGGCTCCCGAGAGGCCAGCATGAGGGAAGCCTCATGAAGTCACAGAAGAGAATGGGATGGAATGGGATGGCTAGGTGCCCAGTCTCCTAGGGAAGGTTCCCTGTTCACTGAGCACGCAGGCTTTGTGTGCCTGGTCCTTCAGGAGACAAAGAATCCCCTCTCCCACTCTCCTCCTCACAGCTAAACTAACAAAATAGTTTACCTTTAATCCGGAAGCCTACCCACAGTATGGACTGGACAAGCACCACAACAAAGAAAATAAAATGTGAAGAAGAGACTCAGAGAAACACCCTAGATGGTCACCCATTTCTCATAATCTGGGACCCTTACACTGGGGTCTGGCAGTGAAAGTATATACATAGAGAGGGTGGGCTCCCAAACCCCAGCCCCAAAAAGCTATACTGGCTGCTGACCTAGTCTCCCTGAAGGTCTCCCACCTGCCTCAAACCCAGAGGGCTGGAGGAAGGGAAAACTCCCCAGGACCAGGTACCACCAATGACTGAAGCTTCTCTAGTTTCAGACACTCTACCTTTGATTTGGTTTTCCTGGTCTCACATTCTTTCATTTATCACCTCCACCCTACTCTAACACTCCATAGTCTCCTCTCTCGGTCTCTGCTGCCCAGGCTTAAATTCAGGCCAACAGTCTTCCTGGCACACATCCATCCCCCCAACTAAGCCTGCCCACCCCTAAGAAACAGGTGTTTCACAAGACTGCTCTGTGACCCAAAGAGGCACATGCCATAATTACCAACAAGCAGGGAAGCTCGTCCCACCCGATCTGAGCACAGGTCCTGGAACCGAAACCATCCGGTACACGCCTCCCTCCACCCCAGAGAAATATGGGCAATGTTAGTGCCACATGCCTAATGATTAAGTAATCTTCCTCCCTCATACCCTCCCTTCCCTTTCCAGGCAAGAAAGCCAAGCTCTCCCAGAATACCTGGCAGCCTTGGAGACTTCATTGAAAAGTCATGGCTGGCAATAATAGGGGTAGGGGCGATGGTGTCAAGATAAACTTACTGGATGGGTCTGGGGCAGGGGCAGGGACTGAAACAATAGTCTCCAAACTTGAAAGATTCCTCCACCCAAGAGTTTCTTCCCCACCCAGGTGTCACGGAGACAGGCCTTCAATCATTTTAGAATTCCTCTCATTGGAGTAATCACCAATGATCAAGGAGCAGAGTGCTCTTTGTGTGTATCTTAGGCTGGCTTCAAGCTCACTATGTAGCCAAGGATAAACTGAGCAGCTTGCTTCTACCGCTCATGTTGGGTTTATGTGGTTCTAGGAATTGAACCCAGGAACTTCATGTTAGGTGAACACTCTAACAACAAAGCAATGTTCCCAGCCCCTCGATCCTCTTTGAAAATATTCAACTCCATTCCCAGGTACTTCACTCTCATGTAAAAAGGAAATGTAAGTCCACATAAACTTATAAAGCTTCATACCAGTAATACTTACAACAGCCAAAGAGTAGAAACAACTCACAGGTCCAACAGTTATTCTATGATGAACATATATTCATGATAGTATAATTAAATATGGAATATCATTCAGTTCTAAAAAACAAAGGCAGTGGTAGTGCACACCTTTAATCCCAGCGCCTGGGAGGCAGTTTTGAGTTTAAAATCGAGCCTGGTATACACAGCAAGTTCCAGGACAGCTAGGGCTGTTACACAGAGAAACCCGTCTCAAAAAACCCAAAACCAAAATAAACAAATCAAACGTAGACCTAACATGTTACATGTGTGTGAGCCTTTAAAGCAGCATGCAACTTGAAAGCAGCCAGTCGGGAGGACCACAGACTACATGACTTCACTTACATGAAATGTACATATGAACAAGTAAAATATAGACAAAATAGACATGGCTTGGGAGACTTGGGGTGGGGATGGGGAATGGAATGGGGAGTGAATGAAGATTTCTCTATGAAGTGAGCAAAAGGTTCTAAAATTGCCTCAGTGATGACCGTGTAACTCTGAATACACTAAAAAACACAGAATTATATACCTTAAATTGGTGAATCATATAGCACAATATTTTAATAAGGCTTACAAAATGGTTGAAACTCATGGTAAGCTTATAATAAATCACATCCCAATTTTAAAAATATTTATCTTTCTTTCATGCACATAAGTATTTTATCTACATGTGTATCTATTCAACACATGAGTACCTGGTGCCCAGAGGCCAAACGAAGGTGTTAGCTCCCCTGGAACTGGATTACAGATGCTGGAGTTCTGCCATGTGGGTGCTGGAAATCAAACCCACAACCTCTAGCAGAACAGCCAGTGCTCTTAACTGAGCCATCTCTTTAGCCCCTTTCAGCTCAATTTTTAACAAAAGAAAAAGTAGCCTCAGGCATAAGCTACTTCAGCTTCTGAAGTCTTACAGGAAACATCTGATCCACAGGAAAGACAAGGCTCATCATACAGCAGATAAAACAAATTCCAAACCTACTCAGGTTTGCCAAGAAGAAAGGAGGAGGAAGAAGAGGAGGAAGACAAGGAGGAAGAAGAGGAAGAGGAGAAAAAAGCCATGTGTGGTGGTTTAAGTTGTTAATCCTAGCACTTGGGAAGCAGAGGCAGGAGATCTCTGTGAGTTCAAGGATAGCCTGATCTACATAGCAAGTTCTAGAACAGCCAGGGCTACACAGAGAGATAATCTGTCTCTAAACAGAAAGAAAAAAAGAAAGAAAGAAAGAAAGAAAGAAAGAAAGAAAGAAAGAAAGAGGAAGGGGAGGAGGGAGGGAAGAGAGAGAGAAAGAAAGAAAAAGAAAGAAAGAAAAGGGGAGGGAGGGGAAAGGAAAGACAGACAGAGAGAGAGAGAGAGAGACAGAAACAGAGAGACAGAGATAGAGACACAGACAGGGAGGGAGGCAGGAAGAGAGGGAGAGAAGATTAGGGGAATAAGTGTAGTGTATAAAGAAAGGTAACAATGAATTATGCAGAGAACCCAGAGTACACCAGCTGCTTTGGCCTCAAGAAAAGAAGAGGAAAGGGGTCATTAACCCTCAGCATCACTGTGAAAACTCAGCCCTGTTGACTAACAACAGTCACACTCAGTTCTCCATCCTGGGTCTCTCTACGCCCCCCGCCCCATTACTCTTACCATCCTACACTGGCAGAGATATTACTGGTTCTGTAATATCAAGGAAAGGGGAATAAGCAGATAAAAATAAACAAATGTCAATATGAGAAGGAGCAAAAATTGACCAAAGTCAGGCCAGGTGTAGTGATACATGCTTTCAATCTTAGCACTTTGGAGGCTGAGGCAGGAGAATCATAACAAATCTAAGGCTATTATTCTG
>JANHMN010000001.1:59278017-59327964 GCA_030674055.1 Rhabdomys pumilio | reverse complement strand
AGGCTATTATTCTGGGCTACATGAGGTCTGGGCTAGCCTGGGTACAATGTGAGACACTGCCTCACAAACAAGGTGGGGTGGGGTAGGTAGAGATGGAGATGGTTCAGTGGGTAAAGTGCTTGCTACACAAACATGATGATAACCAGAGTATAGATCCCCAGAGACTGAGAAAGAAATCCTGACGTCAGCACCTGCCCTCTACACTGACACACAGAATCCTCCGATGTCTTCCACCCCTAGGCTTGGGTGCCCAGATGCAGTTAAGACAATCCAGTCCATACCAGTGACAGAGAATAAAGCTAACATCTGAGCACTTACCACATGCCAAGTGCTGTGTTTAATGTTTCCTACATATTATCTTACTTAATCCTCATAATGATCTTATGAGAAGGCACGATTATTGTCTCTTCTTACATATGAGGAAACTGAGAATGAAGAAATTAATTACCAAAGTGCTCTGGCAAAGCATTTAGTCAGACTCACAGAGTTATGCTGCTTTATTTCTTTACTTTTAATTATTAATTTATTTTGAGGCAAGTTCTCATGTACCCCAGACTGGCCTTGAACTCCCTGACTAATCTTCTGACTGTTGGGATTACAGGCATGCGGCACTACACCCACCTCTATATAGTCTGATCTGATCCAGGACCTTGTGGATGCCAGGCAAGCAATCTAACAGCCCCAGAGTCATGCTCTTAAGCACAATACTATTAATGGGAATCATAGGTTAACTGAAATTGTGATTACACTTTAATCACAAGAAAGGAGTCTGTAAAAAAAAAATGGGAATATTAATCTCCCTCTAATTCCTACAATAAGAGCCAATAACTGCCTAGAACCGACAAAAACAAAGCTAAAACAGAAGGCAGAGTTCTGCAGTAAATCACTTTCTCAGTATGCACGAAGCCCCAGGTTCAATTCTCCATACCTCATGTTTCCCTGGTGGAGAATGGGTGTGGATTAGGCTGGGGTATAGATCAATTAGAAGCTTGCCTATCATGCCCAAATTACTAGTTTTGACCCTCAGTACCACATAAATTAGTCAGGTCATACGGTTGTAACCTTGGCAATCAGAAGGTGAAGGCAGGAAGATCAGAAGTTTAAGGATATTAACATTGGGTTTGAGGCCAGCCTCAATACAAGAACTGAAGAAAAGGGGAGGAGAGAAAGGAGAGGAAGGGGAACTAACTAAATGCCTCAGCAAAAGGTGTCTGATGCCTAACCTGATGACAAGATCCACGTGGTAGGAGGGAATGAACTTCTCTGACATGCCTCCTGACTTCTACACATGTGCATGGCATGCTTGTGCTACTGCCCCAAGTAAATAAACAACTGTAATTTTCAAAAAAGAAAAGAAAAACACTACTATAAGTATCTTACTTAGAAGCAGAGGTTCTCACAGAACAAACAGCTAAGATTTCAAAGTGGCCACTTCCATGTAGCAGAACTTACAGTGAAGAACAAGTACATTCTTTCAGAACCCATTTGATATTAGTTTTGTTTTTAAAATTATGAACAAGAGCAGGATGTGGTATGGTGGCACATGCTGAAGTCTGAGCACTTGGGAGGTAGAGACAGGAGCAGGAGTTTAATGTTAGCTTAGGGTACAGGAGACCTTGTCTCAAAATGCCAACAAATAAATATAAACTATGTGCAAATATTCTTTACATTATTTATTTAATACATATGATTGGTTTTTCCTACACGTATGTATGTATACTGCACACACACTTGGTGCCCACGGAGATTAAAAAAGGACACCTGATCTCCTGGAACTGAAATTGTGAATGGTTATTAGCTACTATGTGGGTGTTAAAAATCATGCCAGGGTCTCTCTGTAAGAGCAACTAGTGCTGAGAACTACTGAGCCATCTCTCTATCCCTCTAACATATATTCTTTCCATTTAAAAAGTCAAAGGGAGGGAGGAAAATAGGGAGAGAAGGAAGAAGGCAGACAGAGATCACCCATGCTACAGACTCTATGTGGACATGTGTTCTTTTCCACACTGCCTCCACCGTCCTCCCCTGGGTCATTTGGGTTTTGCTCTAGAGCATGCCATCCTTCACTGGGAAATTTTTTAAACCTGCCAATCAAGGATCCCTGGATCCCTGCCTATTCCTAGTTAAAGATAATCTCAGGGGACAATGGCCCCTTTCCCTGGAATCTCAGAAGAATGGCAAAATGACTTAAACTGGCTGAAACCATCCAGAAGCAGGGATCATCCACATTACTTTCCAGGACTCCCTCGGTTTGGACCTTTTAAGCTTTCCTTTAACTTCTGTGCACAGTTCTTTTCCTTCTAATAAACTCCCCGTTAGCTAGCTAGGTTACTTTCTGCTGTTTACTTTAACCAAAGGAAGGTAATAGAATTGTCTAACGAGTTCGAGATTTATTTATACCTTATATGTCAATATAATGTACCAAAGTCACTGTTAAACAATCATTTTGACATTAAAATACATTTTACAACCAGATGCAGTGGTCTGCACTTTTAAGCCCATCAAACATACATACAGCTGACACAAAGCTTTTGTCAGAAAAACTATCCTTGCCAACACTCTGGGATGTTCTTTTTTTCTTTTTCTTTTCTTTAAATGGTATTTCTCCTCCACTAAGGTTTTTGTTTTGAAACAAAGTCTTGCTATGTAGTCATGGCTGGCCTGAAATTTACTATGTAGACCAGGCTAGCCTCAAACTCAACAGAGATCTGTCCAGTTCTGCCTTCCAAGTTCTAGGATTAAAGGCTTTTACCACTATGCCCAGCATTTCCATTATGTTTTTGTTTGTTTGCTTAGTGACAAGAATAGAAGACAGTTAATTATGGAAGAAAAAGAAAGGCACTCCAAAAAACAAAGCTGGGGTACAGTGCTGGGAACAGACTGAACCTCAAAAGCTTTCTGCCCCACTATGTTGATTTCAGACCCACTAGTGGGTTATGGTCTGCAGTTTTAAAAACTCTGTCCTTACATTTATTCAACTTTAAAAGCACTACACTGTATTAGCTCTATTCCATATCAATTAAGTAAAGCACTAAAAGACACATGGACCCAGGATTCTGACTCCAACCATCTATACTCTCAAATTCTGGGGACTCCCAAGCAGAGGAGGGGAAGCATGAGGCCCCAGGTTCAATCTTTAGTACCTATAGTGTTTTCCTGATTGGGGTGGGTTGGGGGTGTAGCTCAATTAGACAAATGTTTGCCTGGTGTGGCCAAAGTCCTGGATTTGACTCCCAACACCACATAAATCAGTCATCCGTTGATTCATTTCTTTGCTCACATCTTTTGCACCCTCACTGAGCACCGTTCAATGGTATGAGTACATGACTGACTACATGACAGGTTCCTAGGGACTGTCCAGAGCTATAAATTCTATCTATAGGTTGTCTCAGAGGAAAAGAATCTAGGACAAAGCCTGTCTCCTGACTGACTGTTTACTCTCTGTCCTTCCTTCTCAGGAGCCCAGGAATGTCTCAAGAGTAAACCCAGGCAAGGGTTATTTCATTCCCTGCTTTATCGTAAAATAAGTCTCAAGTCTAGTCTGTCTCCTCTCTGATACATAGCTCTCTAGTTAGCCTTGCTATTTTCCACCTCTGCTGTCCCACCAAACAAGAAACAAAAGTATCAAGGGACGGCAACAGGTGACATATCTTTCTCTGTACTGCTGGTGTTGTGGTTTCAAAGATCTTTCTTCTGTATGGCATGGGTCTTTTTTTTCCCCTTCTCTTCTCCCTCTTGCTCCAGCCTTGCTCGCTCCAGCCCAAAGGTTTTTTGTTTTGTTTTTTAATTTATTTATTATGTGTAAGTACACTGTAGCTGTCTTCAGACACCCATAAGAAGGCATCAGATCTCATTACGGATAGTTGTGAGCCACCATGTGGTTGCTGAGATTTGAACTCATGACCTCCAGAAGAGCAATCAGTGCTCTTTTTTCACCCAGGTTTTTTTTTTCTACATCAAAAAGAAGCAAAAAGAAGTCCACAACCCCTCTTTATTCATTCACTGTCTTTCCCTGACTCAATCACTCCAAAACATGAAGAGCATGGAGCACTTGAGGCTGGGACAATAGGATATGACTGTTCGTTGGTTGGACTTTGGTTTTGTTTATCCAATTTGGTCAGCATCTCTTACCTGGGGTCGGGTGGGGGTGGGGTGGGGTGAGGTGGGGGGTAGCTGGGTTTTGGGCTGTGTCAAGACTTGTAATGTGGAAGAAACATTCATAATTCTAGGCAAAAATGTCAAGGGGACAGTGAACAGACTTCAATGATCAGCTGTACTCTAAACTTCAAGTGAGCACCTATTCTACAATTATTCTTTGAAGGGCCATAATCCAGCTGTAGCTGGGTTAGCTTTGCCTCAGGAGCATGCTGAGACAGGCAGAAGCAAAGGAATCAGATGGGGGGAGGGGGCTCAAACTCTCATCACTTTGGCTCTCGTTTCATTCTTCCACAACAACTTGGAAATAAATTAATTAGCACAGATCTACGGTGTGTTTGGATCACCCAGCAACGCCTAGAAACATTCAGCATCAAATTACAGGCCTTCTTTCCCTCTGGAGAGAGAGAAATCATGTGGTCAGCTGAGGGTGGTGGAGTGAGGAGGGCATAAGGAGAGCAGGGCAGACTGGATTGTACTGGAGAAAGCGCTCTCTCTCCCTAACCCACTCTAGGTGAGTTCCGGTCTCCAAAGGAGTTCCAAGGCAACCCCTTCATCACCTACCGGGCCTTGGCATCTGGACACGGAAGCAAAACCAAGGAAGCTACTAGTTGGCCGAAAGGGGGTTGGGGATCAGAAAAGCAGGATTTTAAAAAAGGAGAAATTCGAAAGTGGTGACCGTCAAGTGGGAGCTTTTTCCATCCTCTTGGAGAAAGATAGACTCTGTAGTTGTCTGAGACCTACCCTCCCCTCGCACGCTCTCCCCTCTCCTTTCCCAGCCCGAGGATTCCACCCTCTGCCCCCTTTCCTAGTTAATGGATCGCCATCACAGAAGTCTTTGAAGGGCTACTGAGGCCATCGGGAAACGCGGAAAGGCGTAAACCCCACCCCCCCCCCCCCCCCCCGGCCCCCCCAACGCCCGAAACAGCGCAGGGACCCGGTCCCTCGAGCGTCTTCCACGACCCAATCTAGCTGCCCACGAGACGCCTGAGTAACGCGCCCTATCCCCGGCCCGGGGCTGCAGTGTCCTCGCCAAGAACGAGTCCTCCCCAGCCCTGGAGCCGCCAAGTTTTCGTCCCATGCTTTCCATTCCACAGTCCGCCACAGGGCAAAGGAAAAAGCCCACAGGGCGACACGGGACTGACCGCACTGAGCCCGGCGTCAAGTGAAGTGGACTACCTCAGCGTGAGGCACGGGAGCGGCGGAACTGAAAAGCCACGGTGCCTGTGAGGGAAGGCAGGAGGAGCGTGACGACCTACCGGGGTCTGGCTCTCCGGGTGCACGTCCACCAAGGTACACCAGTTCCTCGTCCCGTTCATCTTCCCGCGGAGGTCCCACGAGCGTCCCCAACTCCGAGGTCCGGAGGCAACTGGGCGGGCGCGCACGGAACCGCCCCCTAGTATAGGCGCGTCAGGGGCGGGGCTGAAGATGGGCCACGCCCAGGGCGGTATTTGTCAATGAGGGTGAGCGGAAGCAAGAGCTGGGCGGTGCCAAGAGGCTTCAGGACTTGCCTATAAGCGCTATGGCCGATTTAAATAAGGTGGGGCTTGGGAGAGTGGGGTGGCCGCTTAAGAGTTTTACGTAGGGTACAAGGTAAGTGTCTTGTGGTATCTCAGCATTATTTATTAGTCTTGTCTCCTTTCAGTTCTCCAGGTTCCGTGCAGAAAAGCATCTGTCTGGTCTTTTGTAGGTGAGTTGGGGCTTGCACATGCTCCTATGGTCTTTCCTCTCCCTAAATGTAAACCAGCCTGTAGGCTTTTTAGAACTGAGTAAATCTTTCCTCAGATTTCTACCAGAGGTAGAAAGGCAGGCACCAAAGACCAGCTCACTCGGACTAGTCTAAGCCAGTCTGGCAGGTGCTTTTCTTTGGCAAGTGGCCCAGGTCGAAGTCAAAGCCAGCTAAGCTCTGGGTGGGGCTTGCTTTGCAGAAACTAGCCTTATATGGTTGGGAGAGGCGGGACACATGGCCTTAAAAGGAATTTGCACCCTAGAGAAAAGAGTCTCAGCGGCACCAAGGCATTTGCTTCACAAGCTTAGGCTGGGATCTTAAGGGCTGACCTCTGGTAGATGGCTATCGCACTGTCTGATGGTCCACAGGGACAGCAGGCACAGTGTGTAAGATCTCATCAGTTTGAGTAGGCATTACAACTATAGCTAGCAATTTGTTTTGGTGAACAGCTAGGTTCTTCAAGTGTTAGGTTGAGGGGGTGGGGGTGGGGAAACAGGAGGGTGGGCGGGGACTTGACTGGACTCTGAGTCACTTGCCAGTGATAAATGGATACAAAGCTCTGTCTATACCTGGAAGATAAATGCTAGGGATATTAGTGACCCAGAAAAGGAGAAAAACTCAGTTCTAGTCTTTTCTCTAGCCCTCTAAGAAGGCATTTGGGGTGGTGAATGAGAAAGTCCCCCACAGGCTCTGTCATTTGAATACTTGGTTCCCAGTTGGAGGCACTGTTTGAGGGGTTGAGGAAATGTAGTTTTGCTGGAGAACCAAGTCACTGGGGCAGGCTTTGAGAATTCAAAGACTCCCACCATTCCTAGTTTGCTCTCTGCTGCCTGCTTGCGGTTTGAGATCTAAACAAACTATCAACTTTCTGCCTGCCTGATGTCTCCCACCATGATGGTGATGGCCTCTTACCCCTAGGAAACACAGGCTCAAATACACACTTCTTTATATAAACTGTCTTGGCCATTGTTTTATATCACAGCAACAAACAAATAACTTATACAACACTCCATGTTATTCCCAGAGGTTGTTAAGATAGAATGGTTCTACTGTAAGTAGTCTGTTTCCTAGATCCCTGGTCAGCCAGCCCTAAGATACCTCTAAAAAATGAACTAAAGCCTCATTTTAGTGTACAGTTTAAATGACTTCTTGGAATGGGGTCTGCTTAGCAGGGAAAGGTGCCTGCAGCCAACCCTGACAACTTGAGTTCAATCCCAGGACCCACACTGTGGAAAATGAGAAAAATTGTTCTCTCTCTCAAAAGTTGTTTTCTGACTTCTACAAATGTAGCATTCACATGTACATACATACACACACACACACACACACACACACACAAATGTTAAAAAAAAAAAAAAAAAAACCCAAGAAAAAACCCCTTAGGCCTTCAAACTAGCCAGAAAAATGAAGACAAGAATTTCATATAGGTATGACATTTTTAATATTTAATTTAAAATAAACCAAGGCTGGATTGGGAGAAAATATCTGATTTGTAGAATACATTTTTGAAAATCATGAAATTACAAGTCACTGCTGAGAACAGAACTTACTTTGGAGATAAGAGGTGAACCATGCCCATTACCTTCACTCACCAGAGCTTGGCATACCCCAAAACTCAAAGGAGGAATACATTCTCCATTACCCCTTCCCATCTCTACTGAGAGCCAGCTTCTAACTCCAGGCAAAGCTCTGAATCAGGGCCCACTTCCTGAGAAAAGCAAGGATCTGTTGGTTCCCACAGAAGCTGGGCACATCTGCTCAGAGAAGCCACAAAGAAGCCACAGGGAGTAGATGTTTGACTTTAGAACCTGTATAAAAAGTCACCATGGTTCCCAGGTACAACCACCTTATGGCAGCATCCTCAGTCACAGAGGGTGAGGAAGATGGAAACCCTGAGCAGAACCAGTCCCCACCACCTTACCAAGGCCTATCAAAGCCCTTCTACCAGGGGCTGGTTGGCAGAGCAGCCTGTAGCTGCTCAGTCACTAGGGTAATAGGACAGGCTGAGGGCCCCCAATGAGGAAAGGCTGGTCTTTGGAGAGGTATGAATGTGCAGGTTTATAAAAGGCAAGAACAGCATCCTCATCCATCTCTCACACTGGTAAGGCACTGAGAGTAAAGCAGCAAGGCAGGGATGGAAAAGAAAGACAAAAGATCTCCTGGACCCAGTGACTTGGGGAAAAAAAAATATTGCAACTGAAGAGATGCTAGGACCTATGACTGTGCAAAAAGAAGTATCTGAGAAGTGAGTAGTGCCATGCCTGCATGTCCATTACCCATAGGGTTCCCTCCCTGCTCCAGAGTGGGAGGAGAAAAGGTTGCAGGGATCCAGAGAGCAGAACAACATTGGGTATTTCCCTGAGCCATATGGTTAAATATCAAAGAAATAAAGCATTACATACATGGCAATATCCATCCCTTCCTGTCCTTCACAGTCCCAGTCAGTGTATATGCTGACCATTAGTTCCACTGTAAGGGATGACGGAGAAGTCCTATAGGAAGGGCTCAGTAGGACTAAATACTCACTCCTCCAGTGCAAAGGTCAAGTTCACCCAGCAGCTCATTGCTAATGTTTATCACCATCACTCTGACCCTTCCCAGTCTTAAGTCTGAATTGGGTCACTACTAGGGGAAAAAAAAAAAAAAAGACTCCGAGGCAGGCAGGACAGAGCAAAGCAGAGCAGGCTGGCTGGGACAGGCTTGACCACAAGCCTGTTTGTGGTCCCTAGCAGAGCATGAGCTAACATGAGCTAGTCTGCAGGTTGCTCTCAGTAAGCAGTGATGCAATGGACGAAGGGTCATAGACACTGTCAAACTCCTCATCAGAGCTCAGCCCCTCTTGTTTGAGGGCTGACTCAGCAGCTGACCGGGAAGCTTTTCGCCTAAGTCAAGAGAGAAAACAGACAGACTGAGACAATCATACTTTCACACTAAAGAAGTAATTCTTCTAAGACCTAACACTACTCACATGGTTTCCTACTAGTCAGGGATCTAGGAAGATAAATTAAAGGACAGAAGCTAAGATACTAAGAATTAACCATACTGGCTTCTAGGCAGGATAAGGGACTGCATATTTCTCCAGCTTGGGAGGAACCACTCCCTACTCCCCAAGAGTGTGGTGAAGAAGGGATACACAAGGGATGTCCTGTCATACCAGGCATCCTTTTCCAAGGATTTGATCCGAGCTTGGAGCTGTTCATTGACTTCATGCTGTTCCTCCAGTTCCCGCTGTGCCTTCTTCCTCAGGCTGTCCAGCCGCTCAATTTCCTCTTCTGCTTCATCCACCTGCCGCTTCAAAGCCTTCACCCTCAGGGTTAGCTAAGCAGGATACCATGTGGGCACATTAGAAAAGCATCGACTACCAAGGGCTGGGACCTCCCTTTCAATGACTCTGACAAGAAACAATCCAGACACTCTACCACCTCCCCAACTCCCTGCTGTAACCTTGTGTAAATTCTCCAGTCCCAGGGAATTGCTGAGAATGGTTAGGGAGCTGAGGAGATAGTGCAGACAATGCTTGCCATGCAAGCATAGGACCTAAGTTCAATCTCCTTAGGACACACTAGCCAGCCAGACAAATTCCAGGCCAAATGAGAAACCTTGCCAAAAAAAAAAAAAGAAAAAAAAAAGGCTAAAATATGCTGAGAAATAACACTCAAGGTTGTTCTCCAGCCTCTGTACATATGTGCACATTTGTGTATGTGCATACATATATATACCTCACACACACAACGCAAAGGTCATTCAATAAATTAATGTACACATAACACTTAGAGAAACCAGCACACTTAATAGGGGTCATGGCTACTCTTGAGCTAGACCAAACTGTAAGTGTGGAAGACTTATGGGGGATGGTGGCCTCCTCTGGCTAAGAGAACACTGAGTGTCATGTCCTCACCTGGTCCTTCTGGTCATTGACATGCTGCCGTTCATCATCAATCTGGATGGAGAGCTCCTTAACCCTCCGCTCCAGTTTTCGATTGGTGGACTGCAGGACTGTCTTCTCTCTAGGAGGAGAGGGAAGGGAGGCCTATGGCTGTTGCTATTTCTAAGGAAACCTTTACTTAGCAGTGTACTGCCTCCAGGGACTTCTCTGTCATGAGCTTCACCAGTAGATGGGGAAGATCCAGGAAGATAGAAGCCATTCATACCCCAGAATCTACAGCTTTGCTCTATATGAGGACCAAGGGGGACTCCCTGAAGATGAGGCCAGGTTGGCCAGATGTGAGTTGGAGGATGGAGGAAGACCCAGAGAAGAAAAGCCCAGCAGAAGAAAGGGAGGTGAGAGGGCTGAGTGATGGGTTCACATCACCTCTCTTCAGCTTGCAGCCGCTCTTGCAACAGTTGATTCTGGGACTCAAGCTGAGAGAGGCTAGCGCTGGGTTTCTGGAAGCCTTCTGAACTGGCCAACCGGCTCTTCAAATCCTTGTTCTGAGAGAGACGGGAAGATTCCATGGTTAACGCTCCAGTTGGTCCTCTGACTGGTCCCTAACTTTACCCCCAAGACTCCTTTTCACCTGTCTCTCCAAGGAGATTTTGTCACACTCCAAGTCCTGACGAGCAGATCTCTCCTGCATGAGCTCTGTCCTCAATTGATCCATCTATTAGGGATGGGCAAGGGGAATCAGATTTGGAAAAGACAAAGGCTAATCCAGCAAAGTGAATCAACAGAAGCAGATCCCTGGAGGACACTCTGAACCCCAAACCCCCCAGATTCTCAGGTAACTAAGAACTCTCATCCTAGAATCCAGCATTCCTCTCTCAGTGTTCCCTGGCCTAACTAGATTTGAGAAAGCCATTCCCACTGCCATGAAGCTGCCTCACTATGATGGATTGTATCCCCCCAATCAGTTAGATTTCCTGCAGGGGCCCTGAAAGGCTACCGCAGAAATCTGTGAAAGTAAAACAAGTTGCACTGGAGACCTCAAGATGTCTACAGTACTAGGAATGTGGGACATCTGCAGTAGAAAGATAGAGACAGCCAGAGGAGCTGGTGAGAGAAGAGGGAGGGTAGGTGTGCTTGAGATAGCAGATCTTGAGGGGAAGGACTGCCCAAGACCATTAGAGCCAGATGATGTCACCATGAGCCTTGGATTCTAGACGTGGGCGTGGAGTTTACAATTAAAAGACTGCTTTGAGTCTCAAAACAGATTTTGAACTCTGGACTTCTGAACGGGGCTTTGAAAACTGGACTGAATACATTTTGCATTATGATAGTGATAGATGTTTTATGGGAGGGGAGACAAGAAGGAGACTACTACAAATTAAAGTGATGTTTGGAGGTAGGCATGATGGTGCACATCTTAACCCAGCACTTGAAGACAGGGGCAAATCAGGTCTCTGTGAGTTTGAAGCCAGCCTGCTCTACAGAGCATGTTCCAAGGCCAGCCAGACATACCTAGAGAGACCATGTCTCAAAAACAACAACAACAACAATGACAAAACACACAAAGTGATTGGGTGTCAAGTTAAAAGAAGAAATTATAGCTATTCAAATGGGAAGGGCTATTTGAAAGAAGGCTCTGGAAATTCCACAACCTGCACTCCTGAATTGAAACAGTCCTCACTGGGATTAGAGCAGCCTAGCCCACCAGGACTCTCCCCAGACTCCAATTCTTGGCTTCCTTCCACATAAGGAAACCTGTCTACCTTTCCCGAAACAGATGAGAGCCTGAAGTAGACTCTGCCTTGCCAGAACTGTTCAGGTTATGGATTACAGGAGAGCTAAGTTGTCTTTGAGAGAGATAGGGAAGCACAGAGAAGAGGAGTCACCTGATCCCGGCCACGGTTCACCCGATCTGTTAACAGTTCCACGGTGCTCTTTTCTTCATCTAACTCTGCTTCCAGCCGTGAGACTTTCTCCTGTGGCAGACGAACAAAAGGTCAATTCTGTCCCTAATTCTGCACCCTAGAATGCCAAACTCAGATCAAAGCCTCATCAAAACTTCAGCCCCACAGACTTTTCTCCATGGCTCATTCCAGAACCATTCTGGTCCTTGCTCCAGCTTGCTCAAAGCCGCCATGAAGTCAGCGCCCTCTGCTGACCAGGAAGGGAAACCCTAGAATCTGTTCTTTCTTGGAGTACTATTCCCCTAATGGAAAAACTCAAAGTGAAAGTTTCCCAGCAGAGGCCAAGAAGGAAGAACTCAGGCGGCATTTCCAAAGTGTGGAGCAAATTCAAGCCACACGGTACTGGGCAGAAGCTAAGAGCATAGATTTGAGCCAACCACCTAGGCCTGAAAAACAGACCTACCTCTTTCTAGCACTGGACCCACTCCAATGGAAAGTTATTTATATCTGTGCCTCAATTTTCCTTATCTGTAAAATGGAGACAACACTATCTACCTCACAGGGTGATGCAGAGGATGAGATGAGTCTTACATGCCACACCCACAGTGCAATATACCCTTGTTGCTATTATTCTCACTTTCAAGTACAGCATATTGAAGACTACCATTCACTGTAAGGGAGGAAAGCCACTCCTCAGTTCTAGCCAACTACTGACATGCAGAACTCAGGTCTAGAAGGTCAATGCTACCACTGTCCAAATGCAACAGATGACAAAAATACAAGTTTTCAGTACATCTATAAATTTCTTAGTATCTGCATTTAGTTCACAGTTGCTAAAGCACTGTAACCTAGCAAAACCTTCAGTTGCGGCTTCTCAAGTTTTATTCTCTAGTACAGAGAAAGGCTTGGAATAAATTGGCTCCTTTCCCCACTTAAATCTCACCTGCACCAGAGTCAGAGCCCTTTGTCCCTACTGAGCCTGTCCCGATGTCTTTACCTCTAGGCTCTTCAGCTGTCGAGCCTTGTCATCCTGGGAGCGTTTCTTGTTTTCAGCCTCTTGCTCTAGCCCCTGCAGTCGCTGGGCCAGCAGCTCTTTGTCCAGTCTGGCTGTGTCCCGCTCAGCCTGGGATGTCTGCAGGGCTTGCCGCAGCCTTTGCAGCTGGACCCAAAGATAACATACAACGACTCAGCCTAATTGAAATGTGGGGGATGGGAGTGTTCTGCCTGAGGTGAGAAATACATCACCACTGATACTCTTGAGAGCCAGGCTGGAACCACAGCCTAATGGTAGAGCACTTGCCTAGTACTGACCTGACAGAAGAGTCACTTTTAGTTTATTTTCTTTATTGTCTTAAAACTTTCCACACCAATGGGAATCACATGAGAGTTTTACTAGGGAGCAGGCATAACTGTGCCTATTTAAAGAGTTTTTAAAACTACCAGTCCTTTCAGGTCTTAACTCCCAGCACTTAGCAAGCAGAGATCAAATAGATCTCTGTGAGTTCAAAGCCAGCCATAGTTAAGACCCTACCTCAAAACAAACAAACAAACAAAAAATGTCTACTGATTCTAGGTCCCAAATTATGATCTAAGTGATATGAGATAATGTTTAGACATTAAGATCTTTAAAGCTCTCGCACTGTTGCTCTCTTGATCTCCTTATCCCCTGCTCTCTTGCCTCTTGCTTCTCCCTTCCCCTATCCTTTTCCCCCTCTCTCCATGTGTTCATGGCCAGCCTCTACTTCTCTACTCTCCCCCTCTCTGCCTCTACTTCCTCTTAACTCCCCTCCCTGCATGCCCTGAATTAAAAAAAAACAAAAACAAAAACAAAAAACAAAAAACAAAAACAAACACACACTCACACACAAAAAGATTTTTAAAAATCTCAGCCTAGCAGTGGCAGTGCATGCCTTTAATCCCAGCACTCAGGAGACAGGCATGCAGATCTCTGAGTTCCAGGACAGTCAGAGTTAGAGAAATCCTGTCTCAAAAAAGCAGAACAACAACAACAAACCAAAAAAAAGATTTTTAAAAGTCATCCCGGGTGACTCTAATGTGCAGCAGAAGTTGACGGGTGCTGCTCTAGAGACGGGTGCTGCTCTAGAGATGGATGCCCTTGTCTGTGGTTCCACATGAGTCTGGGTCCAAGCACTCCAGCCATAGGTTCAAAGACCTTCAAAGCCATGGACAGGTTCCTGTCGTCTAGGTTCCTACCTCATCCTGAAGCCGGCTCAGTCCCCCTGAATTTTTTTCAGCCTCACTGGCCCAGTCCTTGGCCTGACGCTGGGCATCAGCTACTTCCTTCCGGGCCTTTTCCTTGTAATCTTCCATCTGAGACTGGAGCTGCTGCAGGGCTAGCTTGGAGTCATCCCCAATCTGCTCCAGCTAAAATGCAGAGAAAAGGGTTTCTGTCAGCACTGTACCTCTGTAACAGATGTTCTATCCCTTCTCTAGACCCAGTTTCCAAGAGTCTCCCAAGAGCCTCCCCTCTGTGAAGCAGTTCTCTCTCTAGCTTGCCTGGTCTAGATCTCTGGTATGGCTAATAGTTACATAATCAAATGTCTGGACGTCGTAGCTTTAGCCCTTACTTATCATCTCCGGTCTCATTTTCCTATCTATAAAATGGGATAATAACAGCACCTACATTGCTGAGTTGATACTGGTTTATGTTAATTATTTAAAATACTTATAAAGTGGCTGATACTAAGTAAACCTTCAATGACCACATTTCTGTAAACTCAAGTTATAAGATATACTACTAAGATAGAAAATCTGCCAACTAAATTCTGACAAACCCTCAATTACTATGTCAGAGAAAGTAAAATGTATGTGTCTTTTCTCTAAGTTGACATTTAGAGTAATCCGGCCTTGTTTTCTAATATAAGATTGGGAGGAAGAACCTTATCAGTGAAAAGCAATTTGATTTCCTTACCTCCTTTGCTTTTCCTGCAATTTAAATCTTTACTTATGCAGATTTTTGTTTGTTTGTTTGTTTGTTTCTCTGTGTAATATCCCTGACTGTTCTGGACTCACACTGTAGACCAGGCCTGGCCTCTAACTCACAGAGATCCACCTGCCTCTGCCTCCCGAGTCTGGGATTAAAGGCATGTACCACCATACCCAGTTACTAAAGCAGATTCTTATGTTTAGGTCTTCTATACTTCTAAAGCAAACTCTTAGAACTATTCTCCAATGATGAAGACCATAGGACAAAATCACTGCCACAGAAGTAGCCTATCACAATCCTCGCTGGGCATGGTAGCACGTGCCTACAAAGGCTAGTTTTAGGTACCTGAGATTTGTCTAAAAATAAATAAATAAATAAAAGGCCTGGAGAGATGGCTCAGTGGTCAAGAGTACATACTGCCACTCCTGAGCATATACCCTATACCAACTATGTTCACAACAGCTTTATTCGTAACAGTCAGAAACTGGAAACAACACAGATATCCTCAACTGAAGAATGGTTAAAGAAAACGTGTTACATATACACAATGGAGTACTATTCAGCTATTAAAAACAGGGTCATCATGAAATTTGCAGGTAAATGGGTGGAACTAAAAAATATCATCCTGAGTGAGATAACCTAGACCCAAAAGGACATGCATGGTATGTACTCAGTTATAAGTGGTTATTAGCCATAAAGCACAGGATACCCATACAGACCCAAAGAAGCTAAATAATAAGGAAGGCCCAAGCAAGGAGGCTTGAATCTCACTTAGAAAGGGAAATAAAACAGTCATCAGAGGTGGATGGAGGGAGGGAACTGGGTGGACATGCCAGAAACCTGGGATGGGGAGGCTCTGGGGAGTCTCTGAAGGCGACTCTAGCTGAGACTCCTAGCAGGAGGGGATATGGAGCCTGAAGTAGCTACATTCTGTAACCAGGCAGGACTCCCAGTGGAGGGATAAGAACATCAACCCACCCACAAAACCTTCCACCCCAAATTTGTCCTGCCTATAAGAAATGCAGGGACAAAGATGGAGCAGAAACCAAGGGAATGGCCAACTAATGATGGACCCAACTTGAGACCCATGGGGAAGCACCAGTCTCTGACACTATTGCTGATACTCTGTTGTGTTTGCACACAGGAGCCTAGCATAACTGTCCTCTCAGAGGCTCCACCCAGCAGCTGACCAAAACAGATGAAAATACCCAGAGACTAATATTAGATGGAGCCCACAAGGGGGACTTTTATGGGAGAGTTGTGGGAAGGAAGAAGAACCCGAAGGAGATGGGGACTCTACATGAAGACCAACAGAATCAATTAACTTGGACCTTTGGGGGCTCTCAGAGACTGAACCACCAACCAAAGAGCATACATAGGCTGGACCCAGCTTCTCCCCACCACACACATATGCAGCAGATGTGCAACTTGGTCTTCATGTGAGAACCCCAACAACTGGAGGTGGGGCTTACCCTGACTTTTTTTCTCTGCCTGTGGATCCTACTTAGACTGCCTTGTCTAGTCTCAGTGGACAAGGATGTGCCTAGTCCTGCAGTGACTTGAGGTGCCAGCATAGGTTGGTATCCAAGGAAGACCTCCCCACCTCCCCATTCTCAGAGGAAAGGATGACAGGGAGAGCTGTGTGAGGGGGGCACTGGAAGGAGAGATGGGGCTGCCATCAGGATGTGAAGTAAATAAATAAATTAATTAATGGGGGAAAAAAGTACATACTGCTCTTCCAGGGCCTGAGTCCAGTTTCTAGCACCCATATCGGGAAGCTCAAAACTGCCTGTAACTCTACCTCCAGGAAATTGATGCCCTCTTCTGACCTCCTTGAGTACTGTACTCACATGCACACATATAAGCCCCCCACATTGACAGATCTATATAAGGACCAAACATGGTGGCACACACCTTCCTTAATCTCAGCATATGGAAGGCAAAGGCAGGTGGATCTCTGTAAACTCAAAGCCAGCCTGGTGTACATAATGACTTCTAGGACAGTCAAGGTTATATAGAGAAGCCCTGTCTCAGGAAACAAAAAACAAAAATAACCAAGAAAATAATAATAGTAAAGTTTAAAACTTAAAAAAAAAAAAATTGACCCAATTCTGTCTGAGAAAGAGTTATGTCACACATCCTGACCCACCTCTAGGGTTAGTTTCTGCAGGACTCATACCCCTTCCTAAGCATCCGCACTACCCACATTCACCTCTTTGTTGAGTCGGTCCACAGTCCTGTTCAGCAAGCGCTTCTGCTCCTCCAGCTCTGCCTTGCTCCTTCGGAGAGCTTCTCGCTGCTTCGCCTCTTCCTCTAGAGCCCGGTTCAGTGCTTGCTGTTCCTGCCCGAGGCGTGCCAGCCCCCGTTGGGCCTCGTCTAGCCGGACCTCCAGAGCCCGCTTGGCTGCTGCCAGGCTCCCCTCTTCCTCCTGGGCAGCATTCAAAGCCTCTTCCAGCTGCTGTTTCTCTACCTGGGAGGTGGGAGAGGAGGAAGGTTGGCCTGAGAAAAGAGAACGCTCAGACTGAAGCGTTGGAGGTAGGTAGATGGAAAAGGTAACAGAGGTAGGAAGATGTGTGGTGACACACATCTCTAGTCCTAGAACTTGTGAGGCTGACGCAGATGGACCTCTGTGAGTTTAAGGCCAGCCTGGTCTACATAGTGAGTTCCAGGCTAGGAGCGATTACATAGTTCCTGCCTCAAAAAAGTAACAAAGAGTGGAAATTGCAAACAGGCTCAGAAATCAAAGTACAGGACAAGCAGAGGGTGGGAGAGAAAAATACCAGCGCAGAGTTTGAAACATTCATACCACGTTAGTCCAGGAAACAAACCCAGACTTAATAGATACAGTGAGGGAAAAGGGCAGTGCACATTGGCAGTAAAACTGACTGCCGCATACCAAGATGGAAGCAAAGCGCATGGGGGCATTCTAAACCAGTGGCTGAGTACTGAGGGGCTGCAGTGCATGAGGGCACACGACTGAGAAAGGTGGAGACAGAAGAGCAGGGAGCCGCTGCACCCCCAACCCCCCCGCCCCCACATGGACAGGAGTGTTACCTCCAGCCGATGCACTTTGTCCCGAAGCCGTGCCTCCACCGCTTCCCCACCTTCCGCCAGACCTCGGGCCTCCTTCAACTGCTGCTCCAGACCCAGGATGCGCCTTCGGAATTCGTCATTTTCCTCTTGGGTCTCCCGAAGTGTGGTTTCCACTGTTGCCCTACGCTGCCCCAGCACCATGGCCTCTGTCTCTGATGCCACCTTAGCCTGCGGGCAGTCAGGAGAATCGGCTCAGACCTTGGGGCTCGAATGGGTAAACATTTACACCCAGGAAAGGCGGTTACCCAAGAACCGACTAAAAGCTCACAGGAGCTAGGCATGGAGGGGTGGTCATAGCCAGGAACCTCCCTGATAACCTACACAAATGCAGCCACCCTGCCAAAGTCTGCTATTCAACACACACACACACACAAGCCTCCAGAGCTCCTCAGTACATACCCAACATAGGTTAACTTTGCAGGACCTCTGGCTTCTCAGCCCTCCTGACCCCTCAGCCTCCACCTCCTGAGCCCTGGGCCCACTCCCCTTGCCTTGGAAGCCTCTTCACAGTCCTGCCGCAGTTGCTGCAGGGTCTTTTGTAGCTGGAGGTTCTGCTGTTCCAGATCTCGGCTTCGATCAGCCTCCGCCCTCAGCACTGCCAGCTGCTTTTCTAACACCTGGTTCCGGTGTCGCCCAGTCACCTCCTGACTCTGCCGCTCTGCCTGAAGCTCTTTAAGCTCCCCCTGGGTTCGTCGAAGCTCCTAGAAAGAAAAGAAAACAGTGGCAGACTCCGCTATAATGAGGTTCTGGAAAGTGGGGAAAATAAGACTTCACATATGATGGAAGGAAATACAAATAATAAGGCTGCTTTAAAGAGCAATTGGGCAGACTCAAAAAAACTGAACACAGACTAACCACGTGACAAGGCAATCCTATTCTCAAGTAATATCCTATTATCAAGAAAAGTGGCAGTTCTCACAAAAACTTGTTTATAAAAGCTCATAGCAAGATCCGCCACTGTATGTCAAACCCAGAAACAATCCACATGTTCTTAAATTGGAAAATGGACAAAATACACCAATGATGAATAGAACATAAAACATCCATAAAACTGGTTGAAGCCAGGTGTGATGCACCACGCCTATAATCCAATACACAGAAGGCAGAGGCAGGAAGATGAGGTGTTCAAGGCATCCTCAGCTACATAGCAAGTTCCAGGCACGCCTGGACTACATAAGACCCTATCTCAAAAAAGTTAGTAACACATAAACAAACAAAAAGATGAATATTCTTGTTATCACACAGTTGAATCTTGATTATACCAGATGAAAAAAAAATCCAGAAATAAAAAGTCATATTATAAAATTACAATTATATAAAATATTCAGCTTATACAAATCTGGAGACACAAAGTTTCCAGGACACATAGGGAAGAATGTCCAATGGACATGGGGCACTTTCTGGATTAATTAAAGCATCCTGTAACTAGAGAATGGTGACGGTTTCACAATACAATGAATATTCTAAAAACCACCAACTGTCTGCTTTAAAATGAGAAAATTTAGGCCAAATGTGGTGGTGCACTAATCCCAGCATTCAGGAAACAGAGGTAGGCAGATCTCTGTAAGTTCAAAGTCAGCCTGGTCTATCTAGTGAGTCCTTATCTCAAAAAACTAAAAATAAAGAGAAATTTTATAGTATAGAATTTTGTAAAACAAGACTGGCTCCCAGATAGATAAATAAATAAATAAATAAATAAATAAACCAAAACACCAAATTATGACACAATAAATAATAATACATCTTAAATGTCTTTTTAAAGGGCAGTTAAAATATAAATTATGGTTCTCTTTAGTTTTAATTTTTAACTATAAATAGCTAATCTATTTAGTTATTAGCACTTTTCAAATTTAGAAATAGCCAATAAGACTGAAGGGTCACAGAATATGCAGTGACTATAATGTAGACACTAACAAAATTCCTTACAAAGAAAAGAAAACAGAGCTGCTGTCTTGTCTGTGTTAGACTAGGTTAGTCTACTTCCCTAACCTGTATGTTGTTTGAATACTTGATAAAATATACCTATCTGAGGCATAATGACAAAAGAGCTTATCTGGAGGATTGTGTCAACTTGGCCATGTCAGCTAATATATTAATAGGGATTTTTAACTTCACAACAACATAGTTATATGCCGTCCAAAAATAATTAGCTGTGCTCTTTTTTAATTTCATTTGGTTTGTTTTTTTTTTTTTTTTTTTTTTTTTTTTTTTTTTTTTTTTTTTTTCCTGGGAAGCAGGAGTTGACACAAGGTCTTTCTATAGAGCCCTGGCTGTCCTGGAACTCACTATGTAGACCTGCCTCTTCCTCCCAAATGCTAAGATAAAAGGCATGCAACCACCATACCCAGCCTATTAGCTGTGTTCTTATCCTTCATAAACTATAACATCAAGAATACGAAACTGGGTTTATTTTAATTTTTATGGCTTTCTCATAACACTTTTATGAACTATCATCCATACATGATGAAAAAGGATTGATTTTTAGGAAAAAAGGTCGAAGCAGGAATCTTGGGAGTGTTTTGTCACCAACCCGCCAGCAAAACTGTTGCTTGGGAGACAGGGGAGATGCATATCACGCACTGTGCCCCTAGAACACCATGTCCAGACTGTGTGCTTTCCAAATAGCCTTTGGATTACAGCTTGGTTTTGCAAGTAGGTCAACTAGCCAAGCAGATACCAGTATCCCAGTCCAGGGATTATATTTCTCAATGTAAATTAATAAACAGGCATTCAAAAAAAAAAAAAAAAAAAAAAAAACCCACTTGTTTTATCACGTAGTTAGTGAGTTTCCCCCTCAAAGAGCAGGTTTTGCAATGCTGACCAAATTAAGGTTCTGAGCCTACAAAAAGGACCCGGAGTTTTACAAATCAACCTGTATTCGGCTAAGATGTCTCCTAGGAGGTAGCCAGCAGCTTTTGCCTATACCATGAACCGATGAACCGGCTGCCAACAGCCTTTTTTCATTAGTAAAACTCTAGAAACAACCAGGAGAGCAGCCCAGCAGAGCAGGAAAGCCAACGCTGAGTGGTAAGAATGAAGCTTTTTTTTTTTTTTTTTTTTTTTTTTTTGGTTTTTCAAGACAGGGTTTCTCTGCGTAGTCCTGGCTGTCCTGGAACTCACTCTGTAGACCAGGCTGGCCTTGAACTCAGAAATCCGCCTGCCTCTGCCTCCCAAGTGCTGGGATTAAAGGCGTGCGCCACGAACACCGGCAGGATGAAGCTTGAAAGCCAAACCCATGGAGACAGTAGTAAGGATGAAGCTTGAAAGCCACACCCATGGAGACAGTGAGTGAGGCAGAGGTCTCAAGTGAGGCAGGAGAGCATCCCAACCTGCCACTCCACACCCCAAGTGCCAAGTACCTTTTTGAGTTCCTCCACCTGGTGAGTATCTCTTGCACTGGCTTGGGCCTGCTCTAAGTCCCTCTGTAAGACCTCCATCTTCTCCCCCATTTCCTCTTCCATCTCTTCCTTCTCCATCCGAAGTTGCAGCAGTCTGAGTTCAGCAAGGTTTTAAACAAAGGATAAAAGATCAAGGTGAGACTTCACACAGGGGAGATTCACAGGACAATGGGAACCAGCCCTCTGGAGGCCACCGCCATAAACACTGACTCAAGGAGAACAAGCAGCTTAGGAAACAAGTGTGAGAGGTGTCGGTGGGGTACAAGAGTCAGGCTAAATGCCCCTGCAAAAGGCTTACTCCTGCTTGGCGGCTCTCAGCTCCTCCTTGTTTTTCTGGAACATGCTCTGCCAATGCCCTGTCTCCTCGGAGGTCTCCTCTAGCTCTTTCTGCAGCTCCCGTACGAGGGAAGACATCTTCTGCCTCTCAGCCTCCACTGCAGCATGGTCCTAGGGAATGAGAAAAACGAGCACCAGGAGGTTCAGGGCAAAGCTCACTTTCAAGGCAGAAGAAGTACAATGCCCAGAAGCTGCAGTCCGCCTCTCTGCCATCGGCAACAAACCTCCCTCCATTAGTTCCCTATGGAGTTTGGCCACACATCCTTAAGGCACTTAAGGCCCATCATGCCTCTCTCTGCCCTGGTAGGTTTCCTAACCAAGGCTTCTCACTGCATTTCATATATGTCCTTTAGGGAAGGCACCTACTTGTAACCATTAAAAGTACACTAATAAGGCAGCCCCATTCCCTGGCAGAGTCTTCCTCCTCCAGCTCCAGTTCCTGTCACGTGCCTGGGTGGCATCTTGCATGCTCCGGCGAAGCTGCTCCGTGTCACGCTGGTATTGCAGTCGGACATGTTCCACCTCCTGGTCATGAGAGGCCACCTCCTCTTTCAGGGCCCCCTTCAGGGCTGTCAGCTCCCGTTCCCTCAGCCGCAGCTGCTCCTCCACTCGCTGTTTACCCTCTAAGAGCTCTTCCATAAGCTCCCGGGTATCTAACAAGTCCTGAAGAAAAGGAAGGTAGGAATGATACGGTCATATTAGGACTCATTCAGTCTATTAAATAACTCACTCATTTAGCCAAAATATATTTATTGAGAGCTTGGCAGGGTGGCATATGCATCAAACCCTGATAATTAGAAGGCCAAGACAGAAGGATCATAGGTTGAAAGCCAGAATGGACAATTTAGCCAAGTCCCACCTCCAAAAAGAAAATGTACTCATACTTTGTATTAGTCTAGTATTAGATGCTTCTTGCCCTCTAAGCTGCCCATAGAATAAAAGAAAATTTCATTCTGGGCTCTAGCCTCACACTCCCTCTGAGTCTGCCTGAAAGCACACAGAAAAGCACTGGAGAAAACCTACCAGCTTCCATACTTCCAGCAAACAGTAGATGAGTAGGCCTGGGGATGCTGAGGGAACTGAGAATATACACCCTACACCGTCTTCTCCTACCTTTAGGAGACTCTCATTTCCAGAATCAGGACTCTGGCTATGCTTCAGCTTGAGCTGTAGCTCCTTCACCTGGGTCTCCAGCCCATGCCGTAGTCCTTCTTCCTGACCTAGCAGCAGCTTCATGTTCTGAAGCCTAACAATAGAAAGCATTACTAGATACTATGTTAGACACACATCTACCACACGTTGATTCATTTAAACTTCCTTTAAATCTCTGTTCTTTGCATATTTTGTTTTGCAGTGCTGGAGATAGAAGGGCCTTGCCAAACTGGCCAGCACGTCACCAGTGAACTATACCATGTCCCTATTCAAATCTTTTTTTTTTTCTTTATTTTATTTCCTTTATTTTATTTGTTTACTGTGAATATATGTATGGGTGAGAAATCTGTGTGACAGTCAGAGGACAACTTGCAGGAGTCAGTTATGTCCCTCCCACTTGTGTGTCCCAGGACTAAACTTGGGTCCTCAGGTTCTGTGGTAAGCACTTTTACCAGCTATGCCAACTCCAAGCCTTAAATGAACTTTTATACTCAACAACTTCAGTTAATACTTGGAGCTGCTGTCCTTGGATAAGCCGGCCCTCCTCCTCTATCTTATTCCTCACCACCTTCTCAAGTGTTACAGTCACTCACACACTCCACTTCTGTACTGGCTGGTCCCTACCTCCCTATCTTCCAGAGTAGAGAGCCCTACCTGTAAGGTTCACTGATGGACCTCAGGAGCCCTCATCAGAACCTGTCACACAAACAACATCACTCACAGACAGAAGACACAGCTGAATCAGTGAGTAAATCCTCACAATAATCCTGTGAGGTAGCTGATTACATTTAGGGCCATTTTACAAACCAAGAATCTTAGACAGGCACACTCAGGCAACCTATCTCCAGATCATACACTATCACCATTACCATAGAAAGGGAAAGAGAAAACAATCCTGGCTCCTTTAGCTTCTGAAGATTCCTCCTCTGCCTTCTTCAACCATGGGAGGACCCACCTGTAGGCCCAAGCCCTGAAGCTAACCCACCCCACGTGACTCGTGTGTCACGTGACCCATCTGCACACTCACTCCTTGGCACTCTGCTGGGCCTCCCCCTTTCTCCTCTCCAGGAGTTCCTGAAGTCGGTGGCACTCTTCAGCCTTCTCCTCCAGCTGCCTCTCTAGCCCAACCCTGGATGGTTCTAGCTTCTGCCGCTTCTGGAAAAGAAATGAAGAATAGGAAAAGCTTGTAAAAAGATCTAGTATATAGCACTGCATGGTAGCATATGCCTGGAATCCTGGCCTTGGGAAACAGAACAGAAAGACCACTATGAATTCAAGGCTAGCCTGGACTACACACTGAATTCCAGGCCAATTTGGCAGTTTAGGCTACAGAATTGAAACCTTGTCAATAACTCAATCAATCTGCCAAACCTCCTTAAATTCCCTAAATGTCCTAATAACAGCCATGAGTCAAAATTACTCAACTAAGCTGATCCCAAATTCTCTACATCAGACATTGAGAAATGCTTCTTTTAAGATGTTACATTTTGGAGTAATCTGTTTTGCAACAAATAGATAAAAAGTATATTATTATCCTTACTTACTGTTAATGAAATAGGATTTGAATACTTGAAAAACTCAACTAAGATTAGTTACACAGCCAGTAACTACTAGAATCAAGGTGTGAACCCATTAAGTTGATTCCACTTAACCATTAACCTATATTTTGCTTTCTCCTTAACAAGAGGACTGCAAACCAATACAAGCTGAACTCCAACTGTGTACAGGGCAACACTGTGAGTGGTGGAAGCAGCATTTATAAAGGGTGTGACGCTGGGGGCGTGGCGAGATGCTGGGGGTGTGGCACTGGGGGCGTGGCGAGATGCTGGGGGGTGTGGGCTGGGGGCGTGGTGAGATGGTGGGGTACTTGCCTAGCACATACAAAGCCCTGGGTTCCATCCCCAGCACTACATAAACTGGGCATTGTCATGCACATCTGTAATCCAAAATTTAGGAGGTAGAAGCAAGGGGATTAGAAGTTCAAGGTCATTCTCAGCCAACATAGTGAGTTCAGGGCCAGTCCTTCTGAGACCCTGCCTTCCCAACTCCAAAAACAAAAGTAAAAATAAAAAAGTGTAAGTTTTAGAGGAAGAACGGCTGCATCTTTTCATTCCATCTCTGCAACTCACTGCTGAAACAATTCTTCAGATTTCTGATCAGAGAAGGTCCTAGTACACTTTGCACAGCTGCTGACATGATTATGTATCAGCTAGGACAGTATCTGCCATAAAAACTATACTCAACAAATTCTACTCTTATTATTGCCATCATAACTATGATGAGAAAAAGACTTGAGACACGGAGAATATAAGTAATTTTTTTGAGACATGATTTCATGTCTGTCTTCAAGCCTGATAAACAGCCAGAGATGACCTTGAATTCCTTGATCTTCCTGTCTCTACTTCCTGAGTGCTGGGCTTACAAGCAAGTACTGTCATAATTGGGTGCATTCAGTACTAGGGATTAAGCCTAGAACTTCACGCATGGAAGGTGAATATTCTATCAGCTGAGCTACACCGTCAGACAGAGAACAAAAGCAAGTTTCTCAGACTTTACGTAAGCAGTAAATAGTAAGCCCGAGATGGGGACTCCTAAGGGAAATGAAAAGAAAGTAGTTAGATCTCTAATGTGCTCCACCTATCTTGGATCCAGAGAAACTCAAAAGTCTTTGCTGGGACAAGGACACTGACTTTTCTCACATAACACAGATAGTACTTGTCCTACTACATAGAAGAGCCAGCCCAGCTAGGCGTGGTAGTACACGCCTTATATCCAAGCAGAGTGAGGGAGATCTCTGTGAATTAAGCCCAGCCAGGATATTCACTCAGTAAGACCCTGTCTCAAAAAAAAAAAAAAAAAAAGAGCCAGCTTCATCCATCCTCAGGACAAGCTAAAGCTAAATGCATCTTCCCTGTGGTCCTTCATCCCTCCTATAACCAGCCTCACCTTCACCTCTTCATCCAGCTTTTTCTGAAGCTCCTCCATTTTTCGGTTAAGCTCAGCTTGCCCTGCCAAGGTCTTAGTAGAAGCAGGAGAAACCATCTGCCAGAGGTATTGGGAAACAAGGAGTGGGAAGTGAGCCCGTATGCCTATCCCCAGAGACCTCAAGGCCCTAGTCCTGACCCTTGCTCGAACCCCCAGCAGGCCACTCACCCCCAGAGGCTGCATCTGCTCCAACACCAAACTAACTTTCCTCCTCACAGATGCCTCACTCTCCGCGCTTCTGGAGGACAGAAAGATAGAAGCAAGGGTGAGCAGAGGAAAGGGAAAAGCAAGGAAGCCAAAGGAAGAGGAAAGTGTATGCTCACACCATCCGGTGGACCCCACTCACCCCTCCCTTAGGATGCTATAGATGATGGCTTTCACATGGTCCACGCTGCCTGGTGGTGCTGCCTCCCGCTGGTCTCTGAGAAGGTCTGGAGTTGATTTGAACTGGGGGAGAAAAATGAAGACAAGGAGAAAGGAAAGGAAGAGGAGAGGAAGAGAAGGAAGATTAGGCCAAAATGATACATGTGGCTAGAATAGAACAGAGGTGGCAGCTGAGAGACAAGGCCTCTCAGAATGAGGAGCAGCACTTCAGGCCTGAGGAACAGCCCAGGAAAAAAAAGCCCAAAAGCAGGCTAGATCTCTGCAATATTGCTGTAGATAAGACTTTTCTCAATAACCAGCTGTGAGCTATGTCCCAAGTAATTTGTCAGTAACGCCAACAGATTGCTAGAGTTTATACATGCACAGAGCTCTAGAATGCACATATGTCTGTCTCAAAGATGCTCCCACTTAGTCATGCTGCTGAGTAAAAAAGGAGAAAGCATAGCCTTCACCAAGACTATCCAAGGAGCTTTCCAGATCCTCCCAGCCTGCATTATGAAAGGTGCCAGACCTAGCAGATTAGCAGTCGCTGATGACTGAAGAATGGCTAACTCTCCATGTTCATTTCCACTTTCCTTAGAAGTTTACCCTTGAAAGTATGTTGTGTGTGTGGATATTTAGTAGCTAAAATGGAGAACAAAAGGCAGAGACCTTCTCCCCTATGAGTTAGCAAGGAGTTGTGGGCTGATGAAAAGCCAGGGAAGTAGGGAATGGGGAGGGAGGACATCTGACCTGCACCATGGAGGGATCCCGTGGCTCCTCAAAACTCTGAAGCACCCAGTCTTGAGTCTGACGGGAGCGGCTAAAGCTGCTGAAAGGGTTCTGCTTCTGAGGAGGGTTCTTTAAACTGTCCACATGGTTGTCATATTTTGTTCCACGGGTCCAGTGGCTGGTTGGCACGTCCCGATCCTCACGTGTATCCCGTGAGAGCCTGCTGTCCAGACTCTGGCTCCGCTTGCGCTGCTGCTCGTGGGGAAGTGTCCTTGTGCGGCGGCCAGTGCGGCCCCGGACCTGGGCCCCCTTCTGACTATCAAACTTGTTGATGAGCGAGTCCACTGAAGACAAGGGGGCAGTGTCAATGCTGTTAATCGAGGAAGTCTTTTTAGGGGCTAGTTCCAGCAAGCTGGTGCTCCTATTACTAGGACTCATAAGAGCAAGCCCTGTCAGAGAGGCTTGCGACTGGGAACGGAGCAGTTTTCCATTCAAGTGGTCTCTGGGCTCCTCGTCAGATGTGCTGCCCCGAGACGCCGCAGGACATCCCTTGACTTGAGAGTAGGGGTTCTCAGGCAGCTCTGAATCAGAGCTCAGTGCACCTGGGGACCCCCGGTTGTTGCCCCCTTTGATTTGGACCCCAAAGGAGTCAGTCCCTTTCTCTCCACTGTTAAGAACCACAAAGGGCTGCCCAGCAATGCCCTGCACACGCACAGCGACCCCATAGGTACTAGCTCTTGCATCCTTAGCAGGGCGCCGCCCACTACGACGAAGGGTGCCCATCTCAGTAGCACCCTCTGGTTCTGTAATAAATCGAATTTGGACTCCATGGTCTACAGGGCCCCGGGGATCAGCCATCATGTGGGCCTGCTCCACTTGTAGGAGGGCTCCTAGAAGATGAAGAAAACAAGTTTTAGCTAAAGAGCCAAAAGTAGAAACCCAGCTTTAGGGAAGCTGGCTACATTGTCAGTTCCTTCCATAGAAAATGGTTATCGTATCTTATCTGGTCAGGAGAAATGGAGGGTATAGGAGTCTACCCCTAGTTTCTGACTTGGTCTTGAGAAGGACCTAAGAATTTGCATTCCTCAGCAACTTCTCCTGGGTGATGCTGATACTCTTAATCCAGATAGTGCACTCTCTAAAGGCTAAGAAGGTAGTTCATTAGTAGACAGCTTGCCTAGTATGTACAAGGCCCTGGGTTTGACCCCATACATAGGAAGAAAAGGAAATCAAAGTGAAACATATAACATACTTTGAGGCCCACACCCCCCAAATAATTTATGTCCTTTGATGCAATTCTGAGAATTGTGGCTTATTAAGACTTTGAAAATAATTTTCTGATCTTCACATATAACACAAAAGCCATGGGGTCAACTAAATAAAGGTGGACCCCAAAACCTGCCTATCTCATTCTTCTACTCCCTTGAAAAAGGAAATCTCCTACTGCAGAGTTTATTACAGTAAATACATCATAAAATGTGGCATTCCATTTCTGGGGAAGATTCTTCAACTGGCAGTGGCGACGCCTCTAGAGCAAGGGTACTGGGGCTAGACAATGACGTTAGAGTTTCTACTCTCTGGGACCTCAACTGTGTTGCTTTTTGTCCCTTTTGAACTTGGTACCATATAAATGTACTACCTATCTGAGAAAGGACTTTGGGCTGGGTTGTGACTCAGTGGTAAAGCATTTGTGAGATCTGAGATTTAATCCTCAGCACCAAGAGAGAAAAGAAAGAAAGAGAGAGAGAGGCAGGAAGAAGGAAGGAAGGGAGGAAGGGAGGAAGGAAGGCAGGCAGGCAGGCAGGCAGAGAGAGGACTTAAATAGGACTTTCTTTTTTTAAAACAGAGTCTTATGTGGCCAAAGCTGGCCTCACACTACTTATGCAGCTGAAGATGACCTTAGGATCCTTGCATTTCCACGTCTTGAGTACTGTTCTTACAAAGGTGAGCCATTGGGCCTGGTTTTATGCAGATGGAGCTCAGGGTTTCATGTGTGCTAGGCAAGCACCCTACCAGACAGAGATTCATCTCCAGCCCTAAATAGAGATCTGAGTGAGCTAGTTAGTCCAAGGATTTGTGGATAGGTAGGCTGCAGGACAGAGTCAAGGCCATGTACAGGCCAACTTCCTGGTCCACATTGTTCACGATTAGAGTCAGCAAATGGAATGTGTTTCCAGGTGTGCTCTGGCTCCGGGAACTTGGGAGGGAGGTTTTGTTCCAAGCAAATTAACATCAACAAATGTGGCTTCCCTGCTCCTCATGCTAGTTTTTACCAGAGCCCAGCACCAAGCTGGAGGGAGGAGCCTCAGGTGTGCCAGACAGAAAAACAATCGCACCCAGTTCAACCTCCCTGAGAGGCTCTGGCCAAGAAAACTTGGCAAGGTCCCTCTCAGAGATAGTAGAAGCTCTAGGAAGCCAGGAAACCAGGCAGCTGAAGGGAGGTTGGGCAGGAGGGGCTGAGTCCAGGGAGAAAGGTTTTGTGGGAGAAACAGTCACTGAGGGCATTCTTAGCATCCTAGTCCTTCCCAACTGGAGAAAGAGACGGGCAGGGAGAATCCCTTTATTGAGAATGATTCACATCTGGGGTCATAAGACTGTGAGAGCAATGCACCTCCTCCAGGACACAGCCTACACAAACTTTTAACACAGAATTTTCACATGTGAAGGCAGAGGAGAGAGGTTGAGAGCAGTGGCTCTGGGGGTTGATTGACCCTTTCACATTGGTCACAAAGACCATTAGAGATCACATATATTTACATTAAATTCATGACAGTAGCAAAATTACAGTTATGAAATAGCAGTGAAAATAATTTTATGACTGGAGGGTCACTACATCATGAGGATTTGTATTAAAGGGTCGCGGTGTGAGGAGAGGTTGAGACCCACTGCACTAGAGTAAGGATCTTACTTGGGAAATTGTGTACACAGAATCCCAGCACTTGTGAGGCTGAGACAGGATGCCCATGAGTGCAAGATCAGTTGCATAGTGAGATTTTTATCTCAATAAAAAGACGAAATAGGGACTGGAGTAATGGCTCAGTGGTAAAGAGCACTGGCTGCCCTTCCAGAGGACCTGGGTTCAATTCCCAGCACCTGCATGGCAGTTTACAACTGTCTGTAACTCCAGTCTCCAGTTCCAGGGGATCCAACACTCTCATACAGACAGCAGGAAAAAAAAAAAAAAAAAGACATAAATAATAAAAAAAATTATAACAAGGGGAGGGTAATAAACAGACTGTCTTCTCCATGTTCACATATAACAATTTTATAACATGTATTTTTTTTTTTTTTAAGACGAGGTCTATGTAGCCCAGGCTGGTCTTGAACTCACTAAGTAGCTAGGGATTGTTGCTGAGGAAATCAAGGTTCCTTCTTTGGGTTTTTAAGTTTTGTGATATAAATGGGACTCAGAAGGAAGCTTAAATACAATTTTATTAGAGTTTGAGAGAGGAACAATAGGGCAGACTGTCGATCTCAGCAGTTGACAGGAGGCGGAAAATGGAAAGAAGCTGCCAGAAGAGGAAAAAGAGAAAGTCTTGCCTTTAAGAAAGTATGCAGGTTCAACGGTGGAGGTCAGCATCCAACTACATGGCGGAAACGCAGCTGCACAGCAGAGGGGAAAAGGCTCCAGAGGAAAACAGAAAGCCCAGTGTATGTGGGACAGTGCACCCAAGCTTTGGTAGATATCTAAAAGAAAAGGAAACAGAAGAAAGAAGCAGCCTGGTACCTGTCTCACTGGGAAAAGCAGATAGTTTCTTGCAAAGCTTCCATCATTTACATATAATCCCAGCAGGGTTACCTCAGTTTACCTCCATACATTTACTTAAGAGACTGTTTTCTGTCTCCTTCACTAGACACTAAGCTCCTCCAGGACAAAGACCAAGACTCTCAGCTGTCCTCTGCCTGGAACACGGAGTGTACAAATGAATACTTTTTAAAGACTGTATCCCAAACCAAGGCAGACCCTCCCAGCAGTAGAAAGATAGGCCCATGGATGAGGCACTCACAGCATACTCTGTGCCTTAGTAACAAGATGTCTTCCTGGTCTGGACTCTCTGCCCTATGCAGTCCTGATCTTACAATCAGGTGTACCTAAACTGCCAGTTCTCAAGAATCACATGATTTATTCATGATAAAGTTCTGCCCTGTCAGGATATCTGCAGATCTTCCAGATCAGGTCAAGGAGCGCAGAAAAAGTGCCCCAGCCCTTGGGCCAGAGAGCCAGACAACGCAGGGGTACTACCATGATTCTCTAGGATCCAAAGACCCTCTTCTTCCAACCTCAATCACTACCAGTTCCACGACCTTTGGGTCAGGGGCCAGTACTGAAAGATCTTTAGGGTGGGTCAGAAAATAGAGCTCTAAATGATTCAACACGGGAAAACCCGAAACCTACCCGCCTTCAGTTACAGAGGACAGTGGGGTGGGGCCAAGGGAGCAGGGCAGCTCCAAGGCCTTGCATAAGCCTTAGGCAGGTAAACAATGATCAAGACCAACAATATGAAGTCCAGGGCCTGGGCTCTCACCAGATGCCTGACCCTTTTTTCCCTCCCTGGCACATGCCCAGGGCATTTCTCACCAACTGTACTCTGGGAAAAGACCAGGACAGAAGTTAATTCAGTGCCATCTGTCTGCCTCTGCCATTTCTGCCTGAACACAGGGAGAAGGCACACTACACCTGTCCCAGACAGCCACTTCTTCCTGAGTTACTCATTAGCCTGCCCTGCCCCAATTCCATCACCTCTGGCCCAGCCATACGCATCTGGCTTCCAACAAGGAGTGACAGGGTCCCTGGACTTCTGGCAGGAAGTGGGTGGGGTGGGGGTGGGGTGGTTTCAGGTGTATGGAGGAAGGGCTGATAGACACACAGCCAGGCAATAAATACACTGAATAACGAGATACTGAATAACCAGAGCATTTAGAAAGTAGATAAGCTGAAAAAAAAAAAAAAAAAAAACCCAGCAATTAGAACCTTCTCAGTGGTAACAAGAAAGCAAATAAATGCTCAAAATAAAAACGGAACAGAACACTCAGTGACCTTATCATTTGATAAGAAGGCTCCTTGTAGGCCCAAACAGAACTCCCCAAGTGGACTCCAGACCATATTCACTGAAAAAGCAGAAACCTGAGAGCCAAACTAGAGCTGCTTGGCCAGTGGGGGTAAAAAGCACAAAGAAGAACTGGGCTCTTACAAACTGGCTGGACTGGTTTGAGAGGCAAAGAGAAGGGAGGGCCCAGAAGGCTACACTGGAACCTTGCAAAGCAGACCAGAGAGGTTCCCCACCAAAGGCAGAGGGACAAGACCAAGAGTGGAAGCTCTGTCCAGGCTACATGCCAACATACTCTGGAGCCTACATTCTCTGGAGGAGGTGGCGGAAGGTGGGGAGGAGACAGGAGTTACAGAAGCACAAAGAACTTGGTGACAAGCCAGTGTGTGAGGAACTTTTTCTCCCTCCACCACTCCCTCTCAAGTTCCTAAAGCAGCATTCCTGCTCTTACACTTACCTGCGGCTGCTCCCAGGCCCTTGGTCCTCACCTCCCTGGCACAAAGAGAAGCAGCCCTACCCCCTCTTCTCCTACAAGGGGAAGGGCAGGCAAGCCAGTCTGGGAACCACAGGAAGCCAGAATCCTCTTAGCATCAGGCAAATCTCTGAATGGGCAGGCCCCAGGGCTAGACCCATACTCCCAAATACCCAGCATGAAAGGAACATGTAGGCAGCCTGTCTACAAACATAGCGGTTGCTAATTATTTCCCAATTACTGCAACTGTCTTCAGACAGAGCATCAAAGGGGCCAAGCTAAGGTTGACTCTGCTTCCACTGCTGCCTAAGGCAAGGAAATTCACCTCAGAAGTTGCCTGGTGCCCAATATATACCTCTTATGTGGCCTGGGAATGTGGAGGTGTAATTCCCCTCGTCTTTTGGTCTCCTAGGGAGTTCTGCCTATGTTTTTGCACCATTAGTACTCTAGTCTATCAAAAATCATGAATCAAGGATCCCTACTAGAAATTCAGGGAATCAAGAGGATTCTGTGAAGTGTCAAGGAAATTAGCTGCACTTCCATATCTCACCAGTGTCCCCCAAACTATAGCTAAAGAAAAAGAAAGAAATATATATATTGCTGGAAGGAAAGATTTTACATCAGCCTCAAGAAAGACTATTTCTAGGTAGGTGTGGTGACATAAGCCTGTAATCCCAGCACTGGGAGCTGGAGGCAGCCTACCAGTTCAAGGTCAGCCTCAGCTGTACCGCAAGTTCAAGGCCAGCATGGGCTATGTGAAACCCAGTATCAATCCTCGTTTCACATCCCGGAGAAAGCAAACATTTTCAGCTATTTTGTGGGTCCAGGAATTTATGCTTCTCCATTTCCCTCTCTTGAAGAATACACACAGTTCTTTCTAGAGGAAGAAGGAAATTTTCTCCCTGGCATAAAAGCAAAGAAATAACCAGCCTTAAATAATCTCACACCTAGGAAAGAGATGGGTGCCCTCGTATTCTGACTTTAGTGTCTTACTGGTAACTGCTTTGACCTGTAGAATGTGGGGTCAGAGAATAATCCCACATTTCAGAGCATTTCCAAAGCCAGAAGGAGAGCATCAGAGTCCAGTAAGGACTGACGGGAGCGGGGGTGGGGGGGTCACTCCCCAAAACCAGCACATGCTCATATCACCACTTCAGTCTCTGGGCCTCTGGCGGCACTTCCATTTGCTCCAATAGGATGAACCCTCCCCCGCCCCCATCCTGGTCTCCAAGAGAAATTCTGCCCCAAGGGCTGGCGCCTGACCTCCAGAGATTGTAGCGCTGAAATGCATGCATGCCCTGGGAATAACCTTACCCTCAGGTGCCTCACACCTGGCACCTTCCCAGCCACTCGCTTCCCAGATCTTAGTTCTGCCACCGCACTCTGATCGCCCTTCCTCCTAAACTCAGCACCTGTACCCAGGAGGAGGGCATTTGATGCCTCCACTCCGCCCTCAAGCACACTCCTGAGGGCCCACCCGCATCGCAGGTGTCCTCGCTCCCTACAGGCTCACTCACCCGGGTCCAGAACCGTGCTCCAGGGCTCGCACACCCCGCAGGGGCTCGCGCTCGGTCTGCCCGAGCTGCACGCGCGGCTGCAGCCCAGCCCCTCCGAGCTCTGAGCTCCCTCCTCTCCCCCGCCCACCAACCTGTTACTCCCCAGAAGCTCCGCCCCATTGGCCGTCACCTCCCGCCCCGCCTCATTCCTTCTTTTATTGGTCAGCTTCCCGCAAGGGGCGGGGCAGACACCGCGGGAACCCAGAACCGGGGTCCCCAACCCAGTGGACGGGAGGGGCAGTGGGGTCACGTGGGGCTGGTTGGGCAGGGGCGGGGCACGGGGGGGGGACCTGAGAGGCCATTTTGGGGGCGTCGGGGCTTTGCGGACCCCGGGTAGCTTAGCACCGGAGCATCCCCTGGGTTCTGTGGGAAGTGCCTTCCGCGTGCTCTTCTCAAAGCAAATCTCGGTTCACAGCCCATTCTGCCCTTCATCTGCGTCCGCGTAAGCCGGAATACAGTTGTGTCGCTTTCTGCAGAAAATTTCTTCGTAGTCTCCCGACGTCAGCGCGTCCTATATCTCTGCTCGCCTGCCTTCGCAATCCGAACCAGAACCCCAGTCGTGGATTCTTATCCTCAGGCTCCTGGCCTCCATAATCATTTTGCACCCTTTTTCTTTGTAATCACCTAATTTACATCATCCTAAAAATCATTTTCATCGTTTTGTCTCCCTATGAAAAGCTCGGCCAGAGCCAAGATCTTCATTTTCTTTTGTTTTGTATGCTTCATCTCAAACGCCTACAACAGAGGTCAGCACATACTTGGCTCTTAATAAAATATGTGTAGAATGAATGACTTGGGAACCGAGTGCTGTAAATTTACATGCATCAGAATACCCTTATTTATAAGCAGAAAGGGACTCAACCACAGATTGTAAACCTACCTTTTTTGAAAGCCTGTCTAGTAGGGCTTTTGGACCCACTCCACAGAAGAGTCTGGAGTGCTTGCCTGCAGACTGAGGCAGGTAACATTAAAGCTGGCTCCTAGTGTTAACCGCTGAGGTATGTTAAAAGAAGATTGGCTTAGCTTACCTTGCTGGCCTACGAATAGTTCTCTCCTTTATTTGTTCGGTAAATATTTATTGTAATATATTTAGGTTTGAAGAGGAATCTTCGGTACTGCCAGCATTTCCGTAGCGTTAGCTGGAGATCATTCCCTTCCCCTCCCCCCAGCCTTCAGATGCTGGGCGTGGACCCTGGAGGGGAAAGTCCACCTACCTGTTCTGTAGCTGGGTTGCTAGGTCTCCGCATTCCAAGAGAAGCCTTCTATGAGGGAGAGAGCCCTAAGGAGGAACAAGGAGAGAGAGGGGAGAGAAAGAGAGGAGAGAGAGAGAGAAGAGAGAGGGAGAGAGGGAGAGAGAGAGAGAGAATATTATGTGTGCGTGTGCGGTTTGGGCGACCTACTGCAGAGGTGGTGTCCCTCCTGGATCAGGTTACTTCTAGATCAAAGAGTCGTTTGGAAAAGAGATCTTAAAAATAAATAACTAAACTAACGAACAGACTGGGTACCCCTTTAGACTGTACCCAGTGTATTTGTAGTAGATAGAAATAGAGTAGTTGCCGGTTGTGGTGGCACATGCCAGTAGGATTTGCTGAAGGAGGCAGAGGCAGGAGGATCATAAGTTCGAGGCCATCTTGATCTACACATTTAAAAAAAAAAAGAAAGAAAGAAATAGCGTAGTTATCCAACACTAAAACACAGGCAGGGAGGAATGGGAGCCTGAGCTACCCACCATCAACCTTTCTTTCTTGGGGTAAGCACTCAGAGGAACAAGAGCATCAGGCTCAGATGATGGGGGGAGGCGCTCCATCCCAGAATTCAAAAGAGAATTTACACCTTTGAACCTAGCAGAGAGTTTGAGGCTAGACTGGTCTTCAAAGCCAACCAGAGCTCCACCATGGGGAGGGTGTCATGGAAAGACACTAAAATGACCCAGTCCCCCTGCCTGGAGCTAAGTAAAGGTGAAACCCCTTTTCTGGAAGAGTAATTGTGGAAAAAAAAAAAAGAGAGAGAGTTGAAGAAACTGAGTTAGATAACTTTAGACACTAGATTGCTGGTCCTGCCACAGAGAAACGTGATTGATTCTCTTCGAGGCTGAAAATTCTCTCAAGAAATCTGGAGCTGTTGAAATTATCTGTAAACTGGGGGCAGGGTAGAGTATAATTGAGGCAGGTGGAAAAGCACAAATGATTTGCTTGCTAGAAGGTCTGTTTTCAACCAAAATAAGGTGTAAAATAAGGTGTAACCTGATGTGAACTTTAGAAAACAGTTAAGGTAAGATACTTACAGGGATCATTTCTATAGTTCATACGAGAGAGATTTCTCTAATTGTGCAGATCAAGAAAAAGAAAGGAAACGGGTATGTTAGTAGTCTGTGTTTCAGAAGAGTGCTTGCCTAGCATGTGCAGAGGATTTGGCTCAGGAGAAAAGTATTGCCTGTCATGTCTAAGGCTCTAGGTTCAACCAGTTGGAGGAAGGGTGTCACAGGGGAGCACCTGCCTAGGAAAAAAATATCTGAAGAAAGATGAATAGTAATAAGAGAATGTACAATGGCCAGGAGCAGAAAAACATGTTTGCTGAGGGGACCAGTGTCCTAGTTAGGGTTTTACTGCTGTGAACAGACACCATGACAAAGGCAAATCTTATAAAGGACATTTAATTGGAGCTGGTTTACAGGTTCAGAGGTTCAGTCCATTCTCGCCAAGGTGGGAGCATGGCAGCATCCAGGCAAGTATATTACAGGAGGAGCTGAGAGTTCTGCACCTTCATCTGAAGGCTACTAGCAGAATACTGACTTCCAGGCAGCTCAGATGAGAGTCTTAAAGCCTACGCTCACAGTGATACACCTATTCCAACAAGACTACACCTCCAAATAATGCCACTCCCTGGACCAAGAATATTCAAACCATGACAGGCTGGCCCTCTCCATCCTGCAACCTCAACCTCAGAGCCCTGAGGTTGAAAGAGTACACCAAGACACCCCACTTACTGAAGGCTTTGGAGCAAGACAGCTGAGGCCTGGCAGAAGGCTAAGCTAGGTCTGTATGACGATGCAATGGCAAGGCAAGATGGAAGTGGCCAGCCTTGTACACTAGGACAGTGCAAAGCAAAGGGGACTGTTAATCCCAAAGATGGGAGGAGAAAGACCACAGACCGAAACCACTTTGGCTAAATTAATTAAAGCAAGCTTTTTTATTCTCAGACATGGACTGACTCTCCTAAGGTGGGGTTTGAGAAGCCAGCATTGGAAGTGAAGGAGACGAGACAAGGCTTTTATAGATCATGGGCAGGGGAGTTCTAAATGAGAGACTTGGTGGGCAAAATAGGCAGAGTTATAGGAACAGAACATAAGTGTAACAAGTTAGTCCCTCCCGAACAAAAACATGTTTGCAAGGTGGGCAGAACAAGGTACTCATAACAACAGGTAGTCATAGCAATGGTAGTCATACAACCTTATGAAACAAAGGCAGGGTTGCAAGGTGGTTTTAAACAACTCTTTGGAACAAAAGCATGATTGCCGTTCCTAAAACAGGCAGTACAGAACTACTTGTAGTTAAGATTATGGGTGGGTGGGGGAGGTGACCCAATCCTTGAGAAACAGATTTAATCATAAACAACAACAAACCTAGTTTGTCTTTACTATAAAATGGTTTTCAAGCCCAAGATGGCAGCAGGCTGGTTCCTCGGGACTGGAGTATGTTACTTAGAAGCATTTTCAGGCTGTTTCTCATTGCTTAGCTCTTGAGCTTTACTTACATAGCTTATAATGGTTATTATTTATTTAAGTTTTGGAAACAGTCTCATTATGTGGCCAAGGCAAACCTTGACTCGCTATGTAACTCGGGCAGGCCTTGAATTCATGACAACCCTACCTCTTCCTCCTGAGTACCTAGATTACAGGTGTGAACCATCGTGCTTAGCTAAATACATAGTCTTTAACAATAAAAGTTTACGCTACCATGTTGGCTTTTCTTGATTGAGTTGAATGTCTCTTCTTGGTATGGTTAGGAAAGAAAATTTTTAAATATGGTCACGGATGAACCAGGCACATAATCCTACCACGCAAGAGACTGAGGCAAGAAAACTACTACAAATTCAATGCTAGCCTGGATCACATAGTGAGTTCTGGACTAATCTAGGCTCCAGAGTGAAAACGTAGTAGTTTGAATGAGGATTGTTCCTGTAGGAGCATGTGTTTGAATACTTGGTCCACAGTTAAACTGTTTGGCAAAGATTAGGAGGTGTGGCCTTGCTAGAGGAAGTGTGTCACTGTGGACAGGGTTTGAAGTTTCCAAAGACTCTGGCCACTCCCAGTATATCTCTCTCTGCCTCATACTATGTATCAAGATGTGAGCTCTTGGCTCCAGCATGATGCCTGCCCGCCGCAATCATGCTCCTCACCATGATGGTCACAGACTCTAACCCTTTGAAACTGTAAAGCCAAAATAAACTCTTTCTTCTGTAAACTGCCTTGGTCACAGTATCTTATAGCAATAGAAAAGTAAGAAAAAACAAAGCAAGGTGGGAGGGAGATAGAGGAGTCGGGAAAGAAAGGAAGGAAGAGAGGGAAGGGAAAGGCAATGCTTCATATGCTCTTCCAGCTTTGGGGTCGACTCCCAAGGGTCTCCAAACAGTACTTCCTTTCCCTCACCCATTTCTCAAGTCTTCCCAGCTTAGCCTGAAAAGCAGAGCCATGGAGACCAGTGACCTCCAAGCAGAGTCCCGACTCTGCAGTCAAGACACCATGTCCTAACCACCTCTGGGAGAGCTCTAGCTCCAGCCAAGTCATCTCAGTTCTTTACAGTAGTCCATCTCCAGCTTCCTCTGAGAATTAAGAAGATAAGATGGTGTCACATGCCCCTCAAACCAGCTCTCAAGAGGAAGAGGCATCTCTGTTCCAGGTGAACCAGGGCTCCACAGTGAGACCCTGTCAAAAAAAAATCCAGATTTTATATCCATATTTTTACTCATGTATTTATGTTTGATGTCATGACCATCCCCCTGCCTCCGTATCCTGAGTACCTGGTATAACAGTTTGTCAGGCATACCAAGCTCACTGTCTTATTATTCTTAGGAACTCTTAAGGGCAGGTGTGTTATGTTCTGTTCCAGCTCATCCTTCCACTAGCAGATGACTCTTCAGAACAAAGAATTCCAAGCCACCCTTCCCAGCATCATTCCTGTCAAGAGAAAGACCCACCAGGAAACTCCTTGCCCCGCCCTCATCCTCCATTGCCTTTGCCCTCCAGCACTACCAGGGTATCTCTAATACCCTGGGCAACTAAATCCAGTGTATTCAAAGTTCCCAGTGTAAACTGCAAGTAAGGGTGTCCCTTGAAAGAAAGTCGTACATCCCCAATTCTGGTAGAATGAAAAGGAACAGGCTCTTCCCACATATTTTTTTTCAGAGTTGTTAAAACAACCTTCTGAGTGAAGAGCCAGCTTCCCCTCCCCCCTCAACACACACACCCAAACAACAGCTGATTCCACCTCCCACCTCTTCCCTTCTCCTGTGGGTGAAGGAGCCAAGCCTGGCAACTGAAATCTGTACACACACCCCCAGCTCCTCAGGATTCCTCTCGTCTTCCCTGTCTACGGGGTCAGGGTTTTGGCGGAAGTGTACTGATTGATTTACTTCATCTGAATTTTTTTTTAGAAGTTTACATTGCATACTGCAGAGGCAAGTTGACAGGCAGAAATAACAGAGACTGAAGTGAGATGATAGCTCGGTCAGGAAAGCACTTACTTTGCAAGTGTGAGACCCTAAGTTCAATTCCCCCGGAGCCCAGTTAAAAAGCTGGGTACAGTGTGTATATATTTGTAATCCCAGAGACAGATTACTGGAGCTCACTGGCCAGCTAGAGTAGCCTACTTGGTAGTCTAGGTATTTGGAAGCAATGAGAGACTTCGTCTTGAAAAACAAAGGTGAGGAGGCTTCCTGAAGAACCACAGCCATGAGCACACATGTGGGAACATACACAAATAACACATGTGAAAAGGGGGCGGGGGTAGATTCAGAGACAAGACACTGACAGCAGCTTTGGCTCCTTTAAAAGAGAATCTGATCTTCCTCACTAGCTTTGGGATCTGCTCCAGTGTCAGAGCTAAGACAACCCTTTTCCCAGAAGCCTCTAGTGAGTGAGCACAACTTCATAGGTGGGAGAGAGGGGGCCGGCAGTTTCTGTTCTCTGCTCGACTCTCCTTAAGGGCTCTCTCTACTCTAGAGCTTCCCATTAGTAGGATCTGCACTGCGGCTTGAGGTCCAGCTTGCCTGATTTTGTTTCTCATGTCCACTTCAGTGAAAGGTATTGGGTCTGCACCAGAGCCTCACTTTGTTCCTGCTTCCTCTCTGTCCTATACAGACATTACTGCCCCAAACAGCTTTGTCTTAGCACCTGCTTCCAAAAGACCACTTGAATGGATTCTTGTTGTTTCAAGAGTTGTTAAAAAAAAAAAAAAAAAAAAAGTATTATTTACCTGATCTACCTGGTGAGTTCCAGGACAGCCAGGGCTATGTAGAGAGACGCTGTCTCAAAAAGAAAAGAAAAAGAATAAGAACCCCTCGTGGTACACATTTATTGCCTCTCAGAAGGCTGAGGCAGGAGGATTCCTTAAGGCCAAGAGTTCAAGATCAGGTTAGGCAACATAAGTGAGGATCTGGGTAACAAACAAACAAAAACCTTCTCGCTAGGATAACGTACAGATAGGTTCTGAGAGGAGTTGGCCTGTGTGTTAACCTTGTCCCTGAAGGTGAAGCGGGAGAGCCCCATCCTGCAACAATTTCAGGCAGAGAGATAACCGTGAACACAGAGATCATGGAATTGGCTGACTGTAATGAAGTTGCTCTAAGCCCTGCCTGGAGATAACAAAAAGCTGAGCGCAGCTAACAAACATTGAGAATTAACTGTGAGGGCCAGAGGGCCTCTCTGATGGCTCACAAAGAGGCCCTTATCTACAGCCATTGGTGACTGCAAAATATCTGAAGACCAAACTCCCGACCCTAGAGATCCCAGAGGCCCATCTGCAATCAAGCTCAGGGTTCTGAGTGGAAAAGCCAGGAATCCCTAAGCACGGGATGACAATCTAGGAGGGCACTGAAAAGGTTTTGGTTGCCTACATTTCTCTGAGTCTTAAGAGGGGTGCCTACTCTTGTCTGTTAAGAGCTAAAACTCTCCCTCACAGGAAGGAGACATTGCAGAGGCCTCTCCCTGCTCAGAATCTCTCTGGCCCACCAGAATTCTAATTAAGGCTCAATTACTGCACAGTCCAGCGGGGCTATAATGGGCCCTGTAATGGGAGAAAGGTACTAGGCCTCAAAATATCTGAGTGATTAGAATTGAGAGGTAGCTGGGGACTTTGATGGGAGCCGGGCTAGGCCTCTGGAAGGCTGTGAAAGCAGACTCTACCCTGTTAGGCCTCTGGACAAATGGCTAACTGCAGTGCCTGCCTATTTAACATATCAAAGGAAACACTAACCACTAGGCTCTCCCAGCATCTCTCCTGGCTGGCATACCCTGCCCCCTACCCTAAATCCTCTCCTCATCCTCTCTGATTTTTATATAATTTCAGCCATTTTGGTTGTGAGATCTCTTGGACACTTGGTCTCCAGCTCCTCTTTTAGTCCTCTTCTCTTCTCACATCTTCTCTCTTCCCCTCTCCTCCCCTCTCCACTCTTCTCTTCTTCTCTTGCTTTCTCCTCCCCCTTGATGGCCCAGTTCATGCTGAACCCTTTGAGATGTCTCTGCCTCATATCTATAATAAACCTTCTCCTTCACCGTACATAGGAGCGTCCTACTCTTGCATAGTTTGTATGTATGTCTTTTTTTTTTTTTTTTTTTTAAACTAAGGCCTTGAAATCCCAGTCCTCTTGCCTCTACTTCTCAGGTGCCGGGATGGACAGACACGTATCACCAACCTTGTGTAGATGGCATCACTTTCTGGAGCAGTAGGATTAACATCCTGGTAAGGACATACCCCAAGGAGTCCTGCAAACAGAGGACATGACCCCCTTGCTGAGAGAAAGTCAAATACCTAACCGGTCTGGTAACTGGGGAAAGAAAAGACTAAATACTCCATGGAAGTATGCAGACCAGAGTTGACCTTAAGATGCCAGAAGCCCTACCAAAGAATGCTTCACAGAATTACAGCTGTGATTACTAGTGCCCCAGGAATGCGCTGGGAAGAGAAGTAGCAACAGCACCAAAAAGCTTAACCGTAGCCTCTATCTACAATTTAGAGCAAAGAGGAGGCGGAACTGTCTCTAGCCTGGCCCTTTTGTAGCAGCAGAGATGGTCTGGTGAGATAGGAGCTGCTTGCGTTTAACCCTGGGGTGGGGGTCGAACTTACTGTAGTGATTAGTAAGACTAGAACGGCAGCCAGAGAAGTCTGACACTGTGAATGGAAATAAATGGTTAATAGAACCATCTCTCACAGCAAAACAGATGGGGAGCTAGACAAGGGTACTGCTGAAAATGGAAAGTGCTTGCCACACAAACTTGGGGACCTTAGTTTGGACCCTTGACTCCCAGAAGAAAAGGAAAACGAGACTGGGTACAGTGGTGGGTTGGTTGTATAGTGATGAACCTAGTTGCCTTCCTATAATTCAGGTGCAGCAGCAGATACCTATTATCCCAGCAGTAGGGGAGCTGGGACAAGGAACATCCCCCAGGCTTGCTGGTCAGTCATCCTCAATTAATTGGTAAGCCCTAGATTCAGTGACAGATGGTGTCTCAAAATATAAAGTGACCTCTGACCTCCATACATGTGCAGGTGCACCCCCAAGTTCACACATTAAAAAGCAAAGCAAACAAGGATAGGTGGGTGGGCAGAAAGCTGAGGCAGGATCCTGCGTGTTTGTTTGTTCACTTTTTTAACTCATACTCCCTGGATTAGCTTCCTGACCTGAGTCAATTCTCAGACCTCAGTCTCACAGTTCATGAAGACTGACAACAGCATAACACATGAGCAGTACAAGACGGATTTGATCTCCATCCTCCCAAAGTGGGTCTTGTGATATTTCCTCTTTAATATATACAGGAGAGGAGACACAGGCATTTGGAGAGTTGTTGGACATCTGAACTGTCACTCATACCTAGAACCCCACTAGGCATGGAAAAAAAAAAAAAAAAAACCAGCACCTTAGCCAAAGGCCAGCTGCCGGTGAAGCTTCTTAGAACAACTTACTCCGACATCCCATGGATGTCCATTTTCAGCATCACACTAATGAGTTAGGCTGAGCAAAAGTAACTGGTGTTTATGACCTCCTGGACACAGAAGTAAGTGGGGCCTTCCATACCGGTCACATTTTTAAGAATTCAGTACTTATGGGACATCTGTTTCAATGTAAAAGGCACCATTGCTGCCAGGCATTGTGGTACATGCCTGTCATCCCAGAGACAGAGGCAGGAGGATCTGTGCAATTTCTAGGACTTCCATAGCTACACAGTGAGACCCTGACCCAAACAAAGACAAGCTGCTGCACTTCCGGTCCCATCAGAAAAAAAAATTCACAGCGCCTGATAGGGCCTTTAGGTTCTGAAGGCAGCCTCTTTCCTCACCAGAAACACTAGGTATATTATGACCCATATACCTAGTCACCCAAAAGACTGACACTCTGGGACCAGTGAGATGGCTCTGTGGGTAAAGGCACTTGCCTTACAAGGTTGGCAGACTCAGTTCACTTCCCAGAACCCACATAAAGGTACATGGAGAGAATCTTCATGAAGCTGTCCTCTGACTTCCTAGAGGACTTTGTGCTTCCTGGTTCTGCAGGGTTAGAAATTCTAATCCCCAAAGGCTCAAATTCTTCCTAGCAATTTGCACACATTGAAAGACAGTCTATGGCTGCCACTTGGGTGCTTTGAACTCTGTGTCAATAGGGATACCAGGCAAGAAGAAAAACAGCCATGTTGTCAAGGGTAAGAGGCTCTCATCAGAAAAGAAAAAGGGGGAAAAAAGCAAGGCTGCTATTACATAGAGAAAGAAACATGCAGGGATACATTTAGACACACTTAGGCACCTCTTGGTACTCTTATGCCTAAGAATGACCATGATGTCAACCTAAGTGGCAAGTCCAGGCTGCAAAGAGGATCTTAGACCCTCAGGAATTAGTTCTGCCTCAGGCATCTGATAGACCATGGAGTCAAAACCTGGGATAAGGAAACTTTAGAGAAGTTAATGAGGAAGCTGGGCATGATGGCATATGCCTGTAAACCCAGCATTTAGGAGACTGTGGCAGGAGGATGGCTAAAAGTTTGAGACCAGCTTGGGCTACATATTAAGTTCAAGGTTAGTCTTAGCCAGGCATGATACCCAGTCGTTGCTCCCCCACTTCTTACCAACCTCCAAAAAAGAAGAGGAAAGAATACCCGACACAAAATACTAACTTCCTTCGTATCTCATCTATGTCTTCCCACAGAAAGAGAGAGACAGGAAACCCTTATCAAACCCTTATCTTATGTATGGAGAACTGAACCCCCATGACACAAAGGGTGGACTGGAGTAGCCATAGTTATGACCAGATTGGATTATCACTAGGAAAGAACATAATTTTGGGGCCAGCAAGATGTCTCAGCAAGTAAAACTTGACAATTTGAGATCAATCCTCAGGACCCACATGGTAGAAGAAAAAAAAATACACTGTCCAGAAAGCTGTCCTCTGACCTCCACACATGTACTATATATATACTATAGATATAGATATAGATATAGATATAGATATAGATATAGATGCCAGGAAGTGGTGGCACACATCTTTAAGCCCAACACTGGGGAGGCAGAAGCAGAAGCAGGCAGATCTCTATGAGTTTGAGGCCAGCCTGGTCTATAGAGAGAGTTCCAAGACAGCCAGGGCTACACAGAGAACTTCTGTTTTAAAAAGCAGAGAGAGAGAGAGAGAGAGAGAGAGAGAGAGAGAGAGAGAGAGAGAGAGAGAGCAAGAGAGAGAGAGAGCTAGAGAGTTAGAGGCAGGAGGACTGTGAAGCCAGCCTGCCCCCCCCCCCCACACACACACCCTAAACCCCACACACCAAGGAGGACAGTACTCTTTGTCCGGAATGTCCTTATCTCGCTTCTTCCAAGGCAACTCTGTCCAAATTTACTATCATGTTCAAGTCAAGACTGCATTCTTCTCACTCACACCTCAGAAACTAATAGACATGATGTGTGCACATCATGTGTGCACATCAAGTGCACACCCAGGCCTGGTCACTTCTGAAGACCGTGAGGCTACTCTGACAACTTTGCACCATTTCCATGGGGTTGACTGAGACCTTGTCAGATCTTCAAAATGATTCTCTGCCTCATCCAGCTGCTTCTGCTCTTAGCTATCGTTTCATAATGTCTAACAAACCTCTTGCTGTGCTCCAGTGTCCCAGTGAAAAAATAATGAAATTCCAAAGAGAGAAAGCAAGAAAATGGCATAATATATATTTTTGGTTTTTTATTTTGTTTTGCTTTTGAACAGGGTTCTTCTGTCTTGGAACTTACTTTGTAGACCAGGCTGGTCTTGAACTCAGAAGTTTCCCTGCCTTTGCTGGGATGAATGGTTTCTAACATCACATCAGACTAAAACTACAAATATGTAGATGTGTGTACACACAGTGCAATTATGAGTCTGTATGTTTGTGTACCCACAGAGGTGGGGTATAGCTTAGTGGTAGGGCTCTCACTCATATGTACAAGGTCCTGAATCTAGTTCCCAAGGGAAAAGACATGTATGTATATGAGGAATAAAAGAAGATAGGCATCACAAAGGAACCTGGTAGCATGAAAGGACTGTCAACCAGCTTTTTACCTGTCCTTATTGTTGGTGTTGGATAAAAATATAAACAAGAAGGGCTGAAGAGATGGCTCAATTGCTCTTACTCTCTTAATCACTTACCCTCTTGCCTCTGGCTTCTCTGTCCCCTCCCCCCTCCCCCTTCTCTTCCTCTCTCTCCACGTGGTCATGGCCGGCCTCTACTTCTCTTCTTCCTCTCTCCTTCTTCCATCTTCTTCCCCCCACCTTTGCCCTATCTCCTAAATAAACCTCCCCCCGCCCTTGGAAAAGAAAAAGAGATGGCTCAGTGGTTAAGAGCACTGGCTAATTGTCCCAAGTACTTGTGCTTGGATCCCAGCACCCTATGATGGCCTATGACTGCTTGTAGGTCCATTTGCAGGGAATTTTTATGCCCTCTTCTGACCTTTATAGATACTATATGTGATGCACAGACATGCAGGCAAAACACCTATACACATATACACATATAATACAAGAAAATTAGGACCTACAGAGATGCCTCAGCGGTTAAGAGCACTGGCTGCTCTTCCAAAGGACCTGTGTTCAGTTCCCAGCAACCACATGACAGCTCACACCTGTCAGTAACTCCAGTTCTGACACAATCACACATAAACACAGGCAAAACACTAATACACATAAATAAAAATAAACTCTGCCTCTCTCTCTCTCTCTCTCTCTCTCTCTCTCTCTCTCTCTCTCTCTCTCTCTCTGTGTGTGTGTGTGTGTGTGTGTGTGTTTTGGTTTTTAGAGACAGGGTTGCTCTGTGTAGTCCTGGCTGTCCTGGAACTCACTCTGTAGACCAGGCTGGCCTCAAACTAAGAAATCCACCTGCCTCTGCCTCCCAAGTGGTGGGATTAAAGGTGTGCACCACCACTGCCCAACGTGTGTGTGATTTTAAAAGAAAAGAAAATTAAATAAATTTGGTAAGGATGTATCTAGCAGGGTTTTTTAAACATATTACAGAATAAAAACAATGGTACTATTTTTTTTTGTTTGTTTTTTGTTTTTTGTTTTTCAAGACAGGGTTTCTTTGTGTAGCCTTGGCTGTCCTGGAACTCATTCTGTAGATCAGGCTGGCCTCAAACTCAGAAATCTGCCCGCCTCTGCCTCCCAAGTGCTGGGATTAAAGACGTGGGCCACCGCTGCCCGGCAAAAATAATGGTACTATTTCTATGTCTACCTTCTGCTCTTTTTGTTTGTTCCATTGTTGTTTTGAGACGACAAAAGGCTAGCCTTGAACTTGTGGTTCTTCTGCTGGTGCCCCCCTCCACCAAATTGCTGGGATCCTAGCTCACCACACCAAAAACCCCCTCCTTTCTGCCTCCCACCAAGTCCCTGGGCCAATGGGAGCATGCTTTTAATCCTGGTACTTGGGAGGCAGAAGCAAGTGGGTCTCGGTGAATACAGGACCATCTACAGATTAGTTCCGGGACATGCAGGACTACTAGAGAAGTTCTGTCTCCAAAAAGAAAGATTTTTTTAAGTAAATAAATAAATTGTGGTGGCAGCACACACCTTTAATCCCAGCACTTGGGAGGCAGAGGCAGGCAGCTTCTCTGAGTTTGAGGCCAGTTTTGTCTATAGAGTTCTAGGATAGGCAAGGCTACACAGAGAAACCCTGTCTTGAAAAATCAAAACCAAAAGTTAAATGAAAAATCTTTTAACTATTGACTGAGGTTCAAGATACAATGAAGTTAGTCAAGAAACACAAGTCTCCGAGGTGCCTTCTGCTTGCTGGGGACTGTGTGTGCGTTAGTTTTCTTTAGTTGCTACAACAAGTTATCACAACTCTAGTCGCTTTAAAAACCCACAAATTTATTATCTCACATTTCTGGCCAAAAAAATCCTAACTTCCCACTTTAAGCAGGGCTCTGTGCAGTCGGAAGGTTCTGGGAAGGACTGGCTTCCTTGTCTCTCCGCATTCCTTGGCTCCCAGCCCTTTTAAACAGCTTTAAAGCCAGCAAGGTGGCATTGTTAAGTTAAGGAGGAGGTCATTAGCCTTGGGCTGACTCCATATTTCGAGTTCCTATGTAGTAACAAACTGTAAACTAACTTAGCATGTAAGCAAACTGAATCCTAATTTAGGAGAATGCAGGAGCCCAGTCTCAGTTAATCACAGGCTGCCAACTTGTCACACCATGCCCAAATAAGGCAGGCACCTGCCTCTGGCCAATCAAAAAGTAATTTTTTTTAGTTTGCTTCTGTATGCAGCCTATAAAAGCCTGAATGCCTTCTAGTCCTGAGTGCTTCCTCATTCACAAATTGGTCTTTCCTCAAATAAACTCGCTAAATTTAATAAGCTGATATATTCAAAAGCATCCTTAAATTTGACCGAGCCTTCTTTGAGTATGAAGTTTCTTCTTCCTTCCAGAATAATCTCCCCATCTCAAGATTCTTTTTATTTTTTCCTAGATAGGGTTTCAAATGTAGCCTGGGGTTGCCGTGGACCCACCCACCACGTTTCCCAGGCTAGCCTTGAATTTGTGGCCATCCTCCTGGCTGAGCCTCTCAAATGCTGGAATTATAGGCGTGGGCTACCAAACCTAGGTTCAAAATCCTTAACTTAATCACACCTTGACAATACCTTTCGTCTTGTAAGATAACAAACGAAGAGCCTCCTGGGTTTAGGATAGCGACAGTTTTTGGAGGTCAATATCTTACATTACTGTTGTGATACAGAAGGTAAGATCTCAGTTCCTGATTGTGCAGTGGTACAACCTGTAATCACACTTGGAAGGCTGACAGGACAGTTCTTCTTCTTCTTTTTCCTCCTCCTCCTCCTCCTCCTCCTCTTCTTCCTCTTCTCCTCCTCCTCCTCCTCTTCTTCCTCCTTCTTCTCTTCTTCCTCTTTTTCTTTTCTTTCTCCTCTTGTTCTTCCTCTTGCTTTTCCTCTCCTCCCGTGTGTGTGTGTGTGTGTGTGTGTGTGTGTGTGTGTGTGTGTGAGGTCTCACTATATAGCCTTAGCTGGTCTTAAACTCAAGAGGGCAAGGATCACATGGAGATTGTATTATAAAAGGGAAGACAAAAACACAGGTAGATTAATGAATATATTCATAGGCTGATAACAGCAATAAAACTAAGATCAGTAGGAACACAAGTAGAGGTGAGGGTTGGAGTGGGGTGTCCCTCTGTGGAGGTGGCTTTGAGCCTAAAAGACTAGAAGAAAATGACAGGTACCTTTGGCCAGTGCCTCCTGTAGTTTAGGCCTGTTGATTCAAGAAGTTCGTTTTTACCTAGAGCTCAGCTTTATCTTCCACAGTCATGAATGAGCTATACAAAGCAGACTAGCTCCAATGCACAAAGTTGTTGTGGACTGATTTCTTCTTGGCTTGGGTTGCGCTGCTGCTCGGGTTCACGGGGCAAGAATGTAGACAAGGCAGAGGTTCTGGAGTCAAGTCTCAAGTCTCCTTTATTGTCTCTCTATTGGCGCATATTCTCCCGACTCATATTCACTCTTGACTGTATTGACTGTATATATATTCTTACAAGGAAATCCTGGGTATTTATAAGCACACGCAGGAGAACACAGGTGAAAACATTTTACCACGTGCACTATGCAGCTGGGGTCACTAAACAGCAAAACAAGCTATGTGGGATAAACAAGATATTTGTTAGAGTGTGCTCAGCTGTTGTAGGCTGCTGAAAAACCAAGTCTCTATCAGGGTAAATGGTTCCAGATGGCTGCAAAGATGATAGCTGCTTTCTAGCTGCTTTCTAGCTGCTTTCTGCTTAAAGTCGGCTCCCTACACAAAGTAAATATTGACTTACTACCCACCTCCTCAGGCAGCTGAATTTCTCAAGACTTTTTGAATTTCAAGTCAAAACCGAGAAGTAGTAGGGCATACCTAATCCCAGCACTCTGGAGACTGAGGCAGGAGGATTGGTACAAGTCTGAGGTTAGGCTGATCTACAGAGTGAGACTCTATTTCAAAAACCAAAGCAAGTAACAATGAAAAAAAGCTAAGGCTCTCAGCTGCCAAACCTGATGACCTCAGTTTGGTGACCTGTGTATGATCGCAAGGACCCACACAGTGGAAGGAGAGAGCGAACTCCTATAATTTGTCCTCTGGCCTCTACACGTACATGGTGGCATACCTCCTCCCACAAATAAATACATGAATGCAATGATCTAACTCCCTGCCCCTTCAAAAGTAGAGCTTTTTGTTTTGGGGTATGCAAGAGCAGCCAGGCTGGAGAGATGGCTCAGTGGTTAAGAACACTGGCTTCTCTTGCAGAGGACTGAGTTCAGTTTTCAGCACTGTATTGCAACACACCATCATCTATAACTCCAATTCCAAAGGACCCGATGTGCTCTTCTGGCCTGTGGCTTCTTTGGGTACTTCACGCATGTGGTATATAGACATATCCCAGGCACAATACACACACACACACACACACACACACACACACACACAC
>JANHMN010000001.1:59085558-59277660 GCA_030674055.1 Rhabdomys pumilio | reverse complement strand
AGGAGAAGGGGAAGGAGGGGAAGGGGAAGGGGAAGGGGAAGGAGGGGAAGGGGAAGGGGAAGGGGAAGGGGAAGGGGAAGGGGAAGGAAGGGGAAGGAAGAGGAGGAGGAGGAGAAGGAGGAGGAGAAGGAGGAGGAGGAGGAGGAGGAGGAGGAGGAGGAGGAGGACGACGACGACGACGACGACGACGACGACGACGACAACAGCAACAACAACTAACTTGTCTCTAGGATTAGAAACAGCCCCCAGAAGTGTTTGTGTTTGTGGTCTGTCATTAAACCCCAAAGATGGCAATGATGGAGACCCAACCAGAGCTGTTTAAAGCTTGGCCACTGGATTTAAATTTGGGGAGAATGATTTCCAAACACTCTTTAGAAAGTCCTGTTAAGCTTTCCTCTGCCGAGCTTTGATTGCTTACTACATTCTAGATTCAGGGGAACTGGGCTCTGGATTCATCTGGGAGGTGAGTGGGTTACACTGGTTTTCACATCCTATAGCACACCTATAGCGATGGATAGCAGAACCCGGGCAGCAGAACCACAGAGCATCCTGCTTTTTCAGGAGAAAGTCTTCCCTTCCTTGGGGCTGTAATGGGGAGGGTTTTCTGCAGATTAAAGACAAAGATTGACAACAAAGATGAAACCAACCAGTTAAATAAAAATAACAAAAAGTTTGTAAAAGTTCTCAACCCCACTAACAAAATACTTTTCTTCTTTGGTTCTCAGGGAAGGGAGAGGTTCTTATCCTGGAATGTCTAGAAATTCCACAATGGCAGGCTTTATGTCTTGTCTCTCTGGGCTGTCCTTTGTTTCCCCTGAAAATAATTACTTAATTTTAGGGCTACGGTGTAGTTCAGAGGTAGAGCACTGTGTATCATGGGAGAGGCCTTGGCTTTCTTCCTTTTCACCAAAAAGGCGGGGAGGGGATCTTACTTCAAAGCAAATGTATTTGAACACAAACATGAATTAGATGCATTTTAATGAAAGTAAGCATATATAAATTAAATATCTAAGTTGTGTGATTTAAAATTTTTATTTGGATTTTTTTTCTTTTTGGAAAATAGCTTATTAAAGTATGTTTGAATATGGTAAACTTCAAATGTAAAGTGTACCATGGGAAAGCTCCCGTGTTTGTATACATCTGTGGAATCCCTCCTACAGACGAGATAGCAAGTGTAGAATTTGGAGGTGCAGGGTGGATCTGTTTTCCCTGAGTTTTGACCTCTTATTAGCTCACAAATTTGTACTCTGGGTAATGAAACAAGATGAGTCACTTACAAAAAAATTTTCTGCCAAAGTAGTCAGGAAAGAAAGCCAACATGCTACCCACCCGCTTGGCAGGTGCTCACTAGCTCATTAACAGCAATCTTGTCACCACACCGTTGTCTCTCTCTCTTCACTGAACACAGGGCTCAGCGGGAATGCAGAGGACTGAAAAAGTGCTCACTGGGAATTTTGGGCCAGCTCAAAGTGGCCGCTCAGTGTGGAAGCAGGAGGGATTTCTGCCCTGGCTCCCAGTCGCTCTGGCTCTTGCTTGAGGCTATTAGGCAAGAGGTCTTTCCTATTTCAATAGTCCCTGTGGACTGGGAGACAAAGGACCTCCTTTGTCCTGCCAGCCTGTCCTCCTACCATCTAGATTGAAGTCTTGTTCTTCAGCGTATTTACTGAATTGCTGCTCCCAGGTACCACACTGTTTCAGGCTCAAGGTATGGAGTAGAAGTCAAGAAAGATAATGTCTTTTGCCAGCCTGGTTTGAGTGAGTTCTTGTGCTTCTTTCTGTGGGGAAACTAAAAGTTAGACTCTTGATGCCACCCGTCGGTAACTTGTGGGTTACTCCCAGGTGTGTATCCTCTTCTCTCCTTGGCCTTGCCATTGCTGCTGTGGTATCTATAATCTTTGCCAACTCCATGCCCTCCCCTGAACTATCTGTGGGTGTTTCTTCCCTGTTCCCTAACAGTAGGAAAGGTCTTTTCTTTACTCTACCCCTGGCTCCTCTCTCTCAGGGGCACATTCACGTTCATACTTTTTTCTACTTTTGCTTTTAAATCAAGACGACTCTCAACTCTGTCAACCCTGGCCTCTCATCCATAAACCAAATCTGCTTCCCATTTTTTCTGGGTCTCAGCACCTGTGCATCTCACCTCTGACTGGGGCACAGAGTAGGTGCATGAGCTTCCCCAGCACATCACCTCTCTGTCCCAGAGTCCCTGTCTCCACTTTTCACAGCCCTCAATCACCCAAATATGAGGAGTGACTCTTGGCTTGGAATTATACTAGAGACTAGCAAATAGGAAAACCAGATGGGCATTGTGGCTCACACCTGTAATATCAGAGGACTGCTGTGAACTAGAGCAGCCTGGGCTACTAAGTGGAGCCCTGTCTCAAAAGAACTAAGCCAGAGGGGCTGGAGAGATGGTTCAGTGGTTAGAGTGGCTGCTGCTTTCCAGGCTCACTTCTTAGACCTGCATGGATGCTCACAACCTAGAGTCTGGGACTCTAGTTCCAGGGAATCTAATGCCTTCTTCTAACTGACTTCCTGGGGCATCCATCAAGCATGCACATGGCACACATACATACATACATACATACATACATACATACATACATACATACACACACATCAAGTAAATAAAATCTAAAGTAAAACCTAATAACAAAATCAACTATAGCAATGAGATGGCAAAGTCCTACGAGTTCACCAGAACTGATATCTGCTGACAACATAGACTTAGCCACTCGTTCAGTTTATGTTTATAAAGTACCTACCACAGTTCCATCTGATTCAGTGCTCTCTTCTGGCCTCTGAAGGTACCAGGCACGCATGTGGTGCACAGACATACACGAAGGCAAAACACCATAAACATCAAACAAAATAATGATTATATTAATAATAAAAACCAAACCAGGGCTCAGTAAGATGGCTCAGTAGTTAAAAGAGCTTGCTGCTCAATCACAAGGACAGGAATTTGGATCCCAGTACCTACATTTAGCAGCTCATAGACTGCCTGTAACTACAGATACCCTCACCTGGCTTCTAAGGGCACCTACATGTATATGCATACATACCTCCTACCCCTGACACACACATGCACAAATAAAATCAAAATAAATTTAAAAATCAAAGGACAAAAAACCCAAACCAAACTAACAAACAACCTGGTACCTATCCTGAATATGTAACATTTAAAACAAATACTTAAATGAGTGAAACTTTATGGTCTATTTGGAGTGGTCCCAGCCTAAGGCAAAACAGGCTGGGAACATTGACTTTGGAGAAAATTGGCCACTGCTAGGCTTAAGTCAGATTGTGCAGGGCACAAAAATAGGAAAGAAGGGAGTCTCTAAGAGCCTAGAGAAGAGGTAGGAAGGAGGAGGCAGCAAGGGCTAGCAGCTTGGATTCCAGCTCTGGCTGATTCTGTGTCCTGGACAGGACTGGTACAGAAGGAGTCTTACTCTGACCACTCAGCAAGCTGATTGGAAATGACAGCTGTGCAGAAGCAGCAGAAATTCCTCTGCTACAACCGAGCAGTTGAAAAAATATGAATAAGTAAAATGAAAAATTATATATGTGGTGTCCTGGATAGGATCCTGGAACAGAAAGAAGACACTAAAATTAGAAATGAAGGAAGCTGGAGAGATGGCTCTGGGGCTGAGAGCACAGGGTGCTCTGCTAGAGGACCAAGGTTCCATTTCTAGCACCCACACAACAGCTCAAAACTGTATGTCCAGTCTCAGGCATGCAGTGCCGCCTTCTGATCTCCACAGACACTGGCACACAAATGATGAATAGACATGTATGCAGGCAAAACACTCACACACATAATTTAAAGAAATTAAGAAAAGAAAATAAAGTTTGGCCTTTAGCAAATAGCAGTAATTGTTATAAATATGTCATACTATTAATATTAAGATATAAAGAATTGGAAAACTGAGCAGGGCATAGTGGTGCATGCTGTAATACCAGAATTTGAGAGGCAAGGAAGGAGAATTTTCATAAATTCAGGGCAAGATTGGGCTAAATAATGAGGCCCTGTCTAAAGAACACACCCTCTAAGTGATAATAACCTTGGCATGGTGGCACACGCCTATAATCTCAGCACTTGGGAGGTAGAAGAAAGACAAGAAGGAGTCCAACACCATCCTTGGCTACACAGGGAGTTCAAGGCTAGCCTGAGCTACCTGCTCCAGTTCCTAATGAAATTTTGATTGTAAGACTTTGACACCTCAAGGGGAGGACCTGTCACTATGTGAATTATTGCTGGAGGAGCCTAATCAAGGCACTGTTGTAGCCAAGTCCACTGGAGCTTCTGTGCACAAGTTTCTGGCACCATCACCAACTAAAGACAAGGAATCTAATGGAAAGATGAACAAAGGAAAGAAACAAGTGCGTTTTATTCCTACTAGTAGTTTCACAAAAAGAACACGGCCAGTACACAACAGAGGAAAGCACCCTGGTCCACACATAATCAAGCAGATGCCAATCAGAGCATCTTCAAGAAGAAGTCTTTCTTTCTTTCTTCCTTTCTTTCTTTCTTTTTTTTTTTTTTTTTTTTTTTTTTTTTTTTTTTTTTTTTTTTTTTGGTCTATCAGGTTGGCAGTGTTCTGTATGTTTTGTTTTGTTTTAAGGTTGGCAAATGCCGAGCGGTGGTGGCGCACGCCTTTAATCCCAGCACTTGGGAGGCAGAGGCAGGCGGATTTCTGAGTTCGAGGCCAGCCTGGTCTACAGAGTGAGTTCCAGGACAGCCAGAGATACACAGAGAAACCCTGTCTCGAAAAACCAAAACACAAAAGAAAAAAAAAGGAAAAAAAAAAAAAAGGAAAAAAACAACTGGTTTATTTGTAAAAAAAAAAAAAAAAAAAAAAAGATTTGCAAATGTCTGGCACCAACACGCTGTGAGAAAAATAGGCATTCTCAAATGTTCTTGATAGGAGTGAAAAGTGAAAAATCTCCATCTTTTTGGTGAGCAACCATCCAATAACTGTCATTTGAATACAATTATGTTTTGACTCAGTGGCAAACCCCATTACTACAGCAGTGGATGAGTATAAGTCTGAGGTCTGACAAAGCGCTTGTTGTGTGTGAAGATATGAGTCATTTCAGCATTTTTCTTTTCTTTTTTTTCTTAAAGAAAAGATTTATTTTTACTTTATGTGCATGGGTGTTTTGCTTGCATATATGTCTGTGTACCATGTACATACCAGTTGCTCGTCAAAGTCGAAAAACAGCGGGCAGTGGTGGTGCACGCCTTTAATCCCAGCACTTGGGAGGCAGAGGCAGGCGGATTTCTGAGTTCGAAGCCAGCCTGGTCTACAGAGTGAGTTCCAGGACAGCCAGAGATACACAGAGAAACCCTGTCTTGAAAAACCAAAAACCAAAAAAAAAAAAAAAAAAGTCGGAAAAACAGTATCAAATTCCCTGTTACTAGAATTAGAGATGGTTGTGAGCAGCCAAATGGGTGGTGGGAACTGAACCTGGGTTGTTAAAAGAGCAACAAATGCTCTTAACGGCTTAGCCGTCTCTCCATTCTCCCTTTCCTCTTTTTTTTTTTTTTAATGGCATGTTTCCATATGGTGCTGGCTGCATATATTATTAGACTGCCTTGAGCTTGTCCTGATCCTCCTGTCTGCTTCTAAAGTGCAGGGATTACAAGATGATTGCTCCCACACCCAGATCAATAATTTCTAAAAAACCAAAACATTTATGCATGTATGCATAAAGTCAGAATCATAATAGGTGAGTCAATACATACATTACAATACACCTACCTACCTGTACTACGGGCGTTGGGCCGTTAGAAGGAAGCAGATTTGTATATGTCAATAGGAGATGATTGCCAGAGTTCTTTAAAGAAGGAAAAGACAGAAGAGCACACAAGAGGAGCAAAGTTCAGAGTGATGTGTATATGATCTCATTCGTGAAATTACAGACACACAGGAACAGTTCCATAGTTTATAGCTCAGTGCAAAAGTAAATGACAGGAGCCCTTGTTCACAAGAGTTCCCATTCCATAGTGACAGCAAAGCACTGAAGCAAGCCTGAGACCCTTCACAGCGGGGCTGCTACGAAACAGCACAGGTCACATGCCCACAGAGCTGGGCCTCTCTCTCCCCATACACAGTTGACTCTCATTATTTGATTCTGTATTTGCCAGTTCATCTAACTTGTTAATGCTAATTTGTAATCGCCCAAACAAGATGCAGAGTGCTTGCATGGTCATTCGTGGACATGCATAGAGCAGGAAAAAAAAAATGTCACTGGCTATTCTATTACCAGCTGAGGCCAAATGAGGTAACACTGCTTCTCTTTGGGCCCCTGGCTTACTCCATAAATAAGCATCTCTTTCTCTAATGTATTATATTTAGTGTGACACATGCTTGGCAGGGTTGTTATTTAAAATGATTCTCAGGATCATGTGGAAGTGCTGTCTAGAGTTCCTGAGCGGAGAAAGCTTCAGTGTATTAGATAAGCTTTCTTCAGGCATGAGTTACCTGTGAGTTCGTGTTACAGAACCAACAAAATGCATTTCAGAAGGTGAGACTAAGTAGAAACATATATAGGACAGCTTCCATACTGATCAGTTAAAAGTACTTGTACACTGTGATCCCAGCACTCAGGAGGTAAAGGCACAAAGCACCTCCAGTTCAAGGCCTGTCTGAGCTACAGAATGAGACCTTGTCTCAAAATTAATTAAATTTTTAGTGTTGTTGTTTTTTGAGACAGAGTTTCTCTATGTAGCCTTAGCTATCCTAGAACTTGCTCTGTAGACCAGCCTGGCCTTGAACTCAGTGATCACTGCCTCTGCCTTCCAAGTGCTAAGATGAAAGGTGTGCACCACCACCGTGATTATTTACAAACCGTAGTGAAATATCTTTGTGTGTGCAGATGCTTGTGCACATGTGTGGCCTTCAGAGGAAGGTCATTCCTTTACCATGTGGGTTCTGAGTATCAAATTCAGGTTACCAAGCTTAGAGGTAAACTTTTACCTGATGAACCATCTCACCAGCCATAATTAATTTTATAACCAGAGATTTTCTTTTTTTTTTCTTTTTTTTTAACTGTAAAATAGGGCAGTGTTTTATTTTGCTTTACACCTTAATAAATACTTCTTGATGACTGCACATGGGGTAAGGCTGCATGGTAGTTCAGAAAGGTCACAGTGATGGTGTTTTCCTGACAGTGTGTAGTCTTCCGCAGTGAGTGGAGTGACTTGTATGATAGTTGGGAGCCAACTTTTAGCAGAAAGCGGCTAGAAAGCAGCTATCAGCTTTGCAGCCATCTGGAGCCATATACTCTGATTAGAGACTGTTTTTCAGCAGCCTACAACAGCTGAAGCACACTCTGACAAATATCTTGTTTATCCCACATAGCTTCTTTTGCTGTTTAGTGACCCCAGCTGCACGGTGCATGTGGTAAAATGTTTTCACCTGTGTTCTCCTGCTTGTGCTTATAAATACCCAGGATTTCCCTGTGTAATAAGGTTAAGAGGAGTGAACAAGGGTGAATATGCGTTAGTAGAGAGTCAAGAGGAGTCAAAGAGTGGAATAAAGGAGTAACCAGACTTGACTACAGACCCTCTGGCTTGTCATTATTCTTCCCCTTCTTCCCCCCACTCTCTCTCTTGCTAGACCCTGACCTGCGGAACAGAACGGGCTGCAACAGTTTTGGCACCAAGCGTGGGCAGAGCGGGTCCGCAACATATGATGTCACTGTCAAACCAGCAAGACTGCATTTATGCACCCATCGTTTTCAGGATTGTTGGTAACTTGGGTATACTTTCCCCAAATAACCCTGCCTCCTTCTGTCACAAGGCCCAGCTCGCTCACATTCACTTCGATAACTGTACCTTTGGTGATCACACCCCAGGGTTGTATATAATGGGGACGATGGATTCTTTTTCACACCGAGTATAGGCAGGCAAAAGTCTCTTTCAGCTCAGGGTGTGTGACATGGGCTTTTTTGAAACGTAGACCCATTGGCCTAATGAACCTTTCATATTTAGGTTGTTTTCTTGTAAAACCATCACCAACAAAGCAGACTTTAGTAACCATTCTCTTCCATGCCTTTTTTCTTTTTCCTGTTCGAATAACTTTCAATACTTCTGTTTCTCCTTGGGCACGAACTTTGGGTAGAGGGACCTCCCATTTTCCCGCCTTTTCTTTTCGTTGTTGCTTAATCATGTTGGAAAGTACTTTTGCTCTCGACTGCCCCTCTCTGTCCAGCAGATAGGCAGGCACTGCTCCTTGTGGAGTCTTCTCGTCATCCTTCTGCTTGGTGTTTCTCTTTTCATGCATCTTAATAGTCTTTTTCATCTGTATTTTCTCCGCATGGTGCTGCTTATGGTAGAGCTTAGCCTTCAGGCCAATCATTTTTTTTTTGCCTTTTTTGCCTTCATGGGCCTCCCGACCTTCTTTCTTTCTCTTTTTCTCATGGTAGTCCAAACAATATCCATATCGTTTGCGGTACAATTCAATATATTCATTTTGTGGCATGATGACAGCCATGGAGCAGCCGTCGGCGACCTCCCGTGTTCCAAAAAACCTCTTAATTTCTAGGTGTCACTGGCCCACGAGCCTGGTTTGCTCCATGACCAGAGATTTTCAAGAACCTAATCCAAGCTAGGTATGGTGGTACAAACTTTCAATCCCAGCACTTAGGAGGCAGAAGTAGGTAGTAGTTCAAAGCCAGCCAGGTTTACCTACTGAGTGACAACCCAGCCAAGCCTACATAATAAAATACTGTCTAAAAAACAAACACAACACAACACCAAAATCCCAGAAATGAAACAACAATAAAAAGAAAAAATCCAATCCCAAATTTTCTTTAAGAGAAAACTTTGCTAGTTCAGTATTTGAGGTAGGTTTAGAGAGCAGAAAAGATGCATCTAGAGTTGACTCCAAGGTTCTGGGGTGATAGGCTCAGATAGCAAAGTTCTTGCTGAGCAACAATGAGAACCTGAATTGGAATCTCCAGTCACTCATATGAACTTCAGACCTGGGGCCTGCTTCTGTAATCCTAGCACCAGGGGTCAAGTGTGGGGACAGTTAGTTGGATCCTTGGAGTTTGCTGGTCAACCACTTTACCCAGTTGGTGAGCTCCAAGTTCAGTGAGAGACCTTGTTCAAAAAACTAAGGTGGAAGGGCTAGAGAGATGGTTTACTAATTCAGAGGGCTTTTGGCAAAAGCTCAAGGTCTAGGGATTGGATCCCTAGTATCTACTTTAAAAAAGGTAGACACACATGGCCATAATGTGTGGCCTCAGTACAGGAGATACTGAGATAAGGACTTGGAGCTTGCTGGGCAGCTAGCTAACCTACCTCCTCAGACCAAACACACACACACACACACACATTCTATATCATTTCTGAGTGTATGTACTTGTGAGTATATGTATTTACAGAACTGAACTGGGAGTAAGAAAGAAAAGGTTTTCATCATAAATATTTCTTTATTATCATGATCATCATCTTCTGTAGGCTTAGATTTTTCAAAACCTACTTTATTTAGGTTTAAACAAACCTAAATAAACGCTCCAACCTCCCTTCTAGCCCACTGACCAGGAGTAGAAGAGAAAGAAGGTTATTAGGAAAAGGGGTTTGTGGACCTGTTTAGAAGTAGTTCTTTGAGGAGATTCCACTCTCTGTGGAATACCAGCAATCCAGTTCAATAGCAAACACAAAACATGAATTAGTAGTGGTGGCTTGATCCAACAGAAACAGCAAGGTTCCACCAAATTGGCAGGAGTCAGAGGAAGCAGCCAGAATCAGCTGGAATACCATGAGAAGTTCTTTGGCATGTTTCTCTTTATGAAGACCAGTGAAGACCATTGAAGAAGCGAAGCATTGCAAGGTGTAGCGATGCAAGAGCGTCCTCTCATTGTTTGTGGGGTTCCATTTATATTCTCTCTGAATATCGTGTGCCCTCTCAAGTGTCTGTTTTAGTAAAACATCACATGCCCTCTTGTAGGGATCCGACTTTAAGCAGAAAGCAGCTAGAAAGCAGCTATCATTTTTGCAGCCATCTGGAACCATTTACCCTGATAGAGACTTGGTTTTTCAGCAGCCTACAACAGCTGAGCACACTCTAACAAATATCTTGTTTATCCCACATAGCTTGTTTTGCTGTTAGTGACCCCAGCTGCAAGGTGCACGTGGTAAAATGTTTTCACCTGTGTTCTCCTGCGTGTGCTTATAAATACCCAGGATTTCCTTGTAAGAAGATATACAGTCAATAGAGTTAAGAGCAATACGAGTGAAGAGGACAATATGCGTTAGTAGAGGAGTCAAAGAGAAACAATAAAGGAGACTTGAGACTTGACTCCAGAACCTCTGCCTTGTCTCCATTCTTCGAGACCCTGACCCCTTGACCAGAACAGCAGCTTGGTCCTCAACAGTTTGGCACCAAGCGTGGGGGCAGAACGGTCCTCAACAGTTTGGCACCAAGCGTGGGGGCAGAACGGTCCTCAACACCCTCTCACAAGGCAGCTTCCAGAAAAACATCAAATGACACAACTTGAGTTAAGAAACCAAAAAGCTCCACTTCAATCATTTGGTTTTTTTTGAGACAGGGTTTCACCACATCCAGCTTATTTTTATAATAATATATACTGTCTTACTCTTCAGACACACCAGAATAGGGCAGCAGATTCCATTACAGATGGTTGTGAGCCACCATGTGGTTGCTAGGAATTGAACTCAGGACCTCTGGAAGAGCAGTCAGTGCTCTTGACCACTGAGCCATCTCTCCAGCCCTTATTTTTATTTTTTTATTTACACATATTTGTGTGTGAGAGAGATAGAGGGAAAGTGTTAAGTCATGCATGTGAGTGTGCCCACAGAAGCCAGAAGAGGGCGTCCGGTCCCCTGGAGCTAAAGGGGCCTCTGGAAATTCAGCCAGTTCTCTTAAGTGCTGAGCCATTTCTCCAACCCTGCTTTCCTTTTATACCTTAATGCGCTACTCGATGTTTTACTCTAAGTGAATTCATTCCCTCTCCTGTATGTCTAGAGTAACAGTAAATAAGCTCCCAGTTTCAGACCAGAATTACTTACAACCTCCTCATAGCCGTCCCATCTCATCTTTTCTGTTCTTTCCAGAAGAGCTACTTCCAGCTGGCTCTTCCTAAACCCTCACTTCCATTGGGTCATTTACCTCTGGAAAGTCTCTACAGTTCCTCATCACCGATTTATCAGCTCCAGCTTGCAGTCTCATGCAATCAGGTCTCTACCCTAGGACTTCCTGTTCTCCATGTGTAGGGGATGTCTCCATTCCCACTGTGTTTATCTCCTCTCCCTGCTCTTCTCTGTGTCTGTGCCTGTTGACCTCCCAGACACATCGTCCCATTGACCCAGTCCATTGTTTAGTTTTACTGGATCCGTTGTATTCTTTACCATGTCACCCCACACCTATTCGTACAAACCTGAATTCTCATCCCGACTTTCCTCATTTCTGAATTCTTCGTGAGCTAAGATACCTGATAAGTGTTATTTTAGAACCTCTAATTGCTCTGTGTTCACATATTAAAGGTTAAGTACTTGCTGGCGTGATGGTGCACTGCTTTAATCCCAGCACTTGAGAGGCAGAGGCAGGTGGATCTCTGGGAGTTCAAAGCCAGCCTGATGTATAGAGCAAGTTCCAGGGCTACACAGAGAAACCCTGTCTCAATCTCCACCCACTCACCAAAGTTAAGTATTTGTTATTTTAATTATAATTTTAATTCATAAGTACTATCCTGTTTGATCTTAATGACTTTATAAGGTAGGTAGTATTAACCTTATTTTTTAAAGATTTATTATTTTTATATTTATTGGGTTTTCTTGAGATAGAGTTTCTCTGTGTAGCCCTAGCTATCCTGAAACTTGCTCTTCTACCAGGCTGGCATTGAACTCACAGAGATCTGCCTGCCTCTGTCTCCCAGATGCTGAAATTATGTGTGCCACCATTACCAGGCTTCAATTAATTTTTTGAACGTATAGGAGTTTTGCCTGTATATATATCTGTGTGCCTGATGCCCACAGAAGTCAGAAGTTGGCATTGGATCCCCTGGAACAAGAGTTACAGGTAGTTACGAGCTACCAAGTAGGTGCTGGGAATTAAACTCAGGTCCTCTTAACTGCTGAGCCATCTATCTGTCCCAACATCATCCCTGCTCCCTACCCCCTTTAAAGACAGGGTCTCACTATGTACTTCTGATCTGCCTAGAACTCACTACATAAACTAGGCTGGCTTTGAACTTAAAGATCCACCTGCCTCTACCTCCTGAGATTAAAGGTATGCACTACCATGCCCAGCTGTATTAACCCCATTTTAAGAGAAGAAACTTGTATGTATGTATGTATATATATATATATATTTACTTATAATGCTAGGATTGAACCCAGAGCTCTTCAGTGAACCTCTTCAGGTTCAGTGGTAGGACCAAGTAATCAGAACATAAAGAGATAAATTTGGGATGAGAGGTCTTACACAAGCTATGTCCTATGCCAAGCGAGCTTACTGAGAACTAGATCGTCTTATATACTATTTACAGCTGAGAAGTGGGACAGAGCCAGCGGAAACTACCATATAATGGGATCAAGTCAGAGGGAAGTTAGACAATGTTCCACAAAAGGAACCCAGGATATCTCAAGAACATTACAGACGGAGCCCACTGCAGCCTTGGGACTGATAACCAAAGCCTCATACAGTGAGAAGACTGTGTTCTCAGATCTGAAGACACAGCTCCCCCAAGGCCCTGGCTCCAGGCCATTACTGGCTCTGCCTGAATAGTCCTCCATAAATCAGCCTCAGGGGAAGCCTGGATCAGCCCAGCCTGAAACAGTCTTGGAACTACAACCCCAGCCCCTAGGCAAAGGTAAGTGCAGTGAAGTGTCCTGCCCCAGGTCACACAGAGAATGACAGCATTCGCACAGTCTGACTCTAGAATCTGCTTTTAGCCACACGTCCTTCTGCCCCTGGATTGCTCAAGTAGGCTCATTATGTGGTGAATTCTGGAGGGCGGGGGCTTAATTTCTCCTTGTGAGAACCCCATGTCATCCTTAAGAAAACCTTATCAACTGCCTAGACTTTCCTGGGCCTCGTTTTTTATGACAGGTTAACATGACACTCCTAGCCCCGTAAGTGAACTTGGGACTAAGAAGCTGGGCACTGAGGAGGAGCAGTGGCAGAGTGTATGTCTAGCATGTGTGACACCCAGGGCTGGGTCACCAGCATAAAGGAAAGAAAGAGGGAGACAGAGAAAAGAAGTATGCAGTAGGCATGGTCCCCTTGAACTTGTTGACTGTCCTTCTCTTCTGGCACACCCCATTCTCACACAGACAACCCTGGGTTACCTATTCCCTCTGGCTCTTCTCTAAAAACCTAGAGCCTACAGCGAGCTCTATGGCCACAAGAGGGCGAGAGGGACAAAAACTACATGCACAGGAGTGAGAGGTGTTTTGTTCACTTATCCTACTACATTGGCTTTTTCTACTTTGCATCGGGTTCTTCTGGGACACAGTGTGGAAATGTTCACTTCCAAACACCCCACAGGGCTTGAATCCAGCCCTACCACTTAGCATGCAGAGGACAGCCCGTGAGCCAGTTCTCTCCTCCCACCGTGTGTGTATTAGATTTGCCACCAAGTCCCTTTACCGTCTGAGCCATTTCACTGGCCCTACTATGTGACTTTAAGCAAGTTGCTAAAGCTGCCGAGCTACATCCATGCCTTTAACCACAACCGTGCTGTTGCTAAACAGCAGTGGCCAATGCAGAGCACTCAGTGTCTGCCAAACACACTCTAGCAGAGTGTACATGCAGATGTGCAATTTTCACCGCTGTATGAGCAGGGGCTGCCATTCTATCATTTTTTGAATAAACAAAGGGATATGAAAGTGAAGTAACGTAGCTACTAGTGACATCTAGCTTGTAAGGAACAATCTGTCCAGCTTTAGTGCACTGTCACAAAGATTAAAAAAAAAAACTAATGTATACAATGCCGGATAGGAGAGCATTCTGAAAACTTCCCAAGCATAAGAAGGTGTTCTGTAAACCCTATTAGGTTTGGACAAATTAATCTGAAAATCTAGTAAAACATAGTTTAGGGAGTGGAGAGATGGCTCAGTGGTGAAAAGCACTACTCTTCCAGCTGACCCAGGTGCACTTCTCAGCACCCATATGGTGGCTGCAACTCCAATTCCAGGGGATGTGACTTTTCTTCTCCTTGGGCACCAGGCACATACAGGGTGCACAGACTTGTATGCAGGAAAACACCATGCCCCTAAAACAAAACAAAACAAAACAAAACAAAATAAAACAAAACAAAACAAAATAAAAAAACCTGTTGGAATAAAGTCCTTGTGCACCTGGTAAAGGTTGTCTTTGAATTATTCAAATACTGATTTCTGTACTAGCACAGTTCAGTGCAGGCTAGTCTTTGGTATTGTTATTTGTATGAAACATCACCTGTCTCAGTGTTTTGTAAACATTCTTCTCCATCACCTTTGGTTGGTCAATAAATAGCTGATCAACCAATTAGCTGGGCAGAAGAGAATAGGATAGAACTTATGATTCGAGGAGGAAGGGGGACCAGAGAGAGACACACACACATACAGAGACAGACAGACAGACAGACAGACAGGAGAGAAAGGAGTGGAGAAACCATGTGGGGAGAACAAGAGAATCCCCCATGAGATCATGATGAGAGAGCAAGTATGAGGACACACAGGGACCAGGCTAGCCAAGGCCAGACTCAGATTAAAGGTAAAGGACCACTTGGGAGGCAGAGGCAGGCAGATTTCTGAGTTCGAGGCAGCCTGGTCTACAGAGTGAGTTCCAGGACAGCCAGGGCTACACAGAGAAACCCTGTCTTGAAAAACCAAAACCAAAACCAAAACCAAAAAAAAAAAAAAAAAAAAAAAAAAAAAAAAAAAAAAAAAAAAAAAAGGTAAGGGATCATCTGGATGGAAAATAGAGCATTAGAGTAGCTCAGAACCTGCCCAGCTTAGGTTTGCAACTTGTTAATAAAAATACCAGGTCTCTGTGACAGTTATTCAGGAGCTAGAACAGGCAACAGCAGTAGTGAAATGCCCTGCAGTTATTTGGGTACAAAAGAGGCAGAAAAAAAAAAAAGCCCCCAAAATTACAGTAACAACTTCCACTAGTAACAATTCCCACTTGCTGAAGTTTTTTGTTTGTTTGTTTGTTTGTTTGTTTGTTTTACAAAATTAAAGAATAAAGTTTGAAACAGGCATGTCAAGGCAGCAGACTGGTTCCCTGTCAGTAAGGGCTCAGACTCCTTCTAGTTCCTTGTTTTAGCTAGCTCATGAATGCCAAGATTTGCAACTCTAGATCCCATAACCTCATTCTGGATGGCAGAAATGAGGAGGAAAAGTTAGAAGGGGAGGCTTCTGAGCACAGTCAGTCTTTCTCTTTTTAGACAGGTTTACTATGTAGACCAGGCTACTTATCAGGTAGATCTCCCTGCTCATGCCTCCTAGTGCTGGGATTCAAAATGTGTACCCCCAGGATCAGCAAATCAGCCTTTTACAAACAGTTTTCCAAGACTTCACCCAAGTGCTCCCTCCCACTACCTTGTTACTCCCAACTACAGTGGAGTCTAAGAGATACAGTGTTTCCAAAGCAACACTGCCTCCAGCAGTAACATGAAGAAGCTACGGTGGTATTAAGAAAGCAAGAGGGGCTGGAGAGATGGCTCAGGACTTAAACGCACTGGCTGATGGTACAGAGAACCAGTGTTCGAGTCACAGAACTGGCATGGCAACTTATAACCATCTGTAACTCCAGATCCAAGGGATCTGATGCCCTCTTCTGGTCTTGTCTGGCAGCGCATGCACATGGTGCACAACATACACAAAGGCAAACCACTCATGTGCATAAAATAAAAATAAAAGAAAGCATCAAAGAGATACGGAGCAGGCGACTAGCAGCCTCATTTCTCTAGACCCTGATATCTTAAGAGTCATCATTTGACAGTCTTTCTGAGGTCTAGCTTAGGTTTCTTCTGCTATTCTCCTTTTGGACCATGTTCTTCATGCTTTTGATCCTTACATAGGAAAGCAGCAGGAAATAATGACTCTATCTTACTAGCAGTACCAAACTGGAAAGCCATTCTTCCATTAACTAGGTACCAAATATTGGCTAGAAACATGAGGTATTTTAAATATTGTTTGTTTTTTTGTTTTTTTGTTGTTGTTGTTTAGATTTACTCCATTGTTTACTTATGTGTATGTGGGTGCCTGAAAGTTTGGATTCCCTAGTGTTGGGGAATTTGAGAGCAGGGAGGCTTATCAATTTACTCTCCCCACTACCCCTCTTCTAATATCTCAACGTCCTTAATCAGCTTGAAGAAGTTAATGAAGAGTCAGCGCTCCTATTCCCTGGGCTTGGGGACTGAGGTGGTTAATATTGGGCTGTCTTTCTAGGGAAAAGTAGTGGTTTTATTGGAACAGGGAGGAATAGCTAGAATTTATTGCATAGCCATAACCTATTGGTAGAAATCTCTATAATTGTTATTAAGCTGAAGTTATAATTTCTTAAATGGTACAAAATATACTTTGATTTCAAATTTAAGATATTCATTGGCATGAGTTTCTTACTGACATAAAAATGAGATTAATATTGTTACACTCATAGGCATTGTGCCTATATAACACATTTAGGAATACAAGGCTTAGACCCAGTCCTTCTTTAACTTGTTTAACTGATTTGAGATGGTTAGCCTGTGAGTTAAGGGCCTATAGCAAATTCATGGCTCTGAGTTTATTGTTAGGATGTTTTCTATATTTTATTTAGAAATAGCTGAGAGGAGTTAACAGACAACAGTGCAGATTGCCTTACATGGATAGTTGGTTTTCAAAACACCAGAAGTCCACAGAATTGATGTTACAAACATTTCTGTATTAATATTCATTTTGATTAGAGACCTGTCTGCTCCTGACAGCTTTCTTGTCTTTGGATTCTAAGAAGAAATTGAGCATCTTTGGAGTTACTCCAGTTGTGGTGAGACAGCCACTAGGCAAGAATTGCCTCTTTTCATCTACAGACAAATTACTGTCCAGAAAAAGACACACTTGCAGAATAGTCAACTGATTATATCTTCCTAGACAGAGTAATCAGCCCTTAATAATCCTGCATCACTAAGGTCTGTCAGATAATCCTGGGCAAGAAGGCTGAAGATCGGATGCTCCAACGTTCTGTAGTATAGGGACTGTCCAGGCTTCAGTGATCTTTATAAATTGGCCAAGTTTTAGAAGCTATGCTTTGTGCTTCCCATAATTTCAGTTAATTCAGTTATTCTGGATTTCTGACGGAGTTGAAAACTTATAGTCTCATAGCCAATCCTGGCTATTTACTTTGAGAGAAAAGATTTGAGAGCATGGTTTTCAGCTGACATTCATTCTAAAGTCAAGAAAAAAGCCAGGTTCAGAACTAAGTCTTCTAGTTAGGAGAGATGACAGAGGTTCTGTTTAGTCAACAAAATGATGGACTGGGTATTAGGTCTATCTTGTACCTTACTGATACAAATTGGTATAGTTATGGTCTAATTGTATTTTGAGAGAAAAGGTTTTTTTTTGTTTTTTTTTTTTTTTAATTTTAACAGGAAGGGTGATATATAGGAGGAGCTAAGGTGGGAGTAGTAAGGAGAGGAGGAGCTAGGAGACAGAGAGAAAGAGAGAGAAAGAGAGAGAGAGAGAGAGAGAGAGAGAGAGAGAGAGAGAAACATGGAGGTGGATATTTGCATGTCTCTGCCAGTCAAAGGTAGTTAGTATTCCTAGGTTGGGTATTGGTTACACTTCTTATTGTTATTGAGCATTACCAAACTTATAAAGCCTTTGATTAACATTTTTAAAAAGTTACTAATAAAAATAATAAATAAATAAAATTCTATCATCAAGGGAAAAAAAGAGAGTTAGTTAAATCAGCAGTTTATTATCACATAATGAGGGGATGGGCTAATCAACTCAGGAGCATGATGTGTCAGAGAAGGTTTGGGAAGAAGTTACTCGTTCATCTATTTAGAATACTTACTAGGGGGCTGGAGAGATGGCTCAGAGGTTAAGAGCACTGACTGCTCTTCCAGAGGTTCTGAGTTCAATTCCCAGCAACCACATGGTGACTCACAACCATCTGTAATGGGATCTGGTGCCCTCTTCTGGTGTGTCTGAAGAGAGCAATGGTGGTGTACTCATATACATTAAATAAATAAATAGAAATTAAAAAAACAAACAATAATAACAACAAAACAAACAAAACAAAACCATATATACTTAAAAGGAGGAAAAAAGAAACAAGCAACACAAGTCTCTAAATTCTAAACTCTAAGCTTACCCCCAGTGACATCCTTCCCCCATCAAGACTACACCTCCTAAATGTCCCACAAACAGCACCAGGACTGGGGACCAAGTATTCAAATGCTTGAGACTATGGGAGATACCCATCATTTAAACCATCACATTCTGCTTCCTAGGCTCCATGGCCTTGTGACCATATCATATTGCATAATACAGTTAGTCCAATTTCAAAATTCCCCTAGTCTCTTACAGTTTCAATACTGTTTAAAAATCCAACATCTCTATTGAGACTCAGGGCGATCTCTTAATTGTAACTCCCTGTAAAACAGAAAAAGCAAATTATATATTTCCAACATACAATGGCACAGAATCTACACTATCATGCTCAAAGGGATGAATGGTGGCATGGTGGGAAAACCCTGGACCAAAGCAAGCCCTAAACTCAGCAAGGCAGACACCATGTCCAGTGTCAAAGGCTTAGATGGCTCTGTCTGTTGGTACTGCCCCATCACCCTCCACTTTTAAACAGCACTGAGCCATTAAAATGGCAGCAGGATGTCTCTTCTTCCCAAAATGCACCTGAGTGTGCCTTCTCACCTCTCCCACAATGTACCAGGTTATACAGTCTTACTGCTACAATTCTGGCTAACCAAATCTTGCTACCTAGATCCTGCTGGACTTCTCCTCTCTGTTCCCCCTTTCCTCTCGGAGTCCATAAAACAGTTGTGCAGAGGCCAAATACTCTCTCTGTCCAATCCAGAAGTATCTCACTTCTCCATTCAGCAGATTAAATTTCCTTTGTACCTGGTGTCTGGGTGTGTTTTGTATGGACTTCAAGGTTTTCACTGCACCACTGCCCTCCAGCTTTGTTGCTGTCACATACTTCTCTCTCTTAGGCTGGTTCCACTCCTTGCATGCAGCTGTCTTTGACAGTTGTCTCACAGCTCCATCATCTCCAAGATCTCAATGTCTCCAACATAACACAGACTTCATTTCCACAGTTTCACACTGTCTTAGTCAGGGTTTTACTGCTGTGAACAGACACCATGACCAAGGCAACTCTTGTAAGGACAACATTTAATTGGGGCTGGCTTAAAGATTCAGAGGTTCAGTCCATTATCAACAAGGGAGGAGCACTGCAGCATCCAGGTAGGCATGGTGCAGGAGGAGCTGAGAGTTCTACATCTTCATCTGAAGTCTGCTAGCAGAAGACTGGCTTCCAGGCAGCTAGGATGAGGGTCTTCCTAGCTTCCAAGAGTCATTTTTCCTTCCATCTACATCTTACATTTCTTTCTTCCCTATTTGCTCTTTTTCATTGTAGACCTTCATAAGAGTGATCATTAATAACAGTTCAATAGAGTCAATGTAAGGCTTCCTTGAAATCTCTGCCAAATAACTCAATTCATGTCTTTAAATTTTAGCCTTAGGCAAGTTCTTAGGATGAGAATAGAAAACAACCACAGTCTTCGCCAAAATATCACAAGAATGGTTTCTAGCCAGTTACTAAACATCTTGAGCTGGGGCCTCCATAGTCTCCATGGCTCTCAACACTACTGTCTTCCATTAGGGTTCAGGAGTCACCAAACCATATGAACATTGATCTCAGTTAAGCAAGAATAGTTTAGTGAATGCACACTCCAAGACTGACTGATCAGGACCACAAAAAAGAGCCAAATTTTGTGGTACCAGTCTGTTCTCAGGGCAGGCTTTTTATAGGAAAAACCAGGTTCAGAAGTTCAGAAGGCAGGATGGAGGCAGTACTACATCTTGGCTAACAAGACAAAGTTTTATCAGCTGACCTTTAAGCCGACTGTTCCTAGGTGAAGAGGGGTGGTGGACATGGTGAACAGGGGAATTTCAGAACATTGAGATAACAGAGCATAAGTATAATAATAATTATAACTTTTTGGCTTATCAGTAGCATTCTTCAGTGTCAGCTATGAATAGTTACTTCTGGGAAGTGGAATCTGAGAACCTGAACTTGTTTTCACCTTATGAGCAAAATGGAGACTGAATTCAAAATGGCTACAGTTATGCTAAAAAGGAGCAGGCCTCAACATTACTCCCTTGAGCTTGTACCTTAGAGTCAAATCTCTGACTCTCAACTTTTCTCTGAGCCCAGGGGGACCAGGTTTGTTTTTTTTTTTTTTAAGATTTATTTATTTTTTATTTATATCAGTACACTGCAGCTGTCTTCAGACACACCAGAAGATGGCATCGAATCCCATTACAGATGGTTGTGAGCCACCATGTGATTGCTGGGAATTGAACTTAGGACCTCTGCAAGAGCAGTCAGTGCTCTTAACTGCTGAGCCATCTCTCCAGCCCCAGGGAGAACAGTTAAACAAACGTTTACACCAGCCTTTGTTGGAATTTTGTATTTCTGACGGGTCTTGATCAATTTATTGACTTAAATATTTAAAATTTTGATCTCCCTTAGTAAGTGCTACAGCTCCCACAATAGCAGACCCTGCTATGCCCACACCTACTGGGAGGGGCACTAAGACTGGAGCTGCCTTGGCCATCGGGGGTCAGTGTCGAAGTCCCAGGTGTTCCCAGCCTCTTTCTCAGATAATAGTGTATCTAAGGCAATAGATATACAAGCAAGCAAAAGTCACAAGTCTCCGTAGGGATAAAAGGGCTGACACAGGAAGTTAGTCCCAAGGCACAAGTAAACCAAGTGCTTTTTGGAGGCACTAACTAGTAAGGGGACTCCTGTAGTTACCATCCTTGGGTGAGTTGTTACATTAGTGTTGAGGTACTGAGACTCTGATACCTTTTTTTTTTTTTTAGCTTAATTTTATTCTTTTACTTATTCACTTTACTTCCCACTCACTGCCCTGTAACTTTAATTTTTTCCAAACCTTATTTTTAATGGGTGGTTCTTAAACGCTTTAACCTTCCTTGTAGCCTACCACCCAACAGAGGTAGTGGAAAAGAAAAGATATGGTGGGGAGAGGGGCAGGAGTGGGGAGTGGACCCATTTAGAAAGGTTTTTTGGAGCAACTCACATCTGTGTTGTCTGGAAATCAGCCGTTCAGTTCACATATTAGCACTGCCCCTCTCCCAGTCTCTCCTACAATCCTTTCACCATCCCTCCTTCTCCTCTGGGAAGTTGGGGCTTCCCTGGGTATTCCCTAACCCTAGCACTTCAAGTCTATGCAAAGTTAGGTGCTTCCTCTCCCATTGAGGCCAGGCAGCCAAGCCAGAAAAACGTATTTCCCATACAGGCAACAGCTTTCAGGATAGCTTGCATTCCAATTGTTCGGGCCTCACATAAAGACCAAACTGCATATCTGCTACATATGTGCAGGGTGGTTTAGGTCCAGTCCATGCATGTTCTTTAGTTGGTGGTTCAGACTCTGAGAGTCCCAAGGGTCCAGGTTAGTTGACTCTGCTAGTCTTCCTGTGGAGTTCCTATTCCCTTTGAGCCCACATCCTTTTCTTCTATAAGAGTCCCCAAGTTCCATCCACTGTTTGTATCTGTCTGAGTCAGCTGCTGGGTGGAACCTCTCAGAGACAACATGCTCCTGTCTGCAAGCATAACAGTATTATTAATAGTGTCAGGGATGGGTGCTTGCCTATAGGATGGGAGACTCTGATATCTTAATGAGACTTTGTATAAGCAGAGGTCTTATCCTTCAATCCCTCCCAAAATCAAGGTAAGCTCACACCCCCAACAGCATAGTTGGTTGATCTGTGCATCCATTTCCTCTATAGTTAGGTTTTGAATAGTAGAGCTTGTGTTCCCAAGTGTTAGAGTGTTTGCAATTCCTAAACAGTACAGGGGTCTTTCGTCCAGATGTAGACAGCAATCAGAAGTTGGGTCAGGCATTAAATTGATTGGTGGAATTAAAGAACTGATAAGTATCTTCTTTTTCTAATGGGGAAGGAAGATTTTTGGAGTCCAGGGAGAGATGACCAGGGTTGGGAGAGGCCTGTCAGCTATGTAGTGGTGGAAATAGATTGCTAGGCAGTTAGCTCTTGCTTTGAGGCTGATCTTCCTAAGTCAGGGGAGGGTTTAACACTTCGTTGGGACCAATGATGTCTAAGGCCCTGTTATTAGTGTCCTGGAGTCTTTGGATAATGAACATCGTTCCAGGGTCCTTAGCAGACACATGAGCAGAGTCCCCAAGTCTTCCCTGGGCTCCATACATTATTTATATCATTTTCTCTTAATTTGAATGGGGTTGATTTTCCCCAGTTTTTCAGAGTGACTCTCAACCTTCTGTAATTGACTTTAACTATCCGCATCAACTACCCAGGGAGCTAATGTTTCATAGCCCCATATTGCACAGAAGTATATATCTTGTCCCCCACAAAGGGTCTCTATCTGAGGGACAGACTTATATCTGAAGGATTGCTAAACCGTTTCCATACTCTGGATCCCATATCCCAAAAGACCCAGAGAACGAGGGAATATATATGTTTGCAGTCTTTGGCCCCCTATTCCATTTTGGCCCAAATAATTTACATAGGTCAAAGGTGTGTGTGGGGGGGACCATAGGCCATAGGCAGTGATATTAGTAATTAGGCTCCTGTCTGTAGTTGTAATCAAAGTTCATGTGTGTTGTACTGGGGCATGTGCCTCAGCAGCTTGAGGGGACACAAAATAGAAAAGTACTCTTCAGAGTCTTTTACCAGTCTGATCTTTAATGAGTTCTGTGGATGTTGTACTGATGTCCCATCACTGGTCTGAGTCTTCATGTTTTCAGGCTGGCAAACTTCAGATGAGAGTGATGAATCCAGGATTGTGTTCCATCTATGTTCATGGCAGTCGGGCTGGTCAGGATCACAAAGAGGCGTCCTTTTCAGTGTCGGTCCAGGATCATCTTTTTTGACCTATCATTTCAGCCTCTAAGGTGGGACAATGCATGTCATATTTTTCTTCTGTGACTGCTTCCTGCTGACATTAGGATGTTGTCTTAGGGACCCAAGAAGGCTGAAGTGCTAGTCAAAGGCCGGACAGTGAAGCATTGGTCAGAAGCATCCAGCTGAAAGACAGGAAGCCATCACATCAAATGGACTGGTAAACATCAGCTTTCACTAAGTCAGAGTTCAGCAAGTCCATAGGTGACCTCTGGATGGAGTCTGTCAGTCAGGTGAAAATCTGCTGAGACAAATATAGACTAGGGACAGACATTAAAATTGTCTAGAAATTGGGGAAGGTAAGGAATCCCAAGACCAAGGGGCAAATCCTATTTTCAAGAACAGGCAGTTATCTGGAGTCCATTTGATCTGTGGTAGGCAGATCCAAATGACCTTCTGATTCCCTGAAACCTATGTCAACTTTAGTTTACAAAATGATGTACATTAGTATTTGCCATTATATTGAAATCCATTTATAGCCGGGCAGTGGTGGTGCACGCCTTTAATCCTAGCACTTGGGAGGCAGAGGCAGGTGGATTTCTGAGTTCGAGGCCAGCCTGGTCTACAGAGTGAGTTCCAGGACAGCCAAGACTACACAGAGAAACCCTGTCTCGAAAAACAAAAAAAAAAAAAAAAAAAAAAAAAAAAAAAAAAAAAAAAAAAAGAAGAAAAAAAAAAAAAGAAAAAAAGAAATCCATTTATAGACAACAGGTGTCTGTAAGACAACAGGAGAAGACTCATGCCTTTGAGACCTAGTGAAAGCTGTAGGTTTGGGTTAACAGGCACAGAACATTCTTTCTCAGTCCAGAGAGCGAGATACACAGATTGAACAGTGATATTTTTAGCATGAAGAGAAGCACCTTTAAGTCTATACTCAGAAGACAACCAAAAGAGAATTTAAGATCTTGAGTTTGTGACTGAACTGTAAGCAGCCCATGCTCCATTAGTTTAACAAAACTCCACTGATCAATGTTAAATTCTGAGCTTTGAAATCTTAGTATAACAACAGCAGGGGTTAAATATGAAGCATTCCCCCCTTTTTCTATGCATCTTATATCATTTCTTATATCTCTACAACTTGTATTTATGTACCTTAAAACACCTTCTTAGACCCTCCAATCTTACACATCTTTTTAGACTCTAACATTTAGAACTCACATCTACCAACCTCAAACATCTTTTATCCGAAGCGGGTTTTGTTTTCTTAAATCACTTTTCTATCATCATCCAAGTTTGTTTTTATATCCTCTAACATTTATCATTTGCACTTATCAATCCAAACATTTCCCTAGGCCCGCAAACATTTTTTTACATCCTCAGACCTTAAATAAACTTTTTCTGCTTAATTCTTTATCGTGAGACATAGGCAGCTGATTACTGAGAACAGTCATTGAATATGAAGCCTGTGGGCAAGGTAAACCTGTTTGCCCTTTTAAATAACAGAACTAGTAGTTTTAACTAACTAATGAGTTGACTGATGAACTAACACAGTGGTGGATTATCTTTGGTAAGGAGCTAGTTGCTTGTTGTTCTCTGTCAAGTTAGTTAGCTTAGCCATCAATGTGATCAGAGATATGAGAAAAATAAACTGTAATCTAAACAGCCTATGTGTCAATTAGAATGACAGAGACTGGTCCATATTCTGTTATCTAGACAGTTGTCTCAGGCTCCTGTGTCTCTATGGCACGAGTGCAGTCTTTGGTCATCAGGCCCAGAAGATGAAGAGGCATTTTTTTTTCTGTGAACGAGGAACACTGTGAATGGGAGAGACTGACCTCACCTTGTCATAAACAATGTGTGGCAATCAATTATTCAGTTGTCCTGTTTGTCCACAGTTCAGGTTGAGCCTGGGCAGTGGGAAAGCCATTGGGGCAGTTATGCCCAGTGGTTTTCTACCACAGTCCAGGTGGTGTCCTTTGTTGTTGTGTCCCTCTCTTCTTGGAGACCTTTAGGGATTCACTGTTAGGATTTGGGAGTCTGTCTGTCATAGAAAATTTAAATAAATTAAATGCCATATTCAGAAGATCTCTGACTGGTTCAAGGGCTACTATCTACCTAGTATATCTGAGTTAAATAATCTTTATCTGTTTTTAGTTATCTGCTCTAACCTGTACCTTGCAAACATAAAACAGGAGACTTGTAGTTAGCTGCATCAGTACTTAGCATAATTTCACATATATTTCTGAACGTATTAAAGGATTTGATCATTTACAAGGTTACTGACTATCAATCCCTGTTATGTTTGAGCCTTAAAAATCATAGTTTTGAATTGAAGCTCTTCTAGTATCAAAATAAAACCTTTTAAATTCATAACATACTCCATAAACATATTTTATAAAGAGACTAGGAATTTTTCTGACCTTTATCCAGTATATAATTATAGAACATAACAGTTTCCAATATGATTAGGTTTAAGCTGAAGGCAGTGTCAGAACAAGAAAGGGTTAACAAGCTGGGGGAAAATGGGCAGGGTCTTGGCCCAGAGAGCTCTTATCCATTCCTCAGGCTGAAAGGAGGGGCCTGCTGGAGTCCTGCTCAGGCAAACTGAAAGGAAGTGGGTAGATTTCAAGAGCCAGTGATTTTTAACCTTTTTAATGCTGTAAACCACTAAACTTTCTTTAACTTAAAATTTAATTAATTTTTATTCGTGGTATCATTATCAAAATTTACAGAGCAATATATACCCTATGTAATGAAAAGCAAAAGCTACAACAGATAAGAAAAACCTCAGGAGGCCTGGCAGTGGTGGCCCACGCCTTTAATCCCAGCACTCGGGAGGCAGAGGCAGGCGGATTTCTGAGTTCGAGGCCAGCCTGGTCTACAGAGTAAGGTCCAGGACAGCCAGGGCCACACAGAGAAACCCTGTCTCAAAAAACCAAAAAAAAAAGAAAGAAATAAAAGAAAAAAAAAACCCTCAGGAATGTATATCTAATTAACATCATATTGCAATAATCAATAATCAATAGCTATGTTTTTTAAATGAAAACCTTCTGTTATTGTATTCATTATTTCCATCATCAGATCCATAGCCATCACAGTAGGGATGCCTGAGCTCTTCTCACCATAGCTGTCTCCCCTCCCCTCATGGGTTTACAACCTGATTGTTGTTGTCTGATAAAACTTTCTCCTTCATTGTAACCACCATACACCAACAATGGCATTCCTATAAAACATTCAACAAATTTTATTTTGTTTGGTTGGTTTTTGTTTTTCCAGACAGGGTTTCTCTGTATAGCTCGGGCTGTCCTGGAACTCACTCTGTAGACCAGGCTGGCCTCGAACTCAGAAATCCATCTGCCTCTGCCTCCCAAATGCTGGGATTAAAGGCATGCACCACCATTGCCTGACTTCAACAAATTTAAAAATGTCCCATAGCTTTATATATTTAAATATTTTTAAAGGTCACTTTTGCAATATCAAGGTGAAGTTTTTAAACAGGGAAGTAATAGAACATAGTCATAAATTTTAAAAGACAAAACTAAGTTTTTAACAGTTTAAACAATCCAGTGTCTCTAAAATCAATACCACATAGATTTATTTCATGTTACAAAGTTTGGATACCAGCAAGAAAATTCTTATATATTAACACATAAAGGTGCAGCTTTAATTAAAGAAACATTGCCAACTTTCTGTTACCAGTATGACAGATTTTTAGCCATACATCATAAGTTATAAACCAATATTTTATAACCAAGGCATGCAGAATATAGTAAACCTATTCATTTAGAACAGACGGACAAATTTTCTTCTTCCTGCACCTTGCCACCTGCTGAATCCAGTTCTCGGGGTCACAGAAATTTTGTAGCAGAACTAGCCAACAGCTTTCTTACCGGAGAAACTGAGAAGCGCCCAGTGCTCCTGGCTTGCTGCCAGCTTTACATATCAAGACAGGCAGGAGGCAGGGCTTCTCCCACAGTGCAGGACTCCAGCTGCAGGTGCAGGGCTTCGAGGGCAGTCCAAGTTTATCAGTTTTTGTTGTCTCAGCTCAGTCATTTTTATTCTAAAAATCCTTGAAACGAGTTAAAACTAAGTCAAGGGGTGAACAGCAAGCAGATGAGGTTTTAACCAATTATTTTCTTCTGAAGACGAAAGAGCGTGCAACAATCAATCAACTCAACAAAACTAAAACTACAGACATAAACTGACAGACGTGGACAGACCAGCATGCCACAGACAACCAACAGAGTTGCAGGGAGAGAAAGAGGAAAGAGACCCAGATGTGCCACCAAAGGGACCCAGAATCAGAACTAGGCATTCTTCTAGTGGGAATCAGAGATGAAGCAGGTGTCTCCTGACCTTTTCTGACCCTAGAAGATTTTGCTGTGTCTAGCCCTCCTCTTTTGGTTCTCCAAAAATCTAGACCAAACCAGAATAAGAATTGCACAGGTATAGGAACTTACCTCCTCATGGAGGAGCCAGCTTGGTGGCATTCACTAGCAATAACTGAAGAGTGGTTGAGGGTAAGGGGTGTTCCTGGCCAATACAAATGTTGGGGTTCAGAAATTGCCACATATACCATACAAACACCGATCTCAACTGCTAATAGAACACTGTCCAATCTGTGGAAAAGCAGGACACTGAATACTGACCGCCTTACTTTTCCTAGACAAAGCTAGGACAGGCTTCCCAAGTTCCTGCTTCACAGAAAAGTCTAACAGGGCCTGGCACCTAAAGAAAGATGCCCCACTGACCACAGAGGAACCTGGGGACCAGGTAACTGGTAAGCCTCTGTCATATTTTTTTTAAAAAGATCTATCTATCTATCTATCTATCTATCTATCTATCTATCTATCTATCTATTCATTTATTTATTTATCATGCCTACATTGTAGCTGTCTTCAGATACATCAGAAGAGAACATCAGATCCCATTACAGATGGTTGTGAGCCACCATGAGGTTGCTAGGAATTGAACTCAGGACCTCTGGAAAAATAGTCAATGCTCTTAACCACTGAGCCATCTCTACAGCTCCACCTCTGTCATTTTTAATAGATATGGAAGCTTCTTGGTCTGTACTTCCTGCTTACTCAGGTAAAATTTATCCTTCTCAGGTCTCTGATGGGTTTGAAGACTAAACTAGTGATAGAAATTACTTTTTACTATTCCTTTATCTAAAGAAACTCACTTTACAATCACTGCTTCCAGTAATTAACCACCTGTGTCTCACACTAAATGATTAGATAGGAAAAGTGTAAAGTTTATGTAAGGTAAGGATACAAAAGCTTAAGTTATGAGGAGCTAAAAAAGTATTTGAGGATCTAAGAAAGTGTTTGAGGGCCTAAGAAAGCACATTTAAGGTTGGTAAATATAAGTTATGAAGGTTAGACATAAAAACTTAAATAATGATTTTAAAAGTGATTTAAGGTATATAAAAAAATAAAAAAGTCTGAGGTCAGTATTTCTACTTTGGTCAAGCTTCAAGAATGGCATATGTACCTTGGTCACGCTAGCCCTTTTTGTCCTGGGAATACTTTTATTCCTGCCCATTGTGTTAAAGCTTGTCTTTAACAAGATTAATATGTTGGCAGCCAAACTACATGGCTCAAACCTGAAAATGGACCCTCAGACAGAGTTATTAAATTAACAGGCTGGCAAGCCAAGGATAGATAAGATTTTGCACAGAGACTTACCAACCCAAGGCAGAAGTGCATTGCTTTTGATAATGCATATTCCATGATGGGGAAGGAAGGCATTCTTGTCAGAACAACCTAAGACAGGCTCAGTCTTGTTTATGAAATAAAAAAGGGAGAGAGGCAGAGAGCTTTTGAGGCTGCTTGGCAAGAATCTGACATGGGCTCAGGACAAGGAAATGGGCTGCTTGGCAGGAATATGACATTGGCCAAGGACAAGGAAGTGGGTTTCAGGCAGGAACAGAGAAGTTAGGCTAGAACAAAGAAGTAATTTCAGGCAAGAATCTAGGTCTTAGGCTAGAACAAAGAAGTAATTTCAGACAGAAATCTAAATTTTAGGCTAGAACAAGGAAGTAGGCTTCAGACATGAAAATGACTTTGGGCTAGGACAGGGCAGTAGGCTCAGATATTTTGGTCATCTTTATAAGCCCTTAGAAACAGTGATCATGGGAGTGTTCATGGAACTTTGTTTATTGCCTTGCTTGTTCTTTGACTATTTGTGTTTATTGTCTTGCTTGTTCCTTGACTAGTTGCATCTATTGTATTGCTAGTCCTTCGACCTACAACTGACCTTAATACTTGCATGTAATTAAAATGGTATAAAAGCAAAAAGGAGGAGGAGGATAGGATAGGGAGTTTCTTTTTTCTTTTTTTCTGTTTTTTTGTTTTTGTTTTTTCGTTGTTTTTTCGAGACAGGGTTTCTCTGTATAGCCTAGGCTGTCCTGGAACTCACTCTGTAGACCAGGCTGGCCTGGAACTCAGAAATCCGCCTGCCTCTGCCTCCCAAGTGCTGGGATTAAAGGCGTGCGCTACCACGCGGCGGATAGGGGGTTTCTAAGGAGGGAAAATGGGGAAAAGGGATGACATCTGAAATGTAAATAAATAAAATATCTAATAAAAATAAATAAAAATAAAATAAAAAATCATTTTACTGTGGTTATTGCTATGACTCAAAGGCATGAATCTACTGCTCTTTCTACAATGTAGATTTCAGTACAGATTACAAACAGTGGTAATGCTGACATATCTAAAATGTATCTCTCTTTGTACACTTAAAAAGATTTCTGTAAGCTTTAGGGAATCCACTTGGATTCATCTCTCACAGGTCAGGTCAAATGAACTCCAGATAAGAACTGTCAATCAACAGACTGTTTCCCTCCCTACCTGCCTAGTCCTGAGAGTGGGATCTATTCCCCTTTCCTCGGTCCCACCCACAACCAGTATCTTAGGCCTAAAAAGTTTTAAATGTATACCCAAAAAAATTTTCTCCATAAACTCCTTAACTTTATCTTCTGCCCCCAACATATAATATCTGTTCCAGCATCCTGGCAGCTTCAGGTTTTTTTTTTTTTTTTTCAAAATCTGCATTCAGAACAGCTCCAAAAGCAGCTACCCACAGGTGTATCAACTGGGCCTTCACATTGCTAGCCTCAGATGGCCCCATTACCTGGACAACAAGTAAACCAGCATGCTCTTCCTGGTCTTGGCCAACATTCCAGCTTTTTGCCCCCACCCAAATAATGACTCCCCAATGTCAGCAGTAAGTAGAAAAGACAATTATGTTGCCCCTTATTCATTTATTATCAACAAAAGGCTAGGATGTTGGGATTCAGACCTAGGGCAAATGACTGAGATGCCTATTTAACATACCAAAGCATACCTGGCCTCCAGGTTCTCCTCCTATCTACTCCTCAGTCCTACCTGAACTTTCTAGCTCAGGGCCTGGGTTTCTTCTCTCCCAAAGGCTCTTCACTATTGTGGTGGTTTGAATATGCTTGGCCCAGGGAGTGGTCCTGTTGGAGTAGGCATGGCCTTGTTGGAGGAAGTCTGTCTCTGTGGAGGTAGACTTTAAGACCCTCCTCCTAGCTTCCTGGAAGTAAGTCTTCTCCTGTTCATCTTTGAACAAGATGTAGAACCTTCTCCTCCAGTGCCATGCCTGCCTGGACACTGCCATGCTTTCTATCTTGATAATGGACTGAACCTGTAAGCCAGCTCCAATTAAATGTTGTCTTTTATAAGTGTTGCCTTGGTCATGGTGTCTCTTCACAGCAATGAAAACCCTAACTAAAACAGCTATGTAATCCAGATACTTTGGTTCTCTCCCTCCCTCTCTCTCTCTCTCTCTCTCTCTCTCTCTCTCTCTCTCTTTCTCTCTCTCTCTCTTTCTCTCCATCCCTCCTCTCTTTCTCTCTTTCTCTCTTTCTCTCTCTTTATGTCTCCCCCCACTCCTTTTGGTCTCCCTCTGCACAGTGACTCCCTGGCTTCGTTCTTTGAGAGACCAGTGAACCTGCCTAAGAACTGCCCCCAACAATCCTGTCTTTATATACTTAAATTTGGCTTAAATTGGCTCTTTTCACCAGCTTTCCGTCTTTGTTCTAGTCTTATCAGTGATGAGTAACAAACTGTAATCGAACACTGGTCTGTGAAGCACATCCTGGGGTTGTGCTTACTTCCTATGTGCCTGTAACCCAACATGTGCTCTTCTCTGCTGTTCCTAACAGGTCTCATTAATCTGGGTTTCTGGTTGACCTCATGGAAGGAGAGCTTTCTCACTACTCAAGAATCAAAGATGAAAAGTCTATTGTATTTGAACGGTTATTCTTATGTGAGTCTACTTATTATAGCAATTAGTCTATCCTAACCCACACAGCATGTTGCTGCTGTTCTGTTCACAGAGTAAAGAAGTGTTCAGCATGAGGCTGGGGAGATGGCTCAGGTTTAGAGCACCCACTGATCTTGCAGAGAACCTGCACAGTTCCCACCACCCACATGGTGGCTCATAACCATTACGCACTCTTCTGACTCATAGGTGCTAGGTGCATATACATGCAGCCAAAACACTCATACATACAAAATAAGTAAATCTTTAAAAAAAATTCTCAGCAAATCTTTGAAGTGAGGTTAAGGCTAAAGCAAATATTGGCATGAGATGTGTCAAAAAGAGACAGGATGCTCACTGGCCACAGACTGAAGGAAGAAAGATATTTCAATGTGTGTTGGTGTCTTAATACCAAGGCATGTCTGTAGTATCTCTTCACTCCACAGAATCTATTTCTCTATAAGATTCCATTCAGGAAATTTTGGAAGGTTTCTGTTAGGTTAAAATCTTTTTTATTTTTTACTTATTTTATTTATTTATTGAAAATAAATTTTCTTTCATATAATATATTCTGATTACATTTTCCCCTCTCCTAATTCCTCCCAAATCCTCCATCTTCCCCACCCCCAAACCACATCCTTTCTGTCATCAGAAAACAAATAATAATAATAGAAATAGGAAATAAGAACAAATAAACCAAAATAGGGGAAAAGCAAGCAAACAAACAAGCAAAAAAAAAAAAAAAAAAAAAAAGAGAGAGAGAGAGAGAGAAAGAAAAGAAAAAGCACAAGAAACACATACATCGAACTATGCACATTCCCATAAACAGAAAACCTACAAAACCAAAATCAGACATCATAAAATATAAGAGAAAGATCTGTAAGATTTTTGTTCAGAGAAAGAATTATTAAACAACAACAAAAATGCCACTGAGTTAGTTTTGTGTTGGTCAGCCACGGCTGGGCATGGGGCCTGACCTTACATTTGGTTTGTGCACCCAGTGATAGGTTGGTGCAGAAAACTAGGTTTTTCTTTGCAGCAGCTATCAATTGGAGATAGCTTCTGGATTAGAGATGGGGGCTTGTGTCTATGTCCCCTCTTGGCACTAAAACCCCCATCTGGCTTAGACCAGTACAGTTTGTGTGCATGCTGCCACAGTCTCATATGTATGGATGGGTTCATGTGTGTGTCAGTCCTGTTTAAAAGGCCTTGTTTCCTTGGTGTCTTCCAACTCCATTGGCCCTTGAGATCTTTCTGACTCTTCCACAGAGCTCCATGCTTTATTTTATTTTATCTTTTGAGACAGCCTCTTACTTTGCAGCCTTGGCTAACCTGAAACTCACTGTAGAACAGGTGAACAGGGAGTTTGATCATGACCTCAAACTCAACTCACAGAGACCCACCTGCCTCTGCCTCCTGAATGCAGGAGTCAATGATGTTCACTGTCAAACCTGAACTAGGTTCAAACACTAAAATACTACAGTAGTTGTGTGGGAGCAGCTTTGTATATAGTATGTACTTAATGCATCTGGTTGGATTTTTTTTGTTGGTTGGTTAGTTTGTTTTTGTGAGACAAGTGTCTCCTTAGTGAACTCACAATCTCCCTGATGCTGCCTCCTGAGTGTTGAGATCATAAGCGTATATAGCCTTCTCCACTCCTAGCCCTAGTGATTCTGAAGCTGAACTTTCCAGCCTAACTAGAGCAGATACTTCCTCAGGTCAGCCTTAAGACAAGGAATTTCTTATTTCTCTTTCTCTCTCAGAGAAAGATCAACAAATTTCAATATATTTCATATATGCACTTACAGGATTTGTTCTCATTAAAATAAATTATAATGCAGTTTTGCATTATAAAGGAAATTCTTACTCTGAAAAATCATATTATTAGCTTTGGTAATTGTCTTTATTTTTTTTCTTTTTTCTTGAATATTTTATTTATTTACATTTCAGATGTCATTTCTTTTCCCCATTTCTCCTCCCTAGAAACCCCCTATCTTATCCTCCTCCTCCTTTTTGCTTTTATACCATTTTAATTACATGCAAGTATTAAGGTCAATTGTAGATCGAAGGACTAGCAATACAATAGATGCAACTAGTCAAGGAACAAGACAATAAACACAAATAGTCAAAGGACAAGCAAGGCAATAAACAAAATTCTGTGAACACTCCAATGATCACTGTTTCTAAGGGCTTATCAGGATGACCAAAATATCTGAGCCAACTTCCCTGTCCTAGCCCAAAGTCATTTTCACGTCTGAAGCCTACTTCCTTGTTCTAGCCTAAAATTTAGATTTCTGTCTGAAATTACTTCTTTGTTCTAGCCTAAGACCTAGATTCTTGCCTGAAATTACTTCTTTGTTCTAGCCTAACTTCTCTGTTCCTGCCTGAAGCCCACTTCCTTGTCCTTGGCCAATGTCATATTCCTGCCAAGCAGCCCATTTCCTGTAGCTATGATAAAATACTCTGGTAAAAGCAGCTTAAGGGAGAAAGCTTTATTTTGTCCCATAGTTCCAGATTCAGTCCCTCATAGCAAGGAAGTGACAGAGGCAGGAGCATGAGGAGCACACCACAGCTCATCCATCTGCAGTACAGAGCACAGTCATGGCCACCAGCTGATGCTCAGCTCACTTTCGCCATTTTAGGCAGCCCACAACCTGTACAGGGACTGGCCCTCCCACATTTAAGATGGTGCTCCCCGTGTAAATTAAGGTGATGAAGAAAATCACCCATAGGTTTGCCTCATGGATTTGCTCTCCAAAGTGATCCTAAATTTTCTCAAATTGTCAATTAAGACTAGCCATCACGATGATCTTTAATATACAATTTGAGACATACTTACTAATGATTTTGAGATAAACTTACTAATGCTTTTTGATAAATTTTGATAAGAGTATTTATTTCTAATGACTTATAATGAAAACAAATCTTATAAATTATATCTACAAGCTATATACTTTTATTTCTAGAGGGAATCTTTCAGTTAACCTATAATAACTTATTAAGTTTAATAATAATGTAAACAATTAGTTGGCCAAAATCCCTATAGGATACTACATTTCAAATAAAAGATGTTTTAGAGGCAATATATGCCACCATTAATTATGCTACAGTTTTTGCTGTTTCTTTCTTAAGCATGTGTTTAATTAAAATGGAATTGTATAACTTCCCCTCTCCCTTTCCTCTCTCCAGTCCCTCCCAGGTCCCCATCACTCACAAGACAATAGCATCTTTTATTATTATTGCCACATATATACATGTGTGTGTATCCACAAACATAAATAAAGCCTGTGGAGTCTTTTTGGTTGGTGGTGTGAACAGTTTCAGTGCTGACCATTAATGCATTGGACAAGCAATAAAGGGGCTCACCTCTGAGAGAAGCTGATTCTCCTTCTCCCCAGCAGCCATTAGTTGCCTAGAGTTCTTTGTTTAGAGGAGGGAACTAGTGAAAACTGCTCCCTTCCAGGTTAACATGTTCAGGGATAGCTGCTGTCCCCATCTTGTTTAAGCAGCCGTTTCTAGGAGAGACTGTTTCACTGCAGACTTCCTGATACTCTGAATCTTACAATCTTTCTGCCTTCCTCTTCCAAGATATTCCATAGATGCAGTGATTAGGCGTATCCATTGAAGTTTATTCTCTATACAGACGTATCTTTTTTGGGCTAAAATCCTTCTGCCTTTGGTGTTTGAGAAAGAGTCTTACACTATAGCTCAGAGTGGCCTGGAACTCACTAAGTAGGCCAAGGCTGACTTTCAAACTTTCAAGAATCCTCTAGCACTGGCCTCTGGTACTGGGATTATAGGTATGCATCACTATCTCTGAGACTCCTTTTTAAATTAAAAAACAAACAAACAACTGAATGTTAACTGTGCCTAAACAAAAAGGTCCCTTCTTTGTTGTTGTTTTTTTGTGGTGGTGGTGGTGGTTATTTTAGACAGAATCTCATGTAACTTAAGAGTGGCTTCCAGCCGGGCAGTAGTGGCACACGCCTTTAATCCCAGCACTTGGGAGGCAGAGGCAGGTGGATTTCTGAGTTCGAGGCCAGCCTGGTCTACAGAGTGAGTTCCAGGACAGCCAAGACTACACAGAGAAACCCTGTCTCGAAAACCCCCCCCCCAAAAAAAAAAAAAAAAAAAAAAAGAGTGGCTTCCAACTTGGTATGTACCTCAGGCTGGTCTTAAATTCTTGGTCCCCCTGCCTCCGTTTCCTAAGTGCTGAGATTGTATCTACGCCAGGCCAGGAAGTCCTTCTTAGTTATAACTTCCAGTCTTCTTTCTGTAGTCTCAGGATTTCTTCTTACCCTGTTGGAGGCAGAGAGCATTTGGCCACTGGTAGCACTGACCTATGTCAGAGCTACACAGAAAGATATGTACACAGAAGCCTATGTCTCCGTTCTCAGAACTAGAGGGAAGAGTCCATGTGCCTAGGTTGGTCACTCTTTTGAAGGAGAGAACTGATCCTCCAGAGGAAACTCTCCCTCTTTGGCACCCCTAAAGACATTTAATTGAGTATTTTGTTACCTGCAGGACACTGGTTACATCTCTTGCTATTTCTTGCCACTGTATACTGCCAAACAGCAGCAGCAATGCATCCAGATGGAACTAGGAGAGGCTGCCAGGTTTTTCTGAAGGACTTCAGTCACTAACCCATGCCATGAAAGTATTGCACCATTTCCTATCCTCAACCCATGAAGCTATTTTCCTCCCAGAAGAAGAACACTGTATGCGCCTTTCTCGACGAGACTCTTTTAATCTACAAGAAAAGCCAACTGAGAGCCAGGAGTGGTGGTTCATACCCATAATCCCAGCACTTGAGAGACAGAGACAGGAGGTTGAGTTCTAGATTAGTGGGAGCTACATAGTAAGTTTCAAAAAAAGCAAAAGTGTTTACTGTAGAAGAATGAGTATCTGAGTGTGATTCCTAAAACCATGTCTTAGTTAGGGTTTTTTGCTCTGAAGAGACACAATGACCATGGCAACTTTTAATAAAGGAAAACGTTTAACTGGGGCTCCATTATCATCATGGTGGCATGTAGGCAGACATGGTGCTGGAGAAGTAACTGAGAGGTCTACATCTGGATCCATAGGGAGCAGGTAGAGACAGTGAATCACTAGGTCTGGCTTGAGTTTCTGAAACTTTAAAGCCCACTCCCAGTGACACACTTCCTCCAACAAAGCCACACCCACTTCCACAAGATCACACTTCCTAATAGTGCCACTCCCTATGGGCCTATGGGGGCCATTTTTATTCAAACCACCACAAACCACATTTTAAAAAAGAGACTGGGCATGGTGGTTATATTGATATCTCAGAATGGAAGACACAGGGATAGGCAGATTCCTGAGCCTTCTTGATAGACTAGCTAACTAATGAGCTTCAGGTCAATGAAAGACCTTGCCTCAAAAAGCAAGATGGATACTCTATGGTGGTTTGAATAAGAATGCACTCCATGGGTTCATACATTTGAATGCTTAGTCACCCAGAAATGACACTATTTGAAAGGAATAACAGGTATAGCCTTGTAGAAGGAAACAAGTCTCTGAAATTGGGCTTTGTGGTTTCAAAAGCCCATGCCAGGCCCAGTGTCTCCCACTCTGACTTAGATCAGGAGGTAGCTCATAGCTACTTCTCTAGCACCAAGTCACCCTGTGTGCACCATGCTCCTTGACATGATAATAATGGACCAAACCTACAAAACTAGAAGCTGGCCCCCAATTAAATGTTGTCTTTTATGAGTTGCCTTAGTCACGATGTCTCTTCATAACAACAGAACAAGTTACTAAGAGCACCTGAGAAAGGACAGAGATTGCTCTCCAGCTTACACACACACACACACACACACACACACACACACACACACGCTGCATACACATCCACTCAAAATCATATACACATCAGAAAAAAAGGGGGAAAGTTAACTGACGATTATGCTAGAATAAAACCCAAACAAAAACAAATCAATTCTAACAAAAGGTTAAGGTTTCCCCTTTCATTTTGTATATACATATATATTTAAATGCATTATTCATTTATTAATGTACTGTGTGTAGTGGATTCCTGAAGTTGAGCTCAAATTAGCAAGCATGGCATCAAGTCCTTTCACTTGTGAGCTATCAGACCAGGCCCTCCTACTTTCTAAATGAAGAACTTTGACCACAGAAGTTGGTGACTAAAGCACACATTTTTGTAATCTATTTATATCTCTGCATTCAAGGGCAGCCTGGTGCACATAACAAGGACCAGGACAGCCAGGGCTATATATTGTGAGACCCTGTCTCAAAACACCTATATAGATGACAATGGCTTTCAGTTTCATGATTAGCATTTTTATGAAAAGGAATATGACGTCAAAGCTAGCCAGACCGGTATACCACTCCCCCCACCCCCAATTTGGTGAGATTAAGAGTATTTTTACAATTCTGTCTATTTTCTAGACTTACAGGGCTATGGGTTTAGTTCTTTTTCAACTCAATTAACTGTTCTGGAAATTGAGCAACTCAGTAACTGAGGACTGTACCAAGGACATTCTAAACCCAAGTCCTTAGACACACGAGCGCTAACACAGGGAACTCTATGAAGCTCGGCTGGGAGATGACTCGGTGAGTGAAGCATGAGTGTGTTGCTGTGCACACCTCTGTAATTCCAGCACTTGGGAGGCTGAGGCAGGAGAATTTTGAGCTTGGGCTTTGTAGCTAGACTCTGTCTTGAAAAAAATAAAACAAGGGCTTGGTAATAGAGCATTTGTCCAGCACACACAAGAACCTGAGTTCAATGCTCAATTAAAAAAAGAAAAAAAGAAAAAGAAAAAAAGAAAGAGAAAAAAAGGAAAAGAAAAGCCTTAAAGCTCCTCAGAAGCTGTGATTGCATTGTTGGCAAATGGCGCAGCATGATTTCAGTCTGAGCTTAGAGCGCCTGCGCAGAAGGAAGTTAGTAAAGCGCCCATGGACTTGGATGTCAAGGCCAGTTTGACCTGAACACCTGCATGCCTTTGATCATGTCAGCGCTCCTCTTGAATTACTCCCCTGCAGCTCACACGAGCTGTGCTCAGCTGTCACGTCATATCAGTAAGAAAGTACAATCTCATGAGCCAGTAGGGGTCTGGCACGTTCTACCTTTCAGAACCTTTTTTAATTAATTCACTAAAGTCTTAATCTAAGTGAACAGCTCAGTAAATCTCTTCAACAAGTTTCCACGGTTTAGCTGACAGATGAAAATAAACAGCTCTCCAAGTTGGTCTTTCCCACACACCCTCGAAACTCTATACAACTCAAGGCTGAGACTCAGAAAGAAATCCAGACTTAATTCCTCTAGCAAATCACATGACTTGCAAGCCTCCCGGCAAATACTTTCCATTACAAGATGGAAAGGAAGCTGAGGCTCTAATCGCTTTTGACATCAATAGCCTCAATAACTTGGAGAAATTTGTTCCCTTGATCTTCATCAAGTGAGCTTAACCTTTCGGTACTTAGACAAACTTCACAGGTTCTATACTGACAGGAGGGGAGGTCCTACTTGCAGATTAGACACACTGCTTCCCCCTAAAATGTTTAAGTGAGCCACATTACAAGGTCAAGAGGGCCCACATCTGAAAAAGGAATGCAGGGTTGTCACCACAGCAGAGCCTCGTCAGTGAAGTGGCTACTGTGCTAGTGGGTCCCCAGCCTTAAGTTCCCTCCATGTGTAGTCTCCAGTATAGAACCTTCACTCATCCAAACCAGTATTTATTATTTTACATACACAAAGCATTTGGGAAGACATCAATATAAATAATAGCAGCAAATTAAATTAAAATAATGTATAAATTAAATTAATGTATACTATTTCCTAGACTTTTAAAAATACACTGCAACGGGAACTCCATTTCAATAAAAGAATAAAACAAGAACTTTATAATTTACAAAGGTCAGGTATATACCATGGCACAGACTATAAGTATACGGGATTCTAATGCTGTTTCTAATGCAGTGAACAAGTATGTCAGATTGTTTAATCTGTAGTACCTAACAGCATCCTGAATTAAATACACAAATGTCTACTGACATTGTCAACCAGAAGAATGAGGCTATTTTCTGCTACACCAAGACAGCAGGAACCACGCCACTTTTTTTTTCTTCAAGAAAGTAAAATATTTTAAATATAAATGTAAATTATTTATCAGTAAAAAAATTTAAATTGATATGAGCTACACCGGGCTGAACTAGATGTAGAACCTTACAGTTGGAAACAAGGGCATGTATGAGAAGCCCAAATCCATCACTCACTCTTATTACATCCCGGGTATAATTCTTCTGGGGAGTGCAACTCCATTTGGGAAAATTGCTACCACACCAAAATCTTATTCTGGTGTCATAGGCGGGCAGACCACAGGGCAGGGCAGCCTGGTCTGAGGGCCTGTCACGATGTAATTTGCATGCAAATTAGTTTGTGCAAGAAAGAGAAAAATCTATATTCTACATATTGTTTTTCTCCAAGTCACCTCATTTTCTGCACTCCTACTGTGGTTCTGTCCACACAGTCTAAGGCCGGAGACCATGAAGTGGAAATGATCAGTAAGAAAAGACTGTCCTGGCAAAGCTCAGCGTCCTGGCAAAGCCCAGGCTGCAGATTCCCGCCGCCCTCGCTGGCCCGCGCCAGGGGCCTCCTGGGTGCGGGGTCCACCGAGCAGCGCCGAGCGGACGCCAGGGCTATCACCCCGCCCCACCGGCCTCGGGCAGCGCCCGCACCGCAGGCACGTCAGACGCCCTCTTTTCCCTGAAAACTTTCTAGACGGTAGGGACTATTTTCTTCCAATGTAACCTTCCACCAAACTGGAGGGAAAAGTTACCCGAGGCTGGAGCGGGTCTGGGGTCTGGGGTTTGGGGGTGGTGGGGTGGTGGTGGCGGGGGCGGGCGACCCGTGAGAGCCAGTCTTTGAAAAACAGTGCTCTCTCTATTCTGTGAAGAGCCAGAGTTGGGATTGTTGGGTTAATTATTAAATATTCACGTTGATGCTTAACACTTAAGATATGTTAAAGAATATTGATGGAGGATAGATCCCGCTAGACAAATGGTTGTCTTAAGACTTGCAGGTCTTACGTTGTCAAGCTCTGCTTTCAAGTCCTCAGTTTTCAGCGATAGGGAAAGCCAGGACTCCAAAGAATGGAATCTTGAGACAAATGTCACATCTAACGCTGCCCTTTCAGGCATTGCTAAATTGTCTCCATATTGTGGGTGGGTACACCTGCAGAGATATTTAATGATTAAGAAACTCCACTGGACCTGCTGTTTTGTCAAAAAGGGTAACAAAATTGGCTTGATAAGGAGTGTTAGGAAAAAAGGTAGGAGGGGATAAAAGAAAGACTACATATTTAAGATCAGTGCTTTTTCATGAAACCTGAATGGAGAAATCATGAAAATATGGAGTGAGTGCTGTGTGTATGGAATCAAGATGGAGAATACAATAATAACAATAATAATTTTTTTTGCAGTGCTGACCTTGAACCAATGTCCTTACACATCCCAGGCAAGTGTCCCATCCTGAACTGTATCCCCAGCCCTAGAATGTGTATCTGATTGTGAATTGCTGCTTTAAACAACAACAACAACAAAAAAAGTCTGAAAACCACGGCGCTGCACAGTGCACTTAATATTTTTAGAATGCTTAGATTTGAAAGGGTTGAAAAGACATCTAATTTATTTCTCTGCTTAGATGGTGTTTCATTTTAAGAACAGTACAGACTTGATTATCTTGCCTATCGTCGTTCCATCTCAACATTTGCTCTGAATATTTTGTGAATAATTTCTTTCTGCAAAGCTATTATTTCAGTCAGGAAGGCTATAAACTGAAATAAAAAGGCGTTTCTGCCAAGCTCCCACCTTCCATAGCTCTTATTCTATCATATCACTTGGGCAATGGACACATTACAAATGTGTCCAAACCCTGCACCCACACCTCTATCCACGCAGTCTCAGAGAAGCCTGGGCTGCAATATCGTGGGATCAAATACCCTGTGAATATATCTTAGTTGTTTTTATTATTATTATTATTTAGTTTAATTTTATTTTTTTTTGAGACAAGGTCTTAAGTAGCTCAGGCTAGTCCCAAGTTTGCTACATAGCCAAGGATGACTTTGAAGTCCTGATTCTCGTGCTTGTACCTTTTGAGTGCTGGGATTACAGGTGTGTGCCACTATGCCTGTGCATGGATGCTGGGGCTGAACTGAAGGTTTCTGTATGCTAAGCAAGTACTCTATTAACTACCATATATCTCTATCTCTATTTTTTATGTATTTTATGTGTGTTTTTCCTACACACACATACACACACACACACACACACACACACACGCGCGCACACACACACACACACACATACACACACACACACGCCTAGTGCCCACAAAGGTTAGAAGAAGGGGTTAAATCACCCTGGAACTATTACAGACAGTTGTTATCTATCATGTGGGTGGAATTGAACCTCAGTCTTCTGGAAGAACAATTAGTGTTTTTAACCACTAAGCTATCTTTCCAGATTTTCTACTCCTATTTTTAAATGTTAATATTTCTCCATTTCAACCCCCCTTGAGGCAGGATAGAAAGACTGGGAAAATTACAGGAATGGGGAAAACAAAAAGGGTCTCCTTTTCCTGGAGCCTAGTTTAAGTTTCTGGCCAACTGAGAACCAAGAACTCCAGCACAAAATTTGCAGTGAAAATTGCCTACATAAGAGACAGTGCTGCTGCTATTGCTTCCTCCTCCTTTTTTTCTTCTTCTTCTTCCTCCTCTTCTTCTTCCTCCTCCTCTTCCTCTTGTTCCTCCTCCTTCTTTTCTTCTTCCTCCTCCTCTTCTTCTTCTTCATATTTAATTAATGTATGAGTACACTGTAGCTGTCTTCAGACACACCAGAAGAGGGCATCAGATCCCATTATAGATGGTTGTGAGCCACCATGTGGTTGCTGGGAATTGAACTCAGGACCTCGGGAAGAACAGGCAATGCTCTTAACCCCTGAGCCATGTCTCCAGCCCCCAGGAGTGCTTCTTTTATAGAGAGATATTTCAAATAAAATTAAATAAAATAGGGGCTGGCGAGATGGCTCAGCCATTCAGAGCAGTTACTGCTTTTGTGGAGGCCTAGAGTTCAGTTCCTAGCAACCTTGTCAGAGAGCTCACAACCTTCTGTAACTCCAGCTCCAGGAGAATTGTTGCCATCTTCTGGCCTTAGCAGGCACTTGCCTGTACAAGGCATATATTCACAAAGAACCTCAACAAACTGTTAGTTGTTATAAGAAGTCCGATTGCAGTTCAGAACAGACCACTCCAGGCCACACGGTTCCAAGGGGGAGGAGGTTTATTCAGGAGATAGGGCAAAGGTGGGGGGAAGAAGGTGGAAGGATAAGAGAGAGGAAGAGAACTAGAGGCCGGCCATGACCACGTGGAGAGAGAGGAAGGGGTGAAGGGACAGAGAGGCAAGAGGGAAAGAGTAAGAGATCAAGAGATTAAGAGAGTAAAAGAGTAAGTAAGAGAGAGAGGAGGGGCAAGCAGACCCTTTTATCGTGGGCCAGGCCTACCTGGCTGTTGCCAGGTAACTGTGGGGAGGAGCATACCTGGCTGTTGCCAGGTAACTGTGGAGGTGGAGTTTAGACAGAATACTAACACAAACAGATACACATAAATAGAAAATAATTTTAAAAATACTAAAAGAAACACTAAAACAGTAACAAATTATGCTTAAGATCTAAACATGTGTGACCAAATGTGGTCTTTCTCCTGTCCCAGCTACAATTTGTAAACCAACAATTTTCTAGGAATCTCCTAAGAAACTCCTCTTACAGTAAAATTAAAATCTTGACTTCCTTGTACAACTTTTGTGACCTATTAAAAAAAGATTTAGTTAGAAATTATTTTAAATTGTGTATAAGTGTGTGGGTGTGTACACATGAGTACCCAGGACCTTAGAGGCCAGACTCATTGGCTCCGCTGGCACTAGAGTCATAGGCAGTTGCGAGACCCCCTATGTAGGTTCTGGGAATTAGCCCCTGGTCTTCTGAGAGAGTGGTACATGCTGAGCTGTCTCTCTCCAGCCCATGACCTATGTTTTTGATTTATTAGACTGCAATCCTATTGAACTCACCTCAGGACCACACTATAGATCTCATTATAAAAAGATAAAAAATAGTCTCTTAATACGCTACTGAGAGGCCACTAGAAATACATGTATATGGCATCTGCTGAGACACTCATTAAGTACCATTCTTTCTTGAGAAGTCCACACCACGGTTGGGGCTGTGTGCTAGCCATTCCCTGACCACCTTAATATCTATTAGCCCCTCTACTCAAATCTATGTTAAAATAGATTCTTAGCAAATCCCGTCTCTGGGGTGGTGACCCATGTACTTTCCATGCGAACTTACTGACTTGGGTTGTCTCCTCCACAGTGTTGTCCTCTGACCTCCACATGTGCACAATGGCATGTGCACACACTCAGAATAAGAAGTGAAAACTCTGCTTTGTACTGGCATACTCTGAAGTTCTTTTCTGTGGGGCAGGCAGTCCTGGCTTCTCCTGAGTAGAGAGGTCTCAGAAATGAATGTCTCAGTTTTCTGCACATAGCATCAGGATGTGTCTCTGGCCCCTACTTCACTGTTACTGTCAGGTTCTCTAATCTCACCCTCCTGTGTGGGGAATGTGGACATTTGAGGTGCTTGAATTTGACTCTGTCACTACTCAGCTAGGGGAACTCAGGGTTGTGCTAAGCTGGCCTGTGGAGTGGGACTGAAGTCTCTACCTTTACAACCACAGCCACCCCACCCCTCCCCCACCCCACCCCAACTGACTTATACACACACTCACTGGGCTAACCATTTGGGTGAGAAGGCCCCTGCATAGGTGTGGGTTGGTAGACAGCTATCTATCCCATTTGTCACTAGTGGGTCAGTGGCCTTGCAATAATGTTAAATGATAATGACAACAATACAATATCCTTAGTTATTTTGATAGCTAAATTTTAGTCGATACTTTTCTGTACTCATATTGTACACGCTTTAAGTCAATGTATTTGCCTAATAGCTGCCTCCTGTGGAAATCGGCCTGGATGCATTGAGGTCATAGACAGTGGGTCAGACAGGGGTCGACTTCAGAAGTCTCTGGGTATTCAGACAGATGTGGGTAGGAACCTGCATCTGGACCTGGTAGGTCCACTTTCATCTCTCTCACTGAAAGCTAAGCTCAAGTTTTGCTTCCAAATACCCCCTCCCTAACGTACGGTTTGGCATCTGTGATAGTGTTCAGAGACCATAATGTCTTACCTTGTTGGCTGGTATTTGAAGCATAGCAGGTGGACTCCACAGGTCTCCGTGAACGGTCTGGGTATAATGTTCAGAGTGCTGTTGTACAGATGTGTGCGTTAGCAGGGTGTAGGGTTGCTCACTTACAACGCCCACACTTTAGAAGGCCAAAACAGGAGGATCTCAAGGCCAAGGCCAGCCTGGGCTACATAATGAGACTCTATCTCAAAAAAAAAAAAAATGTGCCTTGGGAGAGAGAGAAGCAAACTGGTGAGCAGGCGTAACTGATGGCTCCCACTTGCTCAGCAGTGCACTTTGCCACAGGCCGAGGCTGCTGCTCAGATGGGAGTCAACCTGAACAGTAGATCTTGGGCCTTGAGCTATGGGGGTCAAGGGGCAGTCACTAGGTAAAAGGGAAGATGGGAAGGGGAGAATTTGGAAATAATTAGAAATGTAATTTGAAAACTTTCTGTTTTGTCATTTCCTTTCTGAACAAATGACTGTCCTTAGTTGTCTCATGACATCAACAGCCTGGAGAAATGACACGATGTAACAGAGAAAGTACAGGACATTGGTGACACTCACGATAGGGGTTCACAGCAACACAAGAACTCTGTAAGACTTTGAAAGGTTTGAAAGACTGCCTACATTTTTCCCTACATCATCACCACCACCACGACCACCACCACCACCATCAACAACAACAAACTTTATAATTCACTCCAGTTGTGAGAAATTAAAGGACTTAATTCTTAATACCGAGGACTTAACTCAGGTAGACATCCTGCAGAGCAGAGAAGGTATGGTTTCTTTGTATGATTGCCAGGCCATAAAACTCATTACTCACTGCTGAAAGAGCATGAAAGGAGAGCAGGAGAGGGAGACCTGTGTTTTCTAGCCTGGGGTGGGAGTGAGGGATAGAGAGTTGGGTCATAAGAAGGAGAAAATAAGAGAAAAAGAGAAACAGGAGTGCTATGTTTAAAATATTGAATCAGTGTGTGCCAGTGGGTGTGTGGTATGTGTGTGCATGCTATAGAGGCCAAGGGTGATATCTTGTGTTTTCCACAACTGCATGGGGAGACAGGATCCTCAGGACAAGCTGGCTAGGCAGACTCAGTGAGCGCTGGGTTTATGTGAGAGGGCCTGCTTCAATGTACAAGATGGAAGCTGATGGAGGAAGACAACAGACGTCAAACTCGGACAACGTGTACACAAAAACTCCCATACATACATCCACACACATATGCACACAAAGGACTTTGGAATTCAAGATCTGAGCTATTTAGAAGAGCTACCCCTGAAATCTAGAAAGAATTAGATGGAAAACCTCTCATCCATAAGTAAGATCAAATTTGTCATATCCTATTAAATACTTATTATGATTTAGACTATTTTAAAATAGTCTAAATAATAAAAGCTACTACTATGAAACCTACTGTAAGATAAGTACTAGACTGGGTACCTTATAGATTATACATCTATTTAAGCTTTTAAAATATATATGGTTTACTGAGTGTATGGTGTGTGTGTATGCATGTGTGTGTGTTTGTGTATGTATGTGTATATAGGTGTATTTGTGTGTGTGTGTGTGTGTGTGTGTGTGTGTGTGTGCGCGCGCGAACGTACATGTGTCTCTTCTCTCTTTCCACCATGGTTGTGAGGTTTGATGGCAAGTACCCATATGTAGTGCTAGGCATAGAATCCAGGTCCTCATACATTGGAGCTAAGAACTGAACTGAACCACATTCCCAGACCTAAAATTCAACCTTTATGTCAGTGCATTAGTTGGTATAAGGTATAAGGGGGCTATGCTGCATTAACAAGTTAATCTTGGAATCTCCCTGGCCTAGGACAATAAAACATTTGTTGTTGTTCCAGGAAATCCCAGTATATGCTGGGTAACTTGTTGGTTCAGCTGTACTCTATGGGTTGACTCAGGGATCTAGGCTGCTTCCACACTGCAGGTTATGGTGGTTTGAATGAGAATAGCCCCATAAGTCCATATGTTTAAATGTTTGGTCCCTAGTTAGTGGAACTGTTTGAGAAGGATTAGGAGGTGTGGCATTGTTGGAGGAGGTGTGTCAATAGGGATGGGCTTTGAGGTTTCAAAAGCCCATACCAAGCCCACTCCCTCTCCCTGTGCCTAATGCCTAAGGATCAGCTTTCAGCTACTGCTGGAACACCATGCCTGTCTGCTTCCCACCATGATGAGCATGGACTAACCCTATAAAACTGTAAGTAAGCTCCCAATTAAATGCTTTCTTTTATAAGAGTTGCCTTGGTCCTAGTCTCTCTTCACAGCAACAGAAAGGTAACTAAGACAGGGGTGTATCTTCTTACCAATGGGAGGCAAATTTGTTTGTTTAGTGAGACAGAATCTTGCAATAGCCCAGATTAACCTAGAACTCTGTGTATAGCTCAGGCTAGCCTTAAACCTATGATCCTACTGTCTCAGCTTTCTGAACATTGGGTTTACAGGTGTACACCTCCAGGCACACCTGGTTTTTAGATTAATTTTTAAATGCCCTGACCCAAATTCACTCTTGAAGTTTTACTTCAGCTACAAGAGGGGCATTCAAATTTGCTTTCTGTTACTGCGGTAAACATCAGGACAAAAAGCAAATTGGGAAGAAAAGGCTTGTTGTAGATGACAACTCCAGATAGCAGTCAAGTCATTTAGGGAAGTCAGGGCAGGAACTCAAGGCAGGAACCGGGAAGCAAGAACTGAAGCAGAAACGGGGCGGAGTGCTGCTTATGGCTTGCTCCTTTGTTCTTCTATGTTCTTCTTTCTTATACAACCTAGGACCATTGCCCACAGTAGGCTGTGGTCATTGGCATTGCCTACAGTAGGCTGAACCCTCCCCTATCAATCAATAATCATGACAGTTTCCCACAGATGTGACCACAGTTCAATCTGATCTAGGCAAGCTCCTCAGTTGAAGACTCCCTCTTCTCAGGTGACTCTTGGCTCTATCAGGTTGACAATAGAAACTAATAAGATCAGGTTCTTGAAAAATGTGGAGTGGTCTGCAGGAATACTTGGTGACTTAGAATCAAGGCATGGGTCACTGTAGTAGGGCCAGGCTTTCCAGAAGAGCCACCATATTTGCAGGGTGTGAAATCTGAGTAGTCTTCTTGAATGCCAAAGATAATCAATTCAACTTGGTAGCTGGGCTGCCTGGTCATCATTTGGGTCCTAGAGGTTCCTCAACGTTCCAGATATTAAACCCTTTTTCTACATCGTGAACTCCTCAAACATCTTAATGAAGAAATATGCCATCTTTCCTAGAAGAAAGTACATTTGCACAGATATAAGATTTTGTAGAACTTTCAGACTTGGCACTCATTTGTGGGTCTGCTGACCCTAAGGGAAGAACCTCCCCCCAGGTTCTTTGGATAAGATACTTTTCTTGATAATCATGGCACATGTAGCCAGCGATTTAAAGACAATTCTGCTAACAAGTGGTTTCTCAGTATTAGTACTATCACTAAAATAGGATAAGAAAAGGTTTTTTTTTTTGTTTTTTGTTTTTTGTTTTTTGTTTTTTGTTTTTCGAGACAGGGTTTCTCTGTGTAGCCCTGGCTGTCCTGGAACTCACTCTGTAGACCAGGCTGGCCTCGAACTCAGAAATCCACCTGCCTCTGCCTCCCAAATGCTGGGATTAAAGGCGTGCGCCACCAACTCCCGGCTAAGGTTTTGTTTTTTAAATCACTTTTTTTTTTTTGATAGAAATAGGGTCTCTGCATATTGTGCACATTGGAGGAGGAGACCCGAGCCTGCCAGAGGCTGAGTGGAAAGAAGCTTGTATTCATGCCCCAGTCTCAGCAAACCCTGTTTATACAAACTTAGCAATGAGAAGTAGTTCTCGGATAGAAGAAAGTGAGATAATTTTCCTTCTGTAAAATCATTTCAAGCCATGTGTTCTAGTGCACTTGCAACACTCAGGACACTGAGGCAGGAGGATCACCATGAGTGATCTGGTTTGGTTTTCTTTCTTCCTTTTTTTTTAATATTTAAAAATCTTAGCAGGGCGGTGGTGGCGCACGCCTTTAATCCCAGCACTTGGGAGGCAGAGGCAGGTGGATTTCTGAGTTCGAGGCCAGCCTGGTCTACACAGAGTGAGTTCCAGGACAGCCAGGACTACACAGAGAAACCCTGTCTCGAAAAACCAAAAAAAAAAAAAAAAATCTTAGCTGGAAGATGTTTTCAGATTTTATTACCTTTGTGTTTCAGGGAAGACGAAAAGCATTCAAAATGGATTCTTTTGTTGTCATTGGCAATGGCTCCTTCCCTTTTCTACTTTTACATTCTCAATAAGGAGCGGCTGGAGGAGCGTCATGCTACAATGCTGTGACTCCAGTACTTCAGACGCTCAGGCAAGAGGATCACTTCAATTTCTAGACCAGCTTTGTCTTCACAGCTCCTTTGGAAAGCCAGGATTGCATAGTGTGATCCTAACTGAGAGAGAGAGAGAGAGAGAGAGAGAGAGAGAGAGAGAGAGAGAAAGAGAGAGGTGTCACAGATAGAGACAGACAAGAAACAGAAACATCCAAAAGAGGGTTGACCTCTGTGTACACTACAAACCTCTGAACCTTGAGTCTGGAGAATTTCATGCCATCTACAATGATTAATCTTCAAATCCTTCAAAAGAATGAGTTGGTAAATTATTTACTTTTCTTGGTTGCTTTCTGGAAATAATTCATGACTATAATAAAATGCAAATATGTTAAATTTAAAAAGAATATAACCTAGAGAAAAGAAGAACGTTATCATTAAATTTTGCTCAGCAGTCCATTATTAATATAAGCAAGGCAGATATCAAATATCTATAAAATAATCCAATTTATCTTTCCATGAAGCTTTATAACATTAAGTGAATTACTAGATAATCACACCTGGGCAACTCCATAGCAACAGAATAGTTTTGCTTATGGTATCTCTTAAAAAAATATTAAGATGAAGCTACAGGAAATCATTATCGCCTATGAAATCAGGCAGTAATTCACACTGAAATCTTGATGACTGATGAAGTTGTTCTTGTGAATTCTTGCCAAATACATTTTGAGGCTAGAAACCCTTAATTGCTTCTTGCTAAAATCTAATGAGGAATTTCCTATTCTTTCCAAACCCAGCCTGCACGTTTCTCTGGCTTTTCCTCTCTCTCCTCCTGAGCCCCTTGAATGTAGGGTGGTAGCAAATAATATCTGCAAAGTAAAGCCAACCGCAGCTTCTAAGCTCCTTATTCTGTGATACTGCTCTAACAATCTCTACTTCCCTGTTACTTCCTGATGATCTCCCTGTGGAGGTCAACATCCCTCCCATCCTCCTTTCAGCTTGTGTGTGCTGACTCTTGCGGTAAGCTGTCAAGCTTTTCCATTGCTCAGATGGTGAATTTTTTTTTTTTCATACAGCATTTTCCAAAACAAAGTCTCTTTACTTTGCAGCTTCTACTGTCCTGAGGGTATTAGGGAAGGTTGGGTACTGTTTGTTTGTTTGTTTGTTTGTTTGAATAGAGCTGTCATTGTCCCTCAAAGCTATCTTCTGCCTGGACTGATTGTTCAATCAGATCCTCCCCATTCCCAACCACATTGCCCACAGCAACTGGTCCACCTCTTGCTGAACCTCAGAGACAAGTGATTGAGTCTGTGTATCAGCAGAAGGACAGCACAGAGGCCACCTCTGCCTTTGAAGACTTGGGAGCATTTGACATTTTTCAAGCAACAAGTGACCTCAATTTTCAACCCGGAGCAGAAACCACAAGGCAAGAAAGCAAATAAATGTTTGCATAAGTGGGCAAGACGCTCCCTCTTCTGTTTAATGGTGAGAAGCTCCATGGGGTACTGCCATTAGCCTTTAACTTCCTTTCCTAGAAACCCACATGGAAAGGAGTCAATGTTTTCTGTTGGTTTTCAGCCCCAGGTCAGGGGCAGAGGTGCATATTTTACATACCAAAGCAGAGCGGGCAGAAACGGAGCCCACTAGGGAGAGGAAGGCTTGTGAAAACCAACCTCAGGAAAGAGACCAAGCTGCCAGAATTCTGGGTGGTAGAACATTATGAAAAGGACACTGAGTATGACTGCAAGGAGGAGCATGTGGAATCTGTGTTGATGAGAAAAATATGCTTTTCGATCATCTGACAAAGATGGCGTTCCTGTCTAGGCTATTTGCACAGCACTGCTGCCCAGGACAAAGGGCTCATCCAGGTTGGGAAGTGGAAGTCAGTTCTACTGTCATATGTGGCAGATGCTCCTCATGCTAGAGAAGCAGATATGCTTCAAGATGCCTGTGCATCATGTGGTCAGGTCATGCTCAAAATCCAGTTACACAGTTGTTCCAAACTAGAAGGCTTGCCCCCTGGACAATGGTTGCACACCCCAGTAAGGAATGCTCTGAAGGACTCACTGAAAGATAAGAATCAGAGTTTGTTGGCCAAGAAGCGCCCCTTTCACTGTTCTGGCAGGTGATCCATGATCGAGTATGGATCATTTGAACAAGGCAACTCAGGGGAAAGAACATTCAGAAACATCTAACAATGCGAGTGATCCAAAGGGGCCACCAGCCAAGATCGCCCATCTGGAAGCTAGGTCTGCTTTGGTATGTAAAAGATCACCTCAGTCCCTTGTTCTGGATCTGTAATCCAACACTTCTAAGATTAAAGTAGTCCCCTCCCCCAGGGATATTACTACTAGGGCCTGATTTCTTCACTAAGTCAAACTGCATTGTTACCCAGACACCTTTTCAATATGCTTCAGTGGCACATGTGACTTGACGTAGATTTCTAAGGACTTGTTCTCTTGCTCCCATTGCCCATCATTATCAAGATGGCTCAAAAGAGACCACAGCTATCAGCCTTCTTCATTCTAGAGACCCATACGTTAAGTGATGATGCCCAAATGTCTCAGCACTGTTCAAATTAATGTGGACATTCCTTCTAGCACAGGGATCACATGGACTATAAAGTATTGCAGAGGTTTAACTAGTACACGGAGACTTCTATATAGTTTAAAGCTGTTGACCTTTTGCTGGGGTGGTCTCTCACCTCGCTACTAATTTATCCTGATGTCTCTCCATGTGATTCTCAGTAGTGCCTGCTTCAGCTCCTTCCTTTTTTTTTTTTTCAGAGCTGAAGATTGAACCCAGGGCTAGGCAAGGGCTCTACCACTGAGCTAAATCTCCAGCCCCCTGCTTCAGCTCCTAAAGTCTCTTTTCTCTCTCTCTCTCTCTCTCTCTCTTCCTCTCTCTCTCTCTCTCTCTCTCTCTGTCTCTCTGCCTTCCAGGAAGTTCCACTGGTACTTTCTGCTCTAGCTCTGGCTGCCAGCTGTTTATCGTGCAGAAACTTATAATCCTTCTTACTCCACTAGTAGACTGGGGAAGCTTGTGGCAGCTTGTCTCACTTTTAAGGGCTGCAAGGGAAGTGACATTTACGTATTCTGCTAACCTAGCATTGTTGGCTCCAAATTATTGTTGAGAACACAAAAATATTCTTTTCCAGAGCCAGAAAGTACAATATTTGTGGCTCATCCCAACAGTAAAGTTTTGTTTTCTTTCATTTCCCCAACCTGGCCTCAAAACTCACTGTATGCTGAGAGTGACCTTAAACCTTCCTTCACTTGCTTAAACCTGCCTTCACCTCCCAAGTACTGGGATTATAAGTATGTGCCACCATGTCTAGTATAGTCCCCTTTGAAACACAGCTCTAGTTCCCTGAAGTAGTACTTTGCAGCTTGCTCTTGTTACAAAATTCCTTTGCCCACCAGCTATCCATCACTGAAACGCTCATCAATTTTGAGTACTATGGTGTTCTACTCCATGCCTGCTGACCTCTTCCTTCTGCCCACCCATTCCTTCAAAGCTGCCTCCAGGCTTAGGAAAGCTCCCAGTTTTTACTTTCAGCATGGTGTTCTTCCATCTTTTTTTCTTTATAGAAGTCATAGCACCATCACTTACACAATTTTGTTTGCCATCATGAGTCAAAAGTGTCAAAGGTGAAGAGGTGGCGTCACCACTGACACCCTGGTCCACAGTCATCTCACCAGGATTAATGCAGTAATATCCTAACTTGTCTCCCTGTGGCTGCCTGTTCTCTTACTAGTTACCCACCCCCGCCCGCACACAGCCAGAGAGATCTTTAAAAGCAAAAGATCATTTCTCTTAAGGGGTTGAAATCTTCCAGTGGTTTTGCTTTCATTAGGACTGAGTCCTGAACGCTGCTTCTTTCTTTTCAGACTTTTGCCCACATTACTTTAGCATGGCTTTCTCCAACAATGCCACATAAAACAGACATTTCTCCATCATTCCCTGACCCTACTTCCTGCCTTGAATCCTACCCATTGCCAAAGCACTCACCAAATCACATATTTATTTATGGAACACTTGATAGTGGTAGTCTGCGTTTCTAGGAAGCAGATAAACCTCCTGGTTCCAGAAGCTATCAGTCTCTGCCTGGTCATCTCGAGGTGCCCAATCTCAGAAGGCAGTCATTATGACAGGAAGGAGCAAAGATCACACGGAGAGACTGCTTGTAAACATTCTGGCCAACAGCCCAGGTGTGGTCCAGTTCAATGGGATCAACTTGCAAACATGGGAAAGCTTTTGAGGTAACTTTAGGACCAGTCAATAAGCACCAATGAGAACAAGTGGGCTCAGCCAATCACCTTTCTGAATCACGAGATGAGAAAGTCATCATTTTACACCACTAAAGTTAGGGACATTTGAAATTTACTATTAACGGATGGACAGTTTTATTATGTGTATACTTGCTGCTTCTTCCCTGGTAGAATATAAGTTTCACATGTACAGGAGTTTCGTTTTTCAATATTTTTATGTTTTAATTTTACAAATTAATCATTTTATGGTCTTATTTTTAATTATATGTATATGAGAGGGATGGGCATGTGTTTGAGTATAGATGCCTGTCAGGCCAGAAGAGGGCACCGTATCCACTGGAGTTGGAGGAACAGGCAGTTGTGAGCAGAAGGATGAGGTGCTGGGAACTGGACTATGATCCAGAGGAGCAACAGCAGCTCTCATCTACTGAGGCATCTCTACAGCTGCGCCAACAGCAGTGCCTGGAACATGAGAAACACACAATAAATATTGACAAATAATGGCACATCAAAGGTCTTCAGTAGGATGGGGTTATGGTTGTTGTGGTCGACAAAACATGGCACAATTTGATGAGCTATCTTTCACTGGATGAAAGTGACTAGCTGCTAGTTTGGAGAATATATACAGAGTCTGAATAAGGATGGCTCGGGATCCACCCATTCTTGCACCAAGCAACTTTGCTTAGAATTTGGTTTGAAGCAAGTATCAATGTATGGCTTAAAGATCATTCTCAAAAAAACCAAGAAAAAAACTGCATTTTATCATCTGAGGACACAATGAAGGACAAAACTTGGCTAGCAGGAGTTAGGTTTTGTTTGTATGAAAAGTGGTAGATGATCTTGAATAGACTAATCAATTTACTCGAACTAATCCAACAGGGCCATGGAATCTATGGCTTCTGAGACTGGAGATCTCTGTTGAGTCTACTCACAATGGTTTCAAAGCAGTTCCCATGGGAAGAATGACCTTAATAATCAATTATATGAGTTTTCTCCCCAGAATCCAGAAGAGTTTGATAATAAAATTGGTTTTAAAAGCAATTTTTTAGCTAGGTGTGGTGGTGATCCCTTTAGTTTCCAGTATCTGGGAAGCAGAGGCTGGTAGATCTGTTCAAGGACAGCCAGGGCTCTGTAGAAGACACTGTTTCAAACAAACAAACCAACCAACCAAAACCTCAAAACCAAAAAAGTATTTCATTCAGAGAAGGCACTCTGTTGCAGAAGGCTAAGTGTCTCTTAAGGTAGAGTGTTATCTTGCTCTTCGCTGCAACAACAGTAGTTGGTGCCATTGGGACTCACCATCTTGCTTGTGGCATGAAGTTCTCTTGGATTGGTTAATAAGCCTTGAGTGGAAAGTAGGGAGAGTCCAAATTTGTCTGAAAAGTCTAAGAAAGTAAGTTGTGAGATATTTTCTTTGGGAGTACCATTTTTCTCAGCAAAATTTGGATACTGTTTGTGAAGCTAATTATTCTTTTCTCTATGAAAGCTTTTTCTTTCTTTATTTATTTGCAGGCCCAGTCAAACTTGACTAGAAAAGAAGCCCGGACAAGGGTTAGGATGAGCGATGATGTAGCATACTAGCCAGCCAATTGAAAGAGCACGAGAAGGGGAGGGCGGAAGTGACGAGAGGTATCCCTCCGCGGGGCGAGAGGGTCGGTGGGGGGAGTCGGCGTTTTTCTCCCCCGCGCCAGCTCCCGTACACGGAGCCACATTCCTTGGCCCCCCCACCCCCTCCCTCGGGGCCCCCCGCCCCCCTCGGGAAAAAAAATCCACCCCAATCACTCGAACCCGAGGGAGGCTTCCTTTCACCCTCGGGGAGAGGAGCTTTCAACGGTTCTCTCTTCTCCGTCTCCCCCCCAACCCCCGTCCCCTCCCCTGCTCCCACCCCCTACTCCCGGCGCCGGGTGCAAGGTCCCTTTAAGGCGACGGCACCTTCCTCGGGTCAGACTACCGGCGGCGACGACCACGGGAGGTGAGTGAGCGAGCCCCGGCGCTCCCCACCCCCTTCTCCCGGGGGTTCCGTTATCTTTTCGCTGGGCCGAGGCGTTGAGAAGCGAGACAATGAGAGGGGGATGGGGCGCGCGCGCGGGTTGGGGGAGGGGCCGAGCGCGCCCCCGCGGGCCCCGAGTGGCGGCGCGGCCCCACGGCAGCGGCGGCTGTGGGGCGCGGCGCGCGCACGTGAGTGTGCGCGCGCCCCGGCCACGGAGCCGCGCGCCCCGACTGACGGTGGCCCAGGCCCCGAGATGCCCCGCCGCCCCCGCCCCCTTGGCGGTGCCGCGCGCGCCCGCGCCCCACGGCCGTGCATCGCGGACGTCCACAGGCACGCCGGGCGCGAGCGTCCGAGAGGAGTGGGCGGCGGGGGCGGCGGTCACCGGGGATGGGGGGGTTGTGGAGGCGCGGGCACGTGGGGCCACAGCTGCGGAGCGGCGGAGCCCGGGGTTCCCGCCGCCCCCACGCGCGGAGGCGTGAGCGCTGGTTTTGAGCTGGAGGAGGGAAGCGAGTGATTGCTCTGCCGGTCCCCTGTGTTATGTAATCCCGCTCCATCTGCGAGGACATCCCAAGCCTCTGCAGCTAGTTGAGGAAGTCACCTCCCTCGGACCCCAAATTTATGCAAGGATGGCGCTGTGATTTACAAAATGGAATGGGGCAGAATCTATTTTCTGGTGATTATGTCCTGCCGCTGTAGGCGCCATGTTTAGCCCAAGGACTATTTTCTTTAGATTTTCAGCACCTTCTGAAAATCTTTTCACCACCTGCTTTCCCTCGTTTCTTCCCATGGTCCTGGTTTTTTTCCTCTCCTGGGTTGTGGAATTCTTGCAAACTGTCAACGAACACTGCACGTTTCTCACTATTTTAAGCCTATAGTAAGAGAGCTGAGAGTCTTTTTGGCCTTTTCGTCTCTAGGAAGAAATGGAGATTGAATTGTAGTATCTTACAACCAAGCAGAGGATAGCTGTTTCTCCACACCTGTTCACCTCCCTTTGTAGCACAGAACACCACAAAAAATGAGGTTTTAAAAAAGCAATTTCCCCAGAAATTGAAGAAAAAAGGGAGGGGGAGGAGGGCAGCAGCTGCTGCTTGAGCAGTGACAAGGCAGTGGCACCCCTTCCTTGTCTGGAGTAGGAGATGGGGGTGACTTCGTCGTAGTCATTCTTAACTTTAGAGTGCATTCAAGTGTTTTGGAGGTTATTAAACGTGAATATAAGGACGTTGTGCCTAAAAGGCTTTTGGAGGGTGAGGTGGAGTGGAGGGCTAGTATTTCTACGCTAGGCAAGTAAGATGATCAGTACATTAAAGATTATTGCTTCTGTGGGAAGGTGATCAAAATATAATCTTAAAACAATTAGATTGTGCCCTCGATTTCTGTCCCCTTTCCTATGTTGTCAGGGTATGTCAAACGGAAATAACAAAAATAGAATGGACTTGGAGGGGAACAGGTGGGCTTAAGAGTTGCCACTCCCATCTTGAATGGGTTATGCTCTAGGAAAGCAGTTTATCCATGGTGGTTAGCTGAGCCTGGCGTGTTGAGACCTTAAGAATTATGAGTAAAGCTTTTTGTTTCTCCCATGACTTTTGCAGTGAGGATGCAGCAGTGAAGTTGGGTAAAAGCAAAGCAGTGGTCCCTGATTTCTGTGTGCTTACCCTGAGAATGTCCTTGATGGAGCAGTGCAGCCTAGTATGAAACTATTAAGTCTCAGCTTTGGAGAACATCTTTAGTTTTTAAGAATCTAATAAAAATGAAAGGCATGAGTAAAGTATTAATATTATCTAGGGAGGTATTTTTAAAGTTTTTCGTGCATTTTAATTGTTTCCTTATGACATTTTTGTATGTGTACATAATGCATTTTCATCATATTCACCACACATTATCCTCTCATCCCCTCCCCCAAGTTCCCTCCTCCTTTCATATCTTGGCCATGGGTATGGGTGACCTAGTGAGTTTTATTAGTGTTGCTTACAGGAACAAGGGCAACTTGCCATGAAGAAACTATTTCTTCTTACCCAAGCAACCATTAACTTTCATGCTGCCATAGTCCTGAACAGGGTTATGCTGGCAGTCTCAGTTGCTGTGAGTTCAAGAGTGCAGTGTCCACAACACTCGTAGCTATTCTTCAGCTCTTAGCATTCTTTTGCTCCTCTCTGTGATGCACTCTGAACCTTGGAGTGGGCCGTAGAGATGTTCCATGTAGGACTGCGCATGCTTCTACAGCATTTTAGTCTTAGCACTTTGGGCAGTGAGGAGTCTCTGCATAATGAGATACACGATGGCACACACTGCAGAAAGATGCTCCTCCAGCCAAAGCTGACAGGAGCACTTGATGGGCATTTAGCAAAATAACAGCTGTAGCTCTCCCACTAGGATCTGTGACCCTCTCAGCTACAGGCTTTTGGTGAAGCCAAAGTACTAGCTATAAATTTCCTCTTGTAGAGGGGGCCTCAGATTCAATCAGAAAATAGTTGATTACCCTGTAACTTACAACACTGTTGTATGGAGATGACACCACCACTGTTTGGATGGGATTGTTGTCATGAGGAGAGGCATTGTGGGATTGAGTTGCTGTATGTAACCCACTTGTGTCACAGAAATGCATTTTTACCTGTGACGCTGATAAACTAGATCTGACACTTCAGTGTTCCTTCTTGAAAATGAATAGACTGAGTTTTGTCAATACTAGGAAAACAGTTGACATTGGTTTCTAGTGATAAAATTAGAATTATAAAAAACTTAATTTTAACATTTTCCTAGAATTTGACAAACTTAAAGAGAATAGTAGCCATAGTTAATAACTGTGACTTTTTAAAAAGTGTAGTTGAGTGTGATAGTGCATGCTGGTAATCCCAATGAAAGGGAGGCTGAGGCAGAGTTGACTTAAGTTCAGGGTTGTCCTGGTGAGAGCCACAAAAGAGAGTACAGTGGAAGATTACATGGTACATGAAATCTTAAAAAAAAACAAATACTACACGATGAAATGCCATCATTGTTTTCTATATATCAGTGCATAGTGTGAAAAAAATACAAGGATTTCCAATGGCTGGAGAGGCCTCAGAAGTTGAATGTTTGTCCTGAAATCCTGAGGACCACAGTTCAGATCCTGTCTTAACTCACTTAACAAGCTGGACGACCCCTTCATACTTGTAACCCTAGCTTTGCTGGCAGTGGAGACAGAAGTATCTGAGGGGCTTGGTGGCTTTCAGCCTAGCTAAGAAGATGCTAGGTTCAGGTCTCGGGCAGTGCAGAAGAGGACCCTGGCACCTTGTTCTGGCCCCTGCTCACATGAAAAGCACTTGTATCTGCTGTTTTTAATGGAGAAGTAAATACCAAAATACAGAAGCAGTACCAAAATACAAGGTACATCAGTGAGCAAAAAAAAATTGTAGTGCTAAACATTGAAATGAATACCCAGCATGTCCTAGGTAAATGCTTTATTGGGGATAGAAAGACGAATGCCAAAGATAAGACCTGTGAACTACATTGTTAAATAAAGCCTATTCCGTGCATAGAAATGTTACCAGTATAACTACTCTGTGAACTACAAAACCATAGTTTGCCAAGATATTAATAACGGATTAATGGAAGACAGTGTATCACATAGTATGTCTTTGGGCGCTTATAGAATCTACCTAGGTAGGATTCATTTCTTAAACATCCCCCTGCATTGCCATTTCTTATTTTTTTTTTAGTGTCTGAGAAGTGTGTATATATAAGCCTCATAATAATTGCTTCTAGGAAAACTTTAAAAATTTCAACCAAAATTGTTACTTCCTCCACCCCATCCCCTCCTTTTTTTGTTTGTTTGTTTGTTTTGTTTTGTTTTGTTTTGTTTTGTTTTTCGAGACAGGGTTTCTCTGTATATCCTTGGCTGTCCTGGAACTCACTCGGTAGACCAGGCTGGCCTCGAACCTGCCTCTGCCTCCCAAGTGCTGGGATTAAAGGCGTGTGCCACCACCGTGGCCTTTTGTTTCTTTTTTGAGGCAAGGGTCTCTCTATGTAGCCCTGGCTAGTCTGGAACTTGATTTATAGATGAGGCTGGTTATCCAGCTGCCTGTGCCTCAGGATCAAAGGCTTGTGCTACTACACCCAGCCCTACTCCAATTTTTAAAGGAAAGAAAAAGTTAAAAAGTTAAAAAAAGTTAAAAAGTAGAAAAAGTTAAAGAATGGACATAACACCTACCATGGACCTATGTACGACCTAGACAACAGTGATTTTTAGTGTTAGCCTGTGCCAAGTATGAAAAGTCGACAGATGCTGTTAAAAGGCTGAAATATCTACTAAGCCATATTAAAGTTTCATTCCTGACATTTCTCCTTATTCCAATTATTATTTTTGTATTTGCTAAGAGTAAGTACTTTATCCTGTAATATAATTATACCATTATATAATAAAATAAATCCTGAATGTCTTCCAGTGTGTAGTCTATATTAAAACAGTCCAGTTGTTCCCCAAATGTCTTTTTAAAAGCATATCTTTTATTTGTGCATGTGGGTGTGCCACAGGCTTGGGTGTCACTGAGGCCTGAAGGTGGAGCTGGAGGTGGTTATGAACTGGAGCTGTTCACACCCAGAGGAGCAGCCGGGTGCTTAACTGCTGAGCCATCTCCCCAGCCCCGGTTGTTTTTTGAGGGTTGTGGAGAGTAGAGTCTCATGTAGCCTGGGCTTGCCTTAACTATGTGGCTTTGAACTTCTGATTCCCCTGCCTCTACACTCCAGTTGCTAGGATTAGAGAGAGGCCTTTGCTATCACTTACTTGGTTCAAAAACGCTTTTATGGCCCTTTGATGAACTAAGACTCAGCAAAGGTTCATGTGTTTCATTGGCTTAATATTTTTAGTTTCTTCTAATGTGGTATTGTCTCCATTGTTGTATATTTATGACATTGATCTTTTCAAAGGACCATCTTAGTGTTTTATAGGAGGTCCCATACTCTGCATTTCTACTTATTTTCCTGCAGAATGTCCACCTCTAGATTTTAGTAGGGGAAGAATGGAGGGAGGTAAGGAGGGAAAAGGAAAAAAGACAAAGCCAGGAAGTATATAAGCCTTTTTTTTTCTTTTAAGCTTTTATTTCTTATGATTTTGAAGTATGTATGTGTTGTGTGTGTGTGTGTGTATGTGTGTGTGTGTGTGTGTGTGTGTGTGTATTGGGGGTGGGTATGTACATGTGAATGCAGGTGTCCATGGAGGCCAAAGACATGGGTTTGCTTTGGAGCTGGAGTTAGAAGTTGTAAACTTCCTGATTGGGGGTGGAGAGGCTGGGAACTGGACTTGGGTCCTCCACAAGACCAGCGTTTGCTCTTAATGCTAAACTCTCTGCCCAGCTATTTTTGTTTAGGAATAGTTTTATTTTTTTTTTTTTTTAATACATTTTATTGTGTGTATAGTATGTGTGGAGGTCAGAGGACAATTTGAGGAAGTCAGTGCTCATCTTCCACCATGTGGGTCTGAGGATGGAACTCAGGTCCCCAGAGTTGGTGGCAGACACCTTTACTTGTTAGCTATCTCACTGGCTCAGGAGTAGTTTTATTTGATATCTTTGTGGTGACCTGTCAATCTCTTGATGGTTAAAAAAAAGTTTCCACAAAGTTGTTCTCTAACCTCCACATGTATACCACATGCTTCATGAGTACTCACACATAAGTGAAAATTAAAAAAAAAAATAACAAACCTGGGCTGGAGATAACCCAGCAGTTTAGAGACTGGCTGCTCTTCCCAAGGACCTGTGTTTGACTCCCAGCAGCCATTTGGAGCTCTTAATTCCGGAAGATCTGATGCCTTCACTACTGGCCTCCATGGGTAACGAGGCACAACACTCATACACATAAAATTTAGAAAGAAATTTTTAAAAAATGGAAAACATTAACAAAAACACAAAATATTTTCAACATAATTATTTTTTGATGGACTTAAAACTACTTGTATTAAAAGGAGTGTATATGGGGTAGCATTGGTTTCAGTTAAATTTTCCTAAGTATGTATAAATTATGCCAATAGGGAAAATGGTTTGAGTAGCTTATTGGGGGAAGGAAAGGGAATACATATACTTGGGATGCTGTAGGAATGAAAGGAAGGTGGGGAAGTAGATCCCCAGAAGCTGAGGGGGAGGGAGGGAGGCAGCTGCTCTGAAGAGAGATCACATCCAAAGGTATGATCATCCCAGCATGCAGACATGCTCTGGATTACAGTGTGATCTGGCTGGAATAGAAACACACCCTTAGTACACATCTATATCTCTAACACTGAAGGTAGTGTGTAGAGGGAGCAGCCATGTCTGAAAGTGACATCGAATTGAGGGGCAGACAAGTGACCAGTCAGAGAAAGATGTGACAGAATGAGTTAGAGATAGGATCTGTCCACCTCTCAAGAACAGCACAGGAGAGAGGTGGTGTGTGTATGTGTGTGTGTGTGTGTGTGTGTGTGTGTGTATAGCAGTTTTATTGGGACAGTTTTACAGAGGTTACAGAGAGAACAAGCTAGACTCAAGTGAAAACAGAAGGAACCAGAGAGTGAGAAGGAGCCAGTAAATTAGAACATACTGCCAAAGTTAGTATGAGGCCAGGCAGAGCAATTTAGTCAGAAGCCAAGAAAAAATCCGGATTGAATCAGCCATCCAGAAGATTAGATTGTACAGAAGAATGGATAGTTAGAATAGAGGGGGTGGACTGGGCTCAGCCCAAGCCATGTAATCAGGTAGTTTGGGTACAGCTCTCATCTCATCACTTCGCTGAAGAACTAAAAGTGACATTTACACCTGAGGCCCACAGCCAGCCATTTTAGCCTGTTTGTTATCTGCCGGCCAATGAGAGACTTATCTGGAAGGAGGTAGATGACATTCCTAAGGATGACACCCATTCGTACTCAAACAGAAACAGATACACAGATACATGTATACATAACACATGTATTAAACAAAGAATGAGAATAGTAATTACCGAGATGTACTCATCAGAAGGGGACATTTCAAGTAAGATTTTTCAGGAGATTAAGGTTTTAGAGTACATATTGTGATATTGTGGACATAGAATTTTTCTTTGGGATGACAGCAAAATTGAGAACAGCTAACAGTAGTGGGGTAATTTATTTTCAGAACGAGCAGAGAGGATGCTAGCATCTAGGTTATGGTCTTGAATTTTGCCCCTCACCAAGTTCCTTGGAGAAATGGCTGCTTCTAGATTCAGGGGCCAGGAAATATGAGCCTTGATACCTCATCAGACAGCAAAGATTTACACAATACATTGCTGAGTTCCCTCTGAAGGACTTGGGAGTCAATGGAAGACATTCTCACTGACCACAATAAGACACTGTGTATTGTAGGAAGAGCTGCATAGGTCAGAACATTAAATATATTTGACTTGTGGTATCATAATGATAGCTTACTGAGCAAGAACAAGCTTACAGGTGAGTTTGAGAAAGCTAATAAAACAATCCATTTTGAAAGAAAAAAAGCTGTTCCTTATGGCCCAAGCTGTCAGTTTCACTTACTAGGGAGGCTGATGCAGGAGGATCACATGTTCAAGGACTCCATTAGTAACAGACTGGCTACAGGGCAGCCTCATCAACTTTGACCCTGTTCCAGCCATGATGTCCCCTACCCATGGAACGTTGGTGTAGAAAGGTTTTAAATGTAAGTGTGTGTTTTGAGATAGGGTATTTCTGTGTAGTCTAAGGTGTCCTGGAAATCAGTCTGTCCGTCTGACTCTGCCTCCCAAGTGCTGGGGTTAAAGGTGTACACCATTACTGCCTGGCAATATTTGTACATTTTCAATGCTGCATATTTGATACACACCAGCACTCCTGGTGTGTAGTCAGGCAGAGCTCTGAGAGGTCAAGGCTAGTGTAGTTGGTCTAATACAGTGAGTTCTAGAACAGCAGCCAGGACTGCATAATGAGGCCCTGTCTTAAAAAAAAGCAAACAAAAAGCCCCCTAAACAGTGGAGAAGTATACCATGGATCATTGAAAGCAATGCTTATTTTTTTTGTAAGTATCTGTATTAAATATAGCATTTTATCATAGTGCTGAAGTTTTTTTGATGTGGTTATATGTCTTGTTTGCATATGTGCATGTGTGTGAAGGACAACCTTAGCTGTCTTTCTGGAGTTGCTACCACCTTGCCTTTAATAAAAAGGAAAGATTTAACTGTGTATGTGTGTGGGCATGTGCACTGAGCACAGCTGCCCACAGAGGTCAGAGGCATGGATCTCCTAGAGTTACAGTTGGTTGTGAGCCACCTGACATGGGTCCTGAGAAATGAACTTGAGTTCTCTGGGAGAGCATTATGCACTTCAACCACTGACCATCTCACCAGCCCAATCCACCTTGTTTTTTTTGGGGGGTGGAGGTGGGGGTTACGACTCTCACCTGAGGAGCTTGGCACACCTGCCCCAGAAGCCCCAGGGATCCTGTTTCCCTTTCCCCATGCTGGCCCTAACCTAGTTCTCACCCCAGTCCTGAAGTTTAACTGGGGTGCTGCAAGGAGGTTAGGCCTCAACAAGAATGTCATTTATGCTGACCCCTTCTGTAGCCTCTCTTTTTACCTAGACGATTTGCATGCTAAGTGAAAGGAATTGGTAACATTCTGAGATACCAGTTTAGGTCAGAATCAAGTACTGTTTTGAAAATCTTGGCCTCACTGTCTTTTGGAATAAGTATAAAATACTCTCTCAGTTAGCAATTACTGTTTGAACAGCCTTACCGATCAGTTCTGTATTCATTCCTTCTATAGTAAAAAAGGAAACTTTCCTGATAAATTGAATTTTATTTACATTTTGAATAAGTGAGGGGGAAAGTTACTTTTAAACATCTTGCATTCCCATTTTTCAGTTTTTGAGTAAGCCTTTTTCCTGAGAGAAACAATGTAATTTAATCAGCTGGAAAAATTATGTTTTTGCAGGATATTTGATCATACTGTAAACCCCAAGATTGTGCTATTTACTGGAAACACCTGTTTCTAAGTTGTGGTGTGGCTCGCCCTTAGCAAGTACATTTAATGCCTCTGGCTGGAGCACAGGCAGACCCTTTACTCCCAGACAATGAAGGTAAAATTAGTTTGTAGAAGGAATCAAGCACCATGTTTGGAAGTGATGTCTAATTGAGTAGCAGTCAAAGTGATGGATCAGGGAAAGATTTGATAGGATATGCCCAACTCTCATAAGAAGAGAGAGGAAAAGGAGGCTGGCGAGATGGCTCAGCTGTTAAGAGAGAGGGGGAAAAGGAAGCTACTTGATGGGCAGAGGAGAGAGGGAGGAGGCAGTTTTACCAGGACAGTTACAGAGAGACAAGATGCAAAGAGAACAAGCTAGACACAGGCGAAGACAGACAAGCTAGAGAATGAGAAGGAGCCAGAAGATTAGAACATATTGCCAAAGTTAGTATGAGGCCAAGGAGGGCAGTTCAATCAAGAGGCCAAGATGGAAGCCAGATTCAGTCAGCTTGGGGAGGAGTTTGAGCCAGAACAGCTTTGAGCCAGCCATCTAACGTTGGGAAAGAACAAGAAGGGGTGAGGTTATTCAGTAGTAAGTCTTGGAGACTGAAAACATTCTAGTCCTAGATAAGATTGTACAAATGCTAGAAGCTACAAATGCTAGTAGGCCGAAGTTAGCAAGGCTGAGGCAGTAAGCCTTGGAGACAATTAAACGGGAGAATAAAAGTTACATTTACATTATGTCATTTAAATTTATCATTTCACAAAACTAAAAATCAATGTATCTTGGTTATTTAGAGTGTCTTAAAAGAGGGAGTTCTAGCTCGGCTTAGTGGCACAGCCTATAATCCTCTGGTTTGGAGGTTGAGGCAAGAGGACAGCAAATTGAGGCCAGCCCTGAGCAACAAGCAAGACCTTGTCTGATTAGAGGAAGGGATGTGGAAGGAGAGGAAGATTATAAATACTTGATATAAAACATCATTAGCCTTTTGGGATATGCTGGTAAAGTATTCACAGGCATAGAATGAAAATCGCAATTTGTTTTTGAGATAGCTCTGCTTACTCAAAAGAAAGCTGTGTCTTGCTTGGTCTGTGTTTGGAGAGGTGGTTTTCAGTTAATCACTGAAATAGTGTCCTTTAAACATCCTCAGAGGCTTCTACCCAGGTTGTGCTTGTCATTTTTCTGGGTTCTTGACTGGAAGAAGGCTGTATAGTATAAAGTTACATAGCAAAGAACAATGGTATAAAGTTGTTTATCTGAATCCCCTCCCTCCCTTTAAATTGGACCCGTGTCAGAGAATGCCTGTGGAAGTTAGAGGACAGCTTGTGGGAGATTGTTCTCTTCTTCACCATGTGGATGCTGAAGATGGAAATTAGGTTGTTAGGCTTGGTTGCAAGTATCTTTACTCACTGAGTGGTCCTGAAGCCTTGTAGTTTTGTTTTTTGATTTCTGGAATTCAGTTTCTGGCTACATTGTCTAATATCTAATATGTTGAGTAGAATGAGAGAATTTAAGTAATATTTTAGGTATTTTGCTCTTTGCTTTCCCTTTGTGGTTTTGGTTTAAAAATATGTGCATAATTAAAATTGATGAATTGAGGCCCCCCCTAGAGTCAAGTAAGTGCTTTAACAGTTAAAACAGGTTTCCAAACTAAGTTCCTGGTTGTCCCTGACTCATTGAGACTTCGTGAGATGTTTTACATTTTCAAAGGAGACAGTGCCATCTATTGGGCATTGTCTAAAGCACGCCTGTCAAGTTTATATGTTGATACACAGGGTGTTTGGTTGACTGTTCCGTTTTTTGTTTTGTTTTGTTTTGTTTTGTTTTGTTTTTTTTGTTTTTTGGATTTTTGGTTTTTTGGGTTTTTTTGCTGTTCCAGGACTAAGATTCTGAGGACACCTATAACCTTTGCAATGAGAGCTTTGTGTGAGCACTGAAGTTAACTGTATCCGGTTGTTTGCATACTTTATTGGGCTTTTTTTCTACCACCCTTCTCCACCTCAATCCCTTCCAAGTCCCCAACACTAGGTAGTTGAGAAAGAAGATTAGAGGGAAACAGGGGTTGGTGGGCGGTGGGTATAGACATCTTTAGACTACTTCCTGCTCATTAGGGGCACTGAGTTCCTTGAGGGCAAGTCCAGTCTTCATTGTCAGAATATCCAATTTCTTCTTCCCATCTCTTTGTCATGACCACTTGACAAACTGCAGTAGCCTCTCTGGGCTCTGCCATTTTTATACAGTCTCAAAAGTCCCCAGAATTTCAAATATGAACTGTCTTCAGTTGGCAGAATCACACCTCTGCCAGAGCATGAGACAAAATCATAGTCAGCTGCTGTGAACAATCTGAAGCAGCTCCATAACCCACACCTGGGATTAAAACAAAAACATAGTCATGTAACATAACGTAACTGGGTTTTCAAAGAAACCACTCAACTACAGTTAACAGTTTCATTTCAAGATAAAGAAACTGACCCTTCTCAGCTCATATTGGAGGGTACAACAGCAGCTGCTCATGAAATGCAGAGTTGAAAGCTTTGTTTCTGAGAGAGGCATATAATATAGGCAGTGTTTGCAAATTAAAAGTAGACTTCAAGGTCCTGGGAACAGTTTGCAGAATTCCTAGACAGGAAATACTAAAGTATGTCAGATAGGGTTCTTACCTTAGATGCAAGGTTTAAAGAAAAATCAATGATCACAGTCCAAGTTTCCTTCCTGCTATTGTGATAAAAACATCTGGACATACAGCACTTTCCATAGGGGCTGGAGAGTGGTTCAGTGGTTAGAGCATTTGCTGCTCTTGGATTTGGTTCCCATCACTCAGGTGGTGGTTCACTCATCCATAACTCCACTTCCAGGGAATTTGACTTTCTTCTAATGTCTTTGGGCACCAGACACACTTATGATGCTAATGCAGACAAAAAGTAAATCTTTTAAAAATGTATTTAGTTGGGAAAGGGTTTATTTCAGTCTACAATTCCAAGTTATAGTGTATCATTGCAAGGAAGTCAGGGCAGGAACTTAAAACAGCTAGTTACATCATTTCCACAGTCAAGAACAGAAAAGAAATAGATTCATACATGCTCACCTTCTTGCTGTGGTCAGATTAATATTTTCTTTCTTTTTTTAACATGTATTTATTTTTATGCGCATTGATGTTTTGCCTGCATGCCTGTGTGTGCGAGGGTACCAGATCCACTGGAACAGTTGTAAGCTGCCATGTGGGTGCTGGGAATTGAATCTGGGTCCTGAAAGAGCCCTAACTCTTAACTGCTGTCAATTTAGTTTTTCTCACCTTATACAGTTTAGCACTCTCTGTCTAGAAAAAGGTAAAGCCCACAGTGATCTGGGTCCTCCCATATCAGATAATTTAATTAAGACAGTCCAGAGGCTGGAGAGATGGCTCAGTGATTAAGAACACTGGCTGTTCTTCCAGATGTCTGGGGTTCAATTACAAGAACCCACATGGAGCCTCATAACAATCTATCATGATAATTCTAGGGGCATCTGACACCTTCTTCTGGCCTCCAAGGGCTCAAGGCACATAAATGACACATAGACATACAGGTAACCATTTAAGTTGTCTAATATTTATACCAATAAAAAGGCTGGAGGTGTAAATTGAGTTAAAAACCTGCCAGTTCAGTGAGGTAACTTTGTTTTCTCAACTATATACAAAATATCTATTTATAAGCCGGATTCTATAACTAGACTACTAGCTCTTTAGACACCTCTATCTGTGTCATTGTACCTAACCAGTCTAGGTCTACTTTGCTCTTGAGCTCCTCAAAATTCAAGAGGGCTCCTTAGCTTTCTTTCCTAGAATACTGTTTTCCCAGTAGCCTGCGGCTACTTCTCTGTTATTCCTGCAAGCCTAAAGAGGAAATTCTTATCTCCTACCTGGAGCTCTTTCCCTAAAGGCTCTTCTAAGCCAAGAAAGGGGGTGGGGGAGGGGAGAGAGAGGGTGGGCCAGAGAGCTCTATCAAAGCTCCAATTGCCTGTAAAAGAAGTCTCTAGCTCCTCTCCCACACCCTTGGCAGGCTGAACCCCATCACCTGCATGGTGGGGCAAGGACAATAGGGACCAAACAACTTCCTGTCACGTCTTGGTGGGGTAGCTCAAGGCGATCCAGCTGACTTTACCTCAGGTTATAGAGGGAAGACCACAAGACCTCAGCAGGAACTTTTCATGCTTTAGAGTTCTTATCTATGGAGGGTTTTTAGATGAGCACTCAGACTGCATCCACACAGGACAAATGGAGTATCTATTGAAGTTTTTATATTTTCCTAACAATTAGGTTTTCTATGTACAATAATCAAATATCCTGTAACACATACAGGTAGGCAGAAACATTCATATACATAAAATGAAATAAAAAATAAAAAGGTTTTTCAGGACATGTACATAGGTCAACCCAATGTAGACAGTCCTCTCATGATTCTAGATTGTATTGATGACAAAACTGTGAAGTCAAGATTTGGCATGGAGGGGAGTACCTTTAATCCCAGCAACTTAGCAGGTAGAAGCAGTGGATCGCTTGAGTTTAAGGACAGGCTGGTGTACATAGTGAGTTCTGGGACATCCAGGGCTTCATAGAGAGACCCTGTCTCAGAAAAACCAAAACAAAATAACTGAGTCACACATGAACTTGGGAGGCAGAAGTAGTCATATTTCTGTGAGTCCAAGACCAGCGTGGTCTACCAATGGATTTCTAGTGCTACATAGTGAACTCTTATCTCAAAAGCAAAGCAACACCAACAAAAGACCCTAAACATCACAGTCACTAAATAGTATCTTAACACAGTTTTGATTTGTGTGTATGCTGGAGACCATTGCACATGGTGGCAAGCACTGCACATAACTCATTATTATATAAGTATATAAGTATTATAAAATTAGCTTTCACAATATTAGGCTTCATTGTGGAATTTTTCCAGCAAAATTTGTGTAAATATGTGTGTGAGAGAGTATATGTGAGTAGGTGTGTGAAATTGTATGGGTGTAATAGTGAGAGAGAGCCTGTGTGTGTGAAAGTATATGTGTATGTGTGTATGAGAGATGTTTGTGTGTGAGAGAGTGTTTGTGGAGAAAGAGAGTGAGTGTGTGTATGTGTGTTTTGTGGAGAAAGTGTGTGTGTGTGTGTGTGTGTGTGTGTGTGTGTGTGTGTGTAAGGTCAAAAGTCAATGTTAGGGATGTCCCTTGTTGCTTTCCATAGACAAGGTCCTCAGTGACCCTGAGCCTCGTTTCAGCCAGTCTAGGCTGGCTGCTCAATGAGGTCTCAGAATCAGCCCACTTATTCCCTTCTTACACATACCTGTATACATGTATACAGTAAGTAGATAAAGTCATACTTATTGGAAACCATGTACTGGACACAACCGCTCCAGCCCTGTCCTTGCAATGCTATTGCATGTATTTCACCCTGACCCTCTTAGCCCCAATTATTAAAGAAATTGCCATGGAAAGGATTACTATTCAAGGACAAAAATTGTCACTCTGATCCAGTGATACATATGGGTGGCTTGATTGCAGCTGGATATGGTGGCCCATACTAGTCCAGCAAGTGGCAAGCTGGGGCAGAGTGATTGTTGCTATGAGTTAGAAACCGTAGTGAGTGCCAGGCTAGCCTATTGAACAGAATGAGATCCTTTTTCTAACAAATATTTCATATTTAGTATAAAACTATTTCTCCAATTTTAGGTCAATATCTTATTTACTTTATTTTTCTTGTAGTATGGCGGACACCGACCTGTTTATGGAATGTGAGGAGGAAGAACTGGAGCCATGGCAGAAAATCAGTGATGTCATTGAGGACTCTGTAGTTGAAGATTACAATTCAGTGGATAAAACTACTCCCGGTAACTAAAGCTCCTTTGTTTGTAGGTTGTTTACATTAATTATATTGAATTATGACGAATATGTGATATAAAGACTTTAAGAATCCAGAGAGAGGGATGGGGTGTTGTTCAGTTATGTAGTGCCTGCCTAGGCTTTGTCTCCAGTGCCACATGAGCTAGGGATGGTGGGACATACCTGAAATCTGAGCAATGGATGTGGAGGCAGGAGAATCACAAACACAAGATCATTTTCAGTTATACAACAGGGTATAAACTAGCCTGTGATGCATAAGACCTTGTCTCAAAAAAGAAACCAGAGAGAGCCATTGTGGCTCACACCTATAATTCTAATAACTCTGAGGAGGCTTAAGACAGATTGCTCAAGCTGGAGGTACAGAATGAGTTCCAGGCCAAACTGGGGCTACAGACTGAGACCCTGTACTCGTTCATTCTCTGTCTGTCTGTCTGTCTGTCTCTCTCTCTCTCTCTCTGTGTGTGTGTGTGTGTAGAGAGAGAGAGCTGTGTGTGTGAGAGAGAGAGAGGAGAAAATATGAATGACTATCTAAGGCTGCCTTTTTATGGCGTTGGTATTACCCTCTTTTCCAGTCTGTAGCATGTGAATATCTGCTGCTTCATAAAGTTTGTAAAATACTGTTTAATTCACTTAAAACATTGAGAGATTGGATTAACTGGTGTTTGTCAAATACATGAACAAGATTGTAAGGCAGTGTGTGTCAGAGTTGGTCTGTGTCCCTAATCAGTGTACTTTTTGTTTTCCTGAATTTGGCTTCCTTTATAAGCTAAGAAAACATTGTTTTGTGTCTGTCTTATTGGCTGGTTTATAATTAAGATTTATCATCTTTTATTTTATCAGTGATACAGAGTAAAATTCTATTGCCCTGAATTCACAAAGTAGGGGTTTTGTCCTGAGTTATACCAGTTGCTGTTTGTTTTGTTTTTGTTTTTTTGTCTTTCCTTGAGACCTGACGATAGCGTTGACTTAGGTTGAAGGACACAGTATAGGTTTACAGGTGGCTTATCATGAAGGATTTTAAGTTCTAGTAGTGGTTATGGTAAGTCTGAGAGTCCTAAAGATACACTTAGTGCCGTAGAAAGCAAAACATTCAAGTTCAGAGGTTGGTGACCTAACTTTGTTGAGATTTAAAAAAACAAGCCAACAAATATATGGGTGTTTCCCGTACATGTATGTCTGTACCACATGCATACATGGTGTACACAGTACATGGTGTACAAAAGATGGCACTGCATCCCCTGGAATGAAGTTACAGACAGTTGTAGCTGTCATGTGTGCTAGAAATTAAACCTGGTCCTCTGGAAGCCAGTACTCTATTGCTCTATTGACAAAGATGGATCCAACCATAATCCATCTCTCAGTCCTGCAGTGACTTAAGTTTAATTAACCAAGAAATGTCAGACAAAGATTGTATTATGGTTAGTTTTACTTGTCAAATTGACACAATCTAGAGCCACCAGAGACGAGGTTAGGTTGGCTTTGGACATGTCTGTGGAGGATTATAATTGATGTCAAAAGTCTTACCTATCGTGGGTAGCACCATTCCCTAGGAAGAAGATTCTAAACTGTTGAGGAGTGGAGTAAGCTGAGTCCTAGCATGCATGCATTTGCTTATGTTCTTTGTTCTTGACTCAGTATACTGTGATGAGCAGCTTCAGGCTCTTGCAACCTTGAGTTCCTCACAATGACTGACTGTGATCTGAAATTGTGACCCATATGAGCCCATTCTCCCTTGAGTTTGTCAGGGTAGTTATCAGAGCAACAGGAGAAGACACAACTTGTGTCTAAGTGGTAGTCTGAGGGACAATTAGGAGGAGAAATCATATCAACAGTTAGAATTTTGAATGAAGAAACTTTTTTGGCTGTCGTAACACAAAGGAATGAGTGGAAGCAGAATCCTTTAGTGTCACCTGTCCCTGTCTCCAAGTGACTATGCCTTCCCTTCCCCACAGTTTCTGTGAGCCAGCAGCCAGTCTCAGCTCCAGTGCCTATTGCCGCCCATGCTTCTGTTGCTGGGCCTCTCTCTACATCTACTGCTGTCAGTAGCAGTGGGGCACAGAACAGCGACAGCACAAAGAAGACTCTTGTCACACTAATTGCCAACAACAATGGTAAGTGGGATTATTGGGAACGCATTCTGGGATAAAGGCATGAAAGAATAGAAATGACCTCGCAGCTAGCTGTCCCTGGTAGTCCCATGGCTGTGCTATGGTGGTGTCTTTGGAACTATTTGCTTTGGAAGGAGCGCTGCAGGTGACACTGTTCCTTCAGTCAGTGCTGGATTGAGTCAGGCCAGCAGATTCTTGCCGATAACTGCTAGAAGATGAGCTTGGCATTGCTAACTGTTCTAGAGATCTAGGGCTGTTGATTGGTTGTTTTTGTTTGCATGCACACACATACACACACAGATGCACGCATGCACACACATTCTTTAAATCAGAGGAGTCCTATTCATTGGTTAAGAGTTTTTCCAGGCAGCTTTGTGTTGTATATTTGCTTTGAGAGATTTATTGGTTGTTGGCTCATTGGTATTAAGGAGAAAAGTGTTTCTGCTAGAATGAAATGGTAAAAGAATGACATTTTCAGGGCATTTTTTTGATCAGAGAAGCTAAAGTTTAGTTAGTTTGGTGTTTTAAAACAGGGTCTCATGTAGCCCAGTCTGGCCAGTTACTCAGTCTTTCTTTCTTTCTTTTTTCTTTCTTTCTTTTTTTTAAAAAAATATTATATGTATAGGTGCTTTGCCTGTATATCTGTGTGCCACTTACATGTCTGATGCCTTCTGAGGGTGTTAGGGCCCCTGGAACTGGAATTATAGATGGCTGTGAGCTGCCATATGGGTGCTAGGAATTGAATCTGAGTTCTTTGTAAGAACAAAATATGTTCTTTAAACTACTGAGCCATCTGCCCAGCCCTAGCCTTGAACTCTTGATCTCTACCTGTGCCACCAATTCTCAACTTCTATTCCATGATCAGTAACTTTCCACACACTGAAGATGATTCCTGATAGTTTGCATTTTAGGTTTCATAGCAATATATACTTTCATAGACTCATTGTATTGCTATAAGAACTTTATTGGTTGCTTTTTTGAGATCAGGTCTTTCTATATAGCTCTAGATGGCCTGGAACTTGGTATGTAGACCAGGCTGTTCTCAAACCTGCAGAGATCCACCTGCCTTTGCCTCCTAAATGTGAGAAAGGCATCTTCCACCATGTGCTTAGTTTTGTTTGGTTGGTATTTTGGGTGGGTTTGTTTCTGTGTGTGTGCAAATGTGCGTTATTAGGAACTGAATGAATATAGTTGTCTTTGTCGTGCTGTGTGTCATTCCCCTCGGCACATACACACTGGAAATTGACTATAAGGCCTCATTCATACTGAGGTGAATGAACACTCTAGCACTGAGCTGTATTCTCATCTCCAGCCCCCTTTTAAGTGTTTATTTTGAGGTAGAATCTAGCTAAACTGCCAAGGCTGGCCCTAAACTTGGCCCCTACTGCTTTGTATGTCTAAAAAGGGATTTTATTTCCTTTAGAAATAAATTTTATTGTTGTAAGAATAATATGTGGAGCTGGGGATGTAGCTGAGTTGAATGCATGCACAGACTACACAGAGCCCTGGGTTAGGTCCCCAGGACCACATAAACCACTGTAGTAGCACCCCTGTAGTTCTAGCACTCCACAGTTGGCAGGAACATCAGAAGTTAAAGGTCATCCTTGGTTACTTAGTGAATTTGAAGCCAGCCTGAGCTTCATGGGACTCTGTCAGAGAAAGAGAAGAACAGGGACTGGAGAAACGGCTTATTAAAGTGCTTGCCACAGAAGCACAAACCTTGAGTTAAATTCCCAGGACCCATGTAAAGTCCTGGGTACCAATGGGATGGAAAGAGGTGGCTTTTTGTCCAGCTCCAGGCCAGTGAAAGACCTTGTCTAAAACAAAAGCAAAAATGAGGTAGAGAACACCTGAGGCTAGTCACTGCCCTCCACTAGCATGCATATATACATACACAAGATAAAAATATGTGTATTGTAGAAAATGCTGGAAACAGGGCAGCGTGTGTCAGTACATGCCTGTGATCATAGTACTCAGGGTTGTGAGTTCAAAGCCAGTCTACTATATTGCAAGACCGACCTTAAAGAACTTTAGAGTAGGAGAGAAGAAAAATAGAGAAAATCTAGGCAACAAGGTCAAAAGGGGTGAGAGATTAGCTGTTCTGAAAATGACTATAATTCTTCATTTATGCAAATAGTTTTTTCTGTACTTTTGTGTGTTGATGTCTTTTTACAAAGATAGAATCATATAGACCACATTTCTTCTACTTTTATTTATCTTGTAGTATATAGTGAATATTTTATCATTTTAATAGTTACTTATTACTTTAATTGTTTTGTTTGTTTTAGATAGGGTTGTACCATGTAACTCTGGCTAAGAACTCACTCTGTAGACTAGACTGGTCTGGAACTCACAGAGGTTTATCCACCTCTGTCTCTGCCTCCCAGGTACTGGGAATAAAAATGTATGCTCCCATGCCTGGCTGTTTTGCTTTTTAAATTAATTAGTTTATTTATTTTATGTCTATTAGTGTTTTGTCTGTACACCCTGTGTGTACCTGGAGCCACTGTAGGTCAGAAGAGGGCAAACAGGAGTTACAGATGGTTGTAATGGGAATTGAACCCATATCCTCTACAAGAGCAACAAATGCTCTTAACTCACCTTAACCCTAACTGTTTAGCCAACTCTCTCTCTAGCCCTCTATTTTGTTATTGAGGCAGGGTTTCATATAACTCAAGCAAGCCTTGAACTTCCTATTTAGCTGAGGCTGGCCTTGATTTCTGATTTTAGTGCCTCTATCTCTTTAAGTGCTAGATTACAGGTGTATATACATGCACACATTTTTGTTTGTTTTGTTTTTGAGTCTTGGTCTCTGTTTTCAAGGTTAGCCTTGAAATGCCTACCCTCCTAATGTCGGGATCACAGGCATGCACTGGCTTGTGCAGTGCTGGGGTTTGAAACAAAGGCCTCATGCATGCTGGGCAAGCACTTTGCCAGCTATGCTACATTTCCAGCCTCTTGTAATGCTTTTGATAACCATTATTTAATTAACATGTTAATAATAAATTATAAAAAAATGCATTGAAATTTCCCTTCTACAGAACTACAGTGAGCACTGGATATAAATGTGCATATATTACTTGTACTTAGGAAGGTAGTCGAGAGTATTGTCTGGGTTTGGAGCCAGCCTGGGTTACAACAAGGCTATCTCAGAAAACATCAATGCCACACATCCCATTCCTTTTCCAACTGTTCCATTAACTGCAGCTGAAACATTCAAACATAACAGCTCATAGGAGCCATTCTCACCCAAACCACCACAGTTGGTACCTCCTATAGACAAATGAATGTCTCGTATATAAATGAGAACCTTTCTCAAACAACAACAAAGTAGTTTAGGGCCAGTGAGATGGTTCAGTGAGCAAGTAAAGGGTATCTGCCACTAAGCTAGAGACCCAAGAGCTGCCTCCAAAACACACACACACACACACACACACACACACACACACTCACTCTCTCTCTCTCTCTCTCTCTCTCTCTCTCTCACACCACACACACACACATTTATAATAAATGTAAAAAAAAGTTTAAAAGGGGATTAGCTAACAACAAATTACTTTCTTAAAAAAGATTTTACTTAAAATATGGACAGCCTTACCTTTTTTGGTTCTGCTGATTGGGGAGAAATGTGTGGTAACTCCTTAACTCATTAGTGTGAAGATAGGAACTCATGCCTTTCAGCCTTAGGCAAGGCATGGGTTAGTGAACTGCCCTGACCCACTTGTATTGTTAGTTGTAGAGTTGGGTGAAGCTTAAGTTGTAGTGAGACTGGTGACATTAAGCCTGAGGTGAGTAGTAGCAGTTAAATAATTTGAATATCTGAGACTATTTCTTAACTGAAATAATATTTCTTATGAATACAAGTTTAGCAATGTTTCTAACATCCTTTTCTTGGTTTTTTTTTTTTTGGTTTTTTTTTTTGTTTTTTTTTTTTTTTTTTTTTTTTTTTTTTTTGTTGTTGTTGTTTTTCTTTTGCCTGCCTTTTACCCTTTAGCTGGTAATACTTTGGTCCAGCAAGGTGGACAGCCACTTATCCTGACCCAAAATCCAGCACCGGGTCTGGGAACAATGGTTACTCAACCAGTATTGAGACCTGTCCAGGTCATGCAGAATGCCAACCATGTGACTAGCTCCCCTGTGGCCTCTCAACCTATCTTCATCACTACCCAGGTAAGTGGGACTTTGAATTCTAGGCCTGGTAGGGGGAGATAGACTATGAGCCTCCAGAGCCTCTGCCTTGGACAGAGTTTTCATCTGTGTTAGAGTTCTGTCTGTTGAACTGAGGTTCTCTGTACTGTTTCACGGACTTGTGCTTTGTGGAATGCCCAGCATAGCATCATGGCTACATGATAATATCTGTCCATACACCTGAGAGGTCTGTTGATGATTAAAGTCTGAACAGAAATCATCATTGGGAAAGTTAGAATTAGAAAGGCTTCACTCAGGGCTGGAGAGATAGATGGCTTACCCATCAAGAGTATTTGTTGCTCTAGCAGAGGTCTCGGGTTCAATTCCCAGCACCTACATGTCAGCTCACAACTTACTTTCAGAAGGCCTGATGCCTTCTGACCTCCACAGACACCAGACATTCATACATGCAGGGAAAACACTCATACATATAAAATAAATCTTAAGAAAAAAATTGAAGCCAGACAGTGGGGGCGCATGCCTTTAATCCCAGCACTTGAGAGGCAGAGGCAGGTGGATTTCTGAGTTCGAGGCCAGCTTGGTCTACAGAGTGAGTTACAGGACAGCCAGGGCTACACAGAGAAACCCTTTCTCGAAAAACCAAAAGAAAAAAAACCAAGAGAGAGAGAGAGAGAGAGAAAATATTGAAGCCTTCACATTTGCCTTGCAAGGGATACCTTTTGCTTGGGCTGCTTCTGTCCCCTAGGGTGAATTCGTTGACTTGAATGCATGTATAAAATAAATGGTCTTTGAAGAAGAAGGAAGACTTTGCTGCACAGTATATTTAGTCATTGGAAGTTGAAAGCCCAAATCTGAGTGGAATTTAAAGGCGCATGCTTCTCTCTGCCTTAGTATTTATCAGAGGTTTGTGGCCTTTGAAGTGGGCTTTGAGAGCAATATATTAAAAAAAAAAAAAAAAGGATTGTTTATATGTGGAACACTAGATTGAATACTATTGGTGACTTTTTTCCCCCTTCAAAGCACCAGTGTATGGATGCATAGTTTTGGTTTTTTTTGGTTACTTAATAGTTTGATAAACACTGTGGGTGTGGCGATACATACTTGTAATCCCAGCTCTTAGGAGAGTGAAGCAGAAAATTGTCATAAATTCAAGGCTTGCCTGAGCTCCATAGCAAATGTTAGGCCAACCTGGGCTATATAAACCCTGTCTCAAAAAAACAAAACAAAACCCCAAAGATGTTTGCCAACAGAATTAGGAGTTTGGGGGCAGCCTAAACTACATAGCAAGACCCATCTCAAAGCAAAAACAAACAGACATACACCAAAACATACCACAAAAATCTAGCATGCCAGAGTTTCCTAAAATTCTCCATTTAGGTCATTTGAAAATCTGAAGAGAGAGCCGCTAGCTAGGACTGGAGCTGCAGTCACATTGTAGTCAGAGCCTGGCTAGTTGATCTCTGTGTTAAAGGTCCTTTTTCTTCTAATACAGGGATTTCCTGTAAGGAATGTCCGGCCTGTACAAAATGCAATGAATCAGGTTGGGATTGTGCTGAATGTCCAGCAAGGCCAAACAGTTAGACCGATTACACTGGTCCCAGGTAAGGAAGGACTTATAACCTGACATCCACACACCTATTTTTATTGGCCAGGTGGTAATTTAATTTTATATTTAACTTTTCACTACCTTCATGAGGTAAAGTAAATCTTTTTTGTTTGTTTGTTTTTTGAAGATAGGGTTTCTCTGAATAGATAAAATAAGCCTTATTTAGTCGTTATCAGTGTCTGCTGCTGATGTCAGCTATTGTTTGTTTTCCTGAAAGAAGAGTGTTAATGCAAACTCACAAATCTAATATTCCACCTACATGTACTCACTTATGTGGTAGGATTATAAATTGAATTTTACTTTAATTTTAAAGTATAGGTTTTGGGTATGCCATCAGGTATGGTGGCACACTCCAGGAATCCAGCATTCAGGAGGTTGAAGCAGGAGGATTATTGTGAATTAAAGGCCAAGTCTTGTCTCAAGAAATAAACTAAGGCAGAGCGAGGTTGGGGACTTTAGATAGAAATTAAGTAAATGGATAATACTACCAATGACCACATAATGGAATATTAAAGAATCTTGGGGCTGGCGTGCAGCCAGGAGTAGAGTGCACTCTTAGCATTGCTTGAGGCCTTGGGGTCAACTTCTACTACCAAAAGAAGATTCTTGTAATTTCCCCTCAAGTCACATTTCTTACACACTAGGTTTTCTACAGTTTGGCTCAAAAAGAGAATAACTTTATTTAATTGTGTAAACAGTCCTCAGGACCAGTAGGTGTCTCGGGGCTAAAGGGACTTGCCTCCAAGCCTGACAACCTGTTTTCACTCCCTAAAAGCCACATGATGGAAAGAAAGAACCAGTTCCCACTTGGTGTACTCTGACCTCCACTTGCACACTGTGGTATGCATGCCACTCCCCCCCCCCACCCCACATATATATATATACATACTCAAATACAAGTACAATCGGGGTCTCTATAGCTGGCTTTCTACAGCGTATTTTCGTTTATTTTTTGCTTCTTTTGTTTTTTTAGGGCATAAATCCAATCAGATTTCTCTATAACATTCTAGTGTGCCCTAAATATTTCTCACTGGAATTGTCTTTAGTTGTTCTAGAAAAAGGATAACCTTTGGGATCTCTTAGTAGAGTAGATTGCCTATCCTATTTGAGTGTATAGAAGAAAATGGAAAATTCTTTTAGAATTCTGAAAAAAGACTTTAAGAACCAAGTCTGCCCTTTGGCCTGTATACTCATTCTTTTCCCACTTCTAATATGGAGGCCAAGCTACTGTAATGTAGAAGGCGTCTGAAAGGAGTTAGTGGGAATTCCTTCTAATTACTACTTTATGAAACTTTAAATAATACCTTTTGTGTAGTGGACAGCTACAACTTTCTTAGATTTTAGGATCGATACTACTCTTAGTAACCTCTGGTGGTCACTCAGTCAGTTTAGGGAATAACTTTTTCCTGTTCTTGTATTTCTAGGAAAGGCAAGAAAATATTTTATAGGTGAGCTCACTGATGAAGGTTTGGGACTTTTTTTGTCTCTCTTTTAAAAGCCCCAGGTACACAGTTTGTTAAGCCGACAGTTGGCGTCCCACAAGTGTTCTCTCAGATGACCCCCGTGAGGCCAGGCTCCACAATGCCTGTGAGGCCCACCACCAACACCTTTACCACCGTCATCCCAGCTACTCTCACCATCCGAAGCACTGTCCCACAGTCACAGTCCCAGCAGACCAAGTCCACCCCCAGTACCTCCACTACTCCCACTGCCACACAGCCAACCTCACTGGGGCAGCTAGCTGGTCAGCCTCCAGGCCAGTCCAACCAGACCTCGAATCCCAAACTAGGTGAGCCGTGGATGAGGAGACGGCAGACAGCATGGGGCAGTGGGTGGGAAACATGATTTTCACTTGGTCAATGTAGCTCCCTCCTTCCCCTCTCCACCCGCAGTGAGCATTGCCAGCTTTGTCACTGTGAAGCGACCTGGGGTTACAGGTGAAAATAGCAACGAAGTGGCCAAATTGGTGAATACTCTTAACACTATCCCTTCCCTGGGCCAGAGTCCTGGGCCAGTGGTGATGTCCAACAACAGTTCTGCTCAAAGAACCAGTGGACCCGAATCTTCAATGAAAGGTAAAGTGAGAGTCTGAAACACCCGTCAGTCATGCAGAAACATTGATGAAGCATTTGTCGCATTGTGAAGTGGAGAAATAAAATAGGATGCAGGTGCTTTGATTTGTTTTTACAGAAATGGTAATGTAGTAAAAGATTGAAAATGTAGCTCTTTGGGAATCAATTGGTGATGCAGATAGGGCAGGTAGGTTGATGAACGATGTCTATGGAACAGTGGATTTTTTTTTTAAGATGTATTTATTTTATGTATGTCGGTGTGTTGTCTTCATGTCTATCTGCACACCAGAAGAGGACATTGGAACTTATAAGACTACAGTCATAGACAGTTGTGAGCTGCCACATGGCTGCTGGGAATTGAACTGAGGACCTCTGGAAGAGCAGCCAGTGCTCTTAACTACACTGAGCTAGCTGTCTGTCTGGCCTCTGTGGGGGCAGTTTTAAAGTTGAGATGTGCTAGAGAGGTTTTTCAGGAAGACAGAGAATATGAATATGAGGATTTTAATGGTCCAGAACAGGGAGTGGTAACTTAATGAGAGTATTCTAGGCTTTGTGTGAACATGTGCTCTTTTCCAAGTACTTAGGCATGCCGGTGCCATTGTACACAGGCGGCTGCCGACAGAAGGCAAGTTGGTGAAGGCCGGACTCTGTTCCACCACGGTTGTTTATGGGCTCTGAGTTTAGAATTTTATATATTTTTCATGTTCCTTAAATTTTTCTGTTGGTTTCATTTCAACTATTTTTTTTTAAAGTTGAATCTTTTTAAACACAATGAAAAAACTAGATAGTCACAAAGAATTGAAATTCCTGTTTTCTATACAGTATAAAAATTAATTCAAAGCCAGGTGTAGTGGTGATTGCCTTTCATCCCAGTGTTTGAGGTGCAGAGACAGAGGATCTCTGTGAGTTTAAAGCCAACCTGGTCTACATAGTGAGTTGTAGGCCTGCCAGGGCAACAGAGAGAAGACTTGTCTCAACAACAACAAAATAAAATCCTCTAGGTAAATTAAAACCCAAGCAAACACAGAAGCTGTAAAACTCAGAAGAGAGCTTGACATGAAGTTGGCATGTGGTACTGTATGTCTGTAATCTCAGCACTCAGTAGCCTGAGGAAAAGAAAGGACTTGTGAGTGTGAGGGTAGCTTGGGTTACACAGTGAGAATCTATCTCAAGAATCCAAAACAAGCAAAACAAAAACCCAGCCAACTCAGGATGGGGAATGAGGAGAGGTAGCTTAGTCAATAAAGTGCTTGCTGTCTAAGCATGAATACCTGACCTAGATCCCCACTGCCAAGTAAAAGCCAGCATGGTGGCACATGCTTGTGACTTCAGCACCAAGGGAGTCATGGAACTCACTGGCCTCTCAGTCTAAGACAGTGTGGTGACTGTCAGGTTTAGTTAAAGATCTTGTCTCAGAAATAATTTGGAGAATGATAGAGAAAGGGGCCTGAAGTTGTTAACCTCTGGCCTCCACAGGTAAGCATATCCATACATGCATAATACACACACACATGCAACACACACACACACACACACACACACACACACACACAATTACTGTACACATGTGAGGTCCTTCCATAAAACCAAAATTCCTAGGGAAAAAAGCATAGCAAAAAAACTTCACAATATTAGATTTGACAATTTCTTGGATGCCAGAAGCACAGGCAAGAATAAAAATTGCTAAATTTGAAACTTTAAGCTTACATGCATCAGAGAACACTAACCTATAGAATGAGGAGGCAGAGCAGGTATGATGGCTCAGCAGGTAAAGGTGCCTGCCACCAAGCTGACCACCTGCGTTCTATCCCTGGAACCTACATGATGGAGTGAACCATTGGCCTCTAAACACCTGCTGTAGCATGTGTGTAAACACAAAATGTTGAGGTTTATTGTTGTGCTTGTTATAGTGGCCCATGCTTTTAATTCTATTGCTTGTGAGGCAGAGGCAGGCAAATCTCTGATTTTGAGGCTACCCTGGTCTACATGCACGGTATGTTCCAGAACATCCAGGGCTACATAACACTTATCTCAAAAAGCAAAAAACAAAACAACAATAATAATTTTTTTAAAAAATTTGACAAAGACGCTTTATGGAAAGAAAACAGTGATAGAATCCCTCCCTAGTGTGTGTGAGATCCCTGGGTTCCATCACCAGCAGGTGGCAGTGGGGAAAGACATATCTCTGAGGATAGTCATGAGATATCTGACAAGCATCAGATGGTCACCACCACCACCACCTTAGGGAAACACAACTACCATGGTGAGTTACCATCAGTTCACGTTAGAATAGCTACTCAGAAAACAAGCAAACAGCCCAACCAAACTAGCCAACTCAACTTAGAAAGACAAATATTGTATGTTTTCTTGTGGACCCTAATTTTTATTTTTTATAAGTATGTATTTATGTATGAATAAGTGTAGACAGAGGCCAGGAAACCACAAAGGTGCAAACAGTGGGAGAAGAGAGTGAGTGGAGATCAGGGAGGCGAAGAGAGATTAATAATAGACTGGTGTGACAGAAAGTAGAGGGGGTTTAATCCCAGCACTTGGGAGGCAGAGGCAGGCTGATTTCTGAGTTGGAGCCTAGCCTGGTCTACAGAGTGAGTTCCAGGACAGCTACACAGAGAAACCCTGTCTCGAAAAAACAAAAAACAAAAAAAAGAAAGAAAGAAAGTAGAAGGAGTGCTGGGATTGCAAACAGGAACAGAGGTGGGTAAAGGAAAGGAGCAGATATGGGTAGAGAATCAACCAAGACTGGGTGTGCCTGAAAATGCCGTAAGGAACTTTCTTTGTATGCTAACTGAAAAGGAAGATGGTGTGCAGCTAGGAAAATGACGTCTTCAGAGAGGATCTGATTGTGAGAGAGTAGTGCCTTGATCTAGCCAAATGATTATATAGTCTTTCTTCCTGAAATATGTGGATTGAAGTTGAATAATTCAGAGTACAATAAAGGAAGTGTCAGGATATAGTAAAAGGAAGCTGTAATTGTTTTTTGTTGTTGCTTTGCTTTTTTAGTATTCCTTATTTGTTGTGTGTGGGTGTTTTGCCTTCATATGTGTCTGTGCATCATGTGCACGCCTGGTGTCCAGACAGAAGAGCCTGTCAGGTCTTCTGCAACTAGAGTTAATGTTTGTGTAGCACCATGTGTTCTAAATGACTGAGCCATCTCTCCAGCCTCTGTAGTTGTTGTAAAAAGTAACAAAATGGGCCGATAGGCAAGATAGCTCAGCATGCAGAGCTGCTCCCGCCAAGCCTGACAGCCTGGGTTTGAACTCTAGGACCCACTCTGAAGGACAGAACTGATGCCCATACATCTCTGACCACACACACAAGGTAGATTTAAGTGACATTCAGGTGAGGATATAGAAAAAGTGGAATCCTGTGTACTATTGACAGGGACATAACACTGTTCAGATACTGTGAGACATAGTATGATGCTTCTCCAAAACATTTTTAAGTTTTCATATGCTTTAGAAGTTTTGCTTTTGAGCATAGATTGAAAAGAGTTGACAGCAGGAACTAGAACAGAAACCTGTAACCTATGCTCACAGCATTGTCCATCACAGTAGACAAAAGGTGAGAACAGCCTAAGTCACCATCCAGTCATGAATGCATAAACAGAATGTGTTCTGTTCACACAATAGTTTGTTGCTTAGGCTTAAAAGGGAAGTCATTTTTTTTTCTTTCCAGAAGTTTTTTTGTTTATTTTTATGACTGTATTTTAATTATGTTTCTTCTTTTCCTTTCCTCTCTCCAAACCTTCCCACACATCACTCCCATTGTTCTACAGACTCGTGGCCTCTTGTTTCATCAGTTGTTACTGTGTACACATATGTGTTTGTATATACATGCATATTCCTAAATATAACCTGTTGAGTCCATAGAATGTTGCTTGAATGTATAGGAAATATTTCTGATACAGTACAACATGGAGAACTTTGTTAGGCTCTGTGAAATGGTGTCAGAGTCCAGACCAACCAGGATTGTATAAGGAGAGCCTGGTCAGAAAGGGATGATCCTAGCCCCTGATGTGTAGGCAGGAGGATCAGGAATTCACAGCCAACCTCCACTGTATCTTGTCTTTTTTAAAAAAAAAAAAATAGTTTCTGTTTTATAAGTTGAAACAAGTTCTGGAAATTCTACATCATGAATGTACTTACTCCCCTGAAGCAGAGACTACAAGCTTTTGAGTATTGCTTTCTGTATATCATAGTGTCACAGTTAGATACATTAGTTTTGTTTTAAAATGTGGTTTCCCTTTGTAAGTCAAATGGTCTGTAACTAGATATATAGACCAAGCTGGCCTGGAACTTGATCTTCTTTTTCCCCTCCCAAGCACTGAATTTACAGGTATGCGTTACCATGCTCAGGTTCCATTATAGTTTTAGAAAAGAAAAATGTCTGCTGAGCACATGGTACATGCCTGTTATCCCAGCACTTGAGGGTGGAGACAGGTTAATCCGTGAGTTCAGTGTTAATCACACAAAGATGCTTTCTGAAAACAAACCATAAAAACATAAATGGGAGAAGAAGCAAAAAACTTTACCTAATTGGGATTAATGGTTTAAAAAAGGGGGTGTGACATTTCTAGCTCGAGTCAAAATAGAAACTGGATGCTAGCTGAGATGGTCTCTGGCTTCAGTTTGCCAGCCCTGGCCTAGAACTAGAGTAAAGGGACTGTGTCTCACGCACAGTGGTCTCTCATGCTTGTTTACTCTTGGCTCTCTTCTCAGGGACTGTGCAATCTTGCCCCATGTGTTCTACTAATCTTACAATTCTTCTCCCTTCTTCCAGTGACCTCTTCCATTCCAGTGTTTGACCTCCAGGATGGTGGACGGAAAATATGTCCACGGTGTAATGCTCAGTTCCGTGTTACTGAAGCTTTGAGAGGTCACATGTGTGTAAGTGATACCACCCATGATAAAGATCCAGCTTAGGTGGCCTCTTCTACCTCTTCTGATACTGGGATCATGAAAAGCAGATGCTTAAACTGGCTTGGAAACTTTTGTAAAAGCTATTCTTTCTTTTGTTCTGTTGTAAAACAGGGCTATGTAAACTGGGACTGTGATAAAATACATATAAAGACTGCCCATAGGTGATTGAGCACTTATTGTCTTACACAATAAATCTAATCTCATGGGACAGCAAGTTTGTTAGATAAGACCTCAAGCAATGTTTGTACCTCAGCTCCGTTTTAACTCCGTCATCGGGAGCATGAAAACCTGTTACCTTGTTCCTGCTTTATTTGTAGTCCTGCAAGTTTCTGGTATCAGTCCAAATGGAGCAGTTGGAACTTCTTTTCTCTAGAAAGCTCAGAGTCAAATGATGCTAGTACAAGGCTGGAGACAGGGGAGAAGTGCTAGCCTTAACAACTTAAATAAGATGCCACTGTCCAAAGATATGTCCTTTATCACCTATATTAACAAGCATTCCAAGGGACTGTTGGTGACATGATGGATTTAGCTCCTCCTAGTTCTGCTGAATGCAATGATGATGATGTTTCTTTTACAGTACTGCTGCCCTGAAATGGTTGAGTACCAAAAGAAAGGCAAGTCCCTCGATGCAGAGCCCAGTGCTCCATCAGCAGCAAAGCCCTCATCCCCTGAGAAGACAGCCCCTGTTACTTCCACACCTTCCTCTACACCAATTCCTGCTCTCTCACCACCTACCAAAGTACCAGAGCCAAACGAGAATGCTGGCGATACCGTCCAGACCAAGCTTATTATGCTAGTCGATGATTTTTACTACGGCCGGGATGGGGGCAAAGCAGCCCAGCTCACAAGCTTTCCTAAGGTTGCCACATCTTTCCGATGCCCTCATTGTACTAAAAGGCTAAAGAACAACATTCGGTAAGTCTGAAACAGCCTTAGAGGTTACCTGCACAGAAGTACACAAGTGTTCTTATTACATAGTTAAGTTTTTCTTTTAGGAAATACTAACTATGATGCAGTCTTAACTTTTTGTTTTTGTTTTGTTTTGTTTTTTTGAGACAGGGTTTCTCTGTGTAGCCCTGGCTGTCCTGGAACTCACTCTATAGACCAGGCTGGCCTCGAACTCAGAAATTCGCCTGCCTCTGCCTCCCAAATGCTGAGATTAAAGGCGTGCACCACCACTGCCTGCCTGGCTCAGTTTTTCCTTTTTTAATGTTTTTGTTTTTTTTTTTTTTTTTTGAAATGGGTTTTCTCTGTATAGCACTGGCTGTACTGGAACTCATTCTGTAAACAAGGCTGGTCTTGAACTCAAGAGATCTGTCTTCTCCTGAATGCTGGGACTAAAGGCATTTGCCACCACCACTCGACTTGAGACAGTCTTGTTAGAATTTATAGTGGGCAATACTGTTGAATTATTTCATTATGGTAATAAGAGATACATTTAACTTTGGGTAAGGAGCACTAGTCTTCTTGAACAGAACATTCTTTTAGTTTTAAGAACTTGTTATCTGGGGGCTGGACAGATGGCTCAACAGTTAAGAGCACTGACTGTTCTTCTGGAGGACCCAGGTTCATTTCCCAGCACCCACATGGCAGCTCAGAACTGTCTTTAACTCCCAGATCTGAGACTCTGACATACATAGATATAGATAGATGGATGGATGGATGGGTGGAGATGTATATGTAAATGTAGATATATATGTCAGCAAAACTCCAATGCATATAAAGTAAAAATAAATTATTTTAAGAAGAAAGTACCTGTTTGGAGAGAGGACACAGAAGTTAAAAGTGCATTCTGGTCCTGAGTTCAAGTCCCAGCATCCACATTAGATGGCTCACAATTGTCTGTAACTCCAGCTATGGCCTCCTTCAGCACTTATATTTATGAGCACATACCCTCTATGCAGACACACATACATGCGCAGAATTTGTAACGGACTATCTTTCTGGGCTCAGAAAAAGACTCTCCCAAATGGAGGAAGTGAGGAGGGGAGCAGATCACGTTTGTCCGTAGCTGTGTCATGTCTCTCGTGAACTGCTGACTTCGTTTCTGTCCTTTCTCTGTGCTGTGCTACAGATTCATGAACCACATGAAGCACCACGTGGAACTTGACCAGCAGAACGGCGAGGTGGACGGTCACACTATCTGCCAGCACTGCTACCGCCAGTTCTCCACCCCGTTCCAGCTCCAGTGCCACTTGGAAAATGTTCATAGTCCCTATGAATCTACTAGTAAGTTTGAAAACTCACACTCCAGTGGAGAGTGGGATCTGTGTTTTCTTCACTTACTGAATGGCACTAGCAGAGAGCTCATTATACACGGATGATAGAGGAGTGCTTTTCTCTATTTTCTAACAAGCATGATTTTAAAGCACTTTGCTATTAAATCAGTGTTGTCCATGAAATAATAGGTGGTAAGCTAGAATGTTAGTTACAAATCTTATAAAACAGAACAACAAGCCAACACTTAGAATGATGGAAGTCGTCTTCTTAAAATACACTTCTTGTTTGTTTGTTTGTTTGTTTGTTTGTTTGTTTTAAACACAGGGTTTCTCTGTATAGCCCTAGCTATTCTGGATTCACTCTGTAGACCAGGCTGGCCTCAAACTCACAGAGATCTACCTGCCTCTGTCTCCTGAGTGCTGAGTGAAACATATGTTTCTATTGAGTTGACATATTTTGAGATGTGAGCCCAGTGTTGAGATTCATTCTTGTTTGTTTGATTGGTTTTGGTTTTTCGAGACACTTTTTCCATATAGCCCTGGCTATTTTGGAACTCACTCTGTATGTAGATCAGGCTGGGCTCAAACTCAGAGATTTGCCTGCCTGTGCATCCCATTCCGTTCTCCACCCCCATCCCCCATGCTGCAGTTAAAGGCGTGCCCTACCTCTGCCCTGCTTTCCCTAGAGCTGGAGTTAAAAATGCTTGTGAGCTACCCATGTGGATGCTGGGAACTGAACTCCAGTTCTTTGCAAAAGCAGTAAACACTTTTAACCACTGAGCCATCTTTCCCTTCCTATTCAGAATATTTCTAATGTCCTTAAAAGGATTGCCAGTTTTGTTGAAAATGCAAATTATCTTAAGTATAGGAGCTTACATAATTATAGTGTATAGAATAAGACAATATTATATGTTAGATTTACAGGCTCATTCCTGTAATCCCAGCATTTTGAAGGCAGAAGTAGGAAGGCCACTTAGTTCAAGGCAAGCCTGGGCTACATAATAAGATCCTATCTCAGAATAAGATAATATTACAAACATGCCTTATATGATAGCCATTATGGGTTAGATAATTAGAATACGAGAAAAGATTTTGTGGCTAGGTTTCACAAAAAGTGGTGATAAACTTTAGAGTTTTAAATATAGGAAAAAGCTAGAAAGATCACAGTGTGGGCCATTTTCTAATAAATACTTAAAAATTTTAAGCCTGTAACGTCCATATTTGGAGAAACTTGAAAGACCAGTAAACAAATGAAAACACAAGTAAATATGACTCTTTTGCTAGCCGTACTTTATAATTGAAAATATGAAGCAATTAAAATTTTTACCAAAAATTTAGAATCATATTCTTTTAATCAAGCGTGACAAATTAGCCAATTTCTGAGTATAATTGTCTTGAATCTATTCATACAGAAAGAGAAGTGACATTTATAACAGGGTAAGAACATCTGTTCATCTGGGCGTGGTGACACACACCATCAATACCAGCACTTGGGAGGCAGGGGCAGGGTGGTATCTGAGTTCCAGGTTTATCTGTTGTAAATATGAGTTCCAGGCGGTACATGGCTATATAGTAAGACCCTGACACAAAAACAAAAAGGCAAACATCTCTTAGTGTTTGTCAGCCTTTTCAGAACAAATTCTTCCTTGTACTTCATGGACAGTCAATAGATATTTATGAATTATTTATAAATGTAAATCTTCGTTCCTGGGTATAGGCTGAAAGTCAGGCAGTATTTTGAAAGTGCTCACTCAGCAGTGAGGGGTCCATGCTGGAGGTGTAGTGGGAGCTGATGTGCGGTAGTCAGTCGTAAGGGCTTCTGCCAAATTCTTGTCTGTCATAACAGAGATGACAGTTCTAGGTCATTGCATGGTGACAGCAGTGGGTATGACCTAGAGAAGTAAGAGACAGGAAATGGACAGAGGGAAAACGTGATTCACGTTAGGAGCAAAGAGGGAACGTCTGGTTTAGAATGCAGATAGTTCACAATCTAGACTAGAGCTTTGTTCAAAAGGCTGAGTCAGAGACAGGGATATTAGTTGTCATCAGCAACACAAGTGTCAGAGCAGAACCAGTGTACAGATGTGCCCAGTGTACAGATGTGCCGTGTTGGCGGATCTTAAGAGAGATCTTACATCCAAGTGCATGTCTCAATTATTTTTCTTCTTCCAGCCAAGTGCAAGATCTGTGAGTGGGCCTTTGAAAGTGAGCCCTTGTTTCTCCAGCATATGAAGGACACGCACAAGCCTGGAGAGATGCCTTATGTTTGTCAGGTAATACCTTTTTCTCCAGAGCATTTTAGCCATTTTTTTTCAAACTGATTGTAAAGAATCCACTAGGGAATATTCCTGTGTACTCACTGTACATCTTACACTTAGGTACTCTGAAGGGATAGGGGAAGAGTGGTAACACAGTTCCCGTAGTTAGGACTTTCTAGAAGATAACACCCAGACAGGGGACTCCTGTGCATTCTAAGTCTGTCTCCCAAGCTTCCCTCTCAGGGTAGAGGATACTTTTATTTCCTAGAGAATATGGGTTATTCTCAGATTCTGCTGCCCTTGACGGTTTCCATCACAGCTAAACTTACCATTTGCCTAGATCTCCATTGCAGAACCAGAACAATGACACCTGTGCATTAAGAATACTCCTGGGTACCTTTGTTATTAGATCTTTTTATGGCTCCAATTATTCACTTACTTTCCTTCTTGCATAACTCAGGTGTGTCAGTATCGCTCCTCCCTCTACTCTGAGGTAGATGTCCATTTTCGGATGATCCACGAAGATACTCGGCATTTGCTCTGTCCGTATTGCCTAAAAGTCTTCAAAAATGGCAATGCCTTCCAGCAGCACTACATGAGACACCAGGTACCAGGCATAAGCCGTCCTGTATTCTCACTGGAGGTTTTGGATCCCAGGTCCAGGGTTGAGATGGAGAAGTAATGTTGATAGAGAAGATAGTATCATGTTAGCAAACGTCACTCAGTTCCTGTTTCTTGCTACACACTAGGTTAGATGTTAGAGGTGTAGTGTTAAAGGAGAATATACAAAAAAAAAAAATTATGAGGGTTTTGATAATAGGAGAAGATACAGAGAAGCATCTACCCATTATGGGAACTGAAGGGATGTCCAGAAAGAAGTGCTGTTTCCGGTCTGAAGGGTGAGTAATGGTGAGGGATAAAACAGGACAGAGAAGTTAGTGTACCTGAGACAGAAGCTAAGCCTCTGGCATGTAGGGTAGTGTGAGGTATTCAGAGCAGGGTGTAGGGTACAAGGTACATGGTGGAAGCTAGGTGCGAACAGATTATGGGTATTCTCCTAGGCTAGGAAGAGGATTCAAGTTCTGAGGTGATAGGTTCAAGATTTTACACTGCCAGCACTAAGTAAACTAAGTCAGAGAGCAGAGGGAAAAGATTAGCCAAAGGCTTTAATCAGGTAGGAGATGAGAGTGGTTATTGGCTTCTGAAGTAAAGAAAAGGACTGGAGTCAAGAGACAGTGCTAAGACAGTACACATTTCCGATGTAGAGATGGCTTAGGTGAGATAGCAGGGGAGGAAGAGTGGCCCCTGAAACAAGCACTGCCTTTGTCAGGCTGTGGACTCAGAAGCAGCTATATAGAGACGTAGGTGTATTAAGCCTCATCCCCCACATTCCACCTCCCGGAAAAGGGGGGAAGGGAAAGCAAGAATTCAAAGGGGAGTACCATCTTTTGTATATGGCCTTTCAGGGGGTATGGCTGGAAAGTCTTGGTGATAGGGTGCTTGCCTGATACAAGGAAGGCCTCAGCTTTTCACTTGTATCCCTAGCACCACTAGAAAAGAAAGACTTGTTCTGTGGTTGTTCATATACATAGTCAGTGAAAAGATGCTGGAGAATCTGTTAGGACTTGTCTGTGGAAATAAACCAACAGCCAAGAATTAAAGGCAAACCTAGAATGTGAAGGGAACAGAATGAGAGAGTCTGAGTGGTTTTATTGTTTACTTGACAACATGTATATTTTTGTGTGACTTAAAAATCAAAAAGAATGTCCAGGAATAGGTAGTACTGTCTGCAGTGTAAAGATGACTTAGGCAAGCAAGCGTGTGTCACTGCCCATGTACTCCAAGTCAAGGAGTGACTGAGAACCTGTGTGTCCTGGCCTTCACTTTGTCAGGATGTGAGAGACCAGTTCTCAGTGACAGGCTTTCTCGTCTTGAATGATTTTTTTCCTGTTATTAAATTCTCAACAGAAAGAAGGAAAAATGATGTTGATTTTGATTCACTAGAAACCTTTAAACGATTCTTATCTGTTTTATTTGCTTTTCTCCACATCAGAAGAGAAATGTTTATCACTGCAACAAATGCCGGCTGCAGTTTCTCTTTGCCAAGGACAAAATTGAACACAAGCTTCAGCACCACAAAACCTTCCGTAAGCCTAAGCAACTGGAAGGCTTGAAACCAGGCACCAAGGTAAGAGTTTGCCAGAAGTTGCTGTCACAGACTCAGGGAGGGTAAGAGTAAAGATGGGCAGAACACTGAGGTTTCCTCTGAATGCCACCTAATTGTTTTTCCCTTGATTCTCAGGTGACAATCCGGGCTTCCCGGGGGCAGCCACGAACTGTTCCTGTGTCTTCAAATGATACACCTTCTGGCGCCTTGCAGGAGGCAGCACCTCTGACCTCCACTGACCCGCTGCCTGTCTTCCTGTATCCCCCTGTCCAACGCAATATCCAGAAGAGAGCTGTTAGGAAAATGTCAGTGCCTCCTTCTAAGTGCTAGGCGGGTGGGGACTATCTGGGCGGGGTGTTTCCTGACAGTCAAAGAAATCAGATACCATCTTCTTCAGTGGTGATACCTGAGGGAGTAATGTCATTTTTGTTTTTTGACAGGAGTGTTATGGGCCGGCAGACATGTTTGGAGTGCAGCTTTGAGATCCCAGATTTCCCTAATCATTTCCCTACCTATGTGCATTGTTCTCTCTGTCGCTACAGCACCTGCTGCTCTCGGGCTTATGCCAATCACATGATCAAGTAAGTCACAAACAAACCAGGATTTCTAATTTGGAGTCAAACTCATTTAATTTCCTCCCATTTCTATTTTGTTTCTTTCTGCAACTTTAAAGTTGTCTGTTCATCTCTCCTCGGAAGGGAAAAGAGCAAACCATATTCAGTTGGCTCTGTTAGCCTGCTCCAGATAATCCCCTAGGGTCTCGCTACTTAAGTGCGGCCCGAGCATTGGATGGGAGCTTGTTAGAAATGCTGACCCTTTTTTATATGTTTTATATATTACATATATATATTACATCCCAACAGCAGTCTCTTCTCCCCCTAGTCTTCTTTTCCCCCAACCTCCCCTCTGCTCCATATCCACACACACTCCATTTCCCCTCAGAAAAGAGCAGGCCTCCCAGTGACGACATCCTTAGTCAGGCCCACCCTAGGCCTGGATTATACTGTGAATTGTAATTGCTCCTCTGGTTATACTGTGTTGTATTGAAGTCTGAGAAGCCTGACGTCAAGTCAGGCTGATTGGGATTGAGAAGGCAGCTCTTTGGTTGGACACTGTCATTGCTTGTAACTCTCTGCTTCTTTGTCTTTCTCAGCAATCATGTTCCACGGAAGAGTCCCAAATATTTGGCTTTGTTTAAAAATTCTGTAAGGTAATAAAACACTTTTTGGTACTCGGTTGTATTAATATCAAGTCTTTTATTATAAAAAGTGGTTATATGTCTCATCCTATATTAAGCCTCAGAGTTTAACTTTGTTTAGTGTTATTGCTATTTGTATCTAATATCTCTTGGGTCTCTTCTCTCCTGCAGTGGAATCAAGCTGGCCTGCACTTCGTGTACCTTTGCTACCTCCGTGGGAGATGCCATGGCCAAGCATTTAGTGTTCAACCCCTCGCACAGATCTAGCAACATCTTACCGCGGGGTGAGTGGGGGAAACTGGGATTGGGGATAAGATGTCATACTGTATGAGCCAGGAGGAGCATCTTCCTCTGACCTCACCCATTCACTATTTAATGCATACTGTAGCAGACTATAAGCATTCTAACCTGGGAAGGCTGGCTACAGGAAGAGCCCATAAGTGGGTAGCATGTTGAAATCTCAAGATATGTCTATGGAATGCTTTGCCGTTTTCACCAGTGAGCTAACCATTTTTTTTTCAATCTCATTTTCCCAGGGCTCAGTTGGATGTCTCACTCAAGGTAATGTTTATTTCATGTACACTTTGCACGATGTCTGCTCTTCCTAATACTGTGATTTAAATCCTGAAGTGTAACTGACATTTCTGCTCTCTGCTTCCCTTCCCCATTTCTTTAGGCCTGGCCAGACTCCTGAACGAGTGTTTGACCGGAGCATGAAGAATACGTATCTTCCACCTCCTCTCTTCCCTAACAAAACTGCCACTGTGAAGCCTGTAGGAGCCACCCCAGCAGAGCCTCAGGAGCTGGCAGGTCCTATGCTCCAGGCACTTCCATCACCAGCCTCAACTGCAACCCCACCAGCAACTCCCACTCACCCACTGCCCTCCGCCCTGCCACCCTTGGCCACAGAGGGGCCTGAGTGTCTGAACGTCAATGAACAGGAAGAGGGAAGCCCTGTCACCCAGGAACCTGAGCCAGCATCAGGTGGTGGAGGTGGCAGTGGGGTTGGCAAGAAAGAGCAGCTGTCTGTGAAGAAACTTCGAGTAGTGCTGTTTGCCTTGTGCTGCAACACTGAACAGGCGGCTGAACACTTTCGGAACCCCCAGCGGCGAATCCGCCGTTGGCTTCGACGCTTCCAGGCCTCTCAGGGAGAGAACTTAGAGGGCAAATATCTCAGCTTTGAGGCAGAAGAAAAACTGGCTGAATGGGTGCTGATCCAGAGAGAGCAACAGCTCCCTGTAAATGAAGAGACCTTGTTTCAGAAGGCCACCAAAATAGGACGCTCTTTGGAAGGGGGATTTAAGATCTCCTATGAGTGGGCTGTGCGCTTTATGCTCCGGCACCACCTCACTCCTCATGCCCGGCGAGCTGTAGCCCACACATTACCGAAGCATGTAGCAGAGAATGCCGGACTCTTCATTGAGTTTGTGCAGCGGCAGATTCACAATCAGGACTTACCTTTGTCTATGATTGTGGCTATCGATGAGATCTCTTTGTTCCTGGACACAGAGGTGCTGAGCAGTGATGACCGAAAGGAGAACGCTCTGCAGACAGTGGGCACAGGGGAGCCTTGGTGTGACGTTGTGCTGGCTATCCTAGCAGATGGCACTGTCCTCCCCACCCTCGTTTTCTTCCGAGGACAAGCAAATCGACTTGCTAATGTGCCAGACTCTATATTACTAGAGGCCAAAGACAGTGGCTACAGTGATGATGAAATTATGGAGCTTTGGTCAACCCGTGTATGGAAGAAGCACACAGCTTGTCAGCACAGCAAAAGCATGCTGGTGATGGACTGCCACCGCACTCACTTGTCAGAAGAGGTATTGGCCCTGCTCAGTGCCTCTAGCACTTTGCCTGCGGTGGTCCCCGCAGGCTGTAGCTCCAAAATCCAGCCACTAGATGTATGCATCAAACGAACTGTTAAGAACTTTCTGCACAAAAAGTGGAAGGAGCAGGCTCGGGAAATGGCAGATGCTGCTTGTGATTCTGATGTCTTGCTTCAGCTGGTCTTGGTCTGGCTGAGTGAGGTGCTGGGTGTCATTGGGGACTCCCCAGAGCTAGTTCAGCGGTCCTTCCTTGTGGCTAGTGTTCTGCCAGGTCCTGATGGCAACGTTAACTCACCTGCACGCAACGCTGACCTGCAGGAGGAGCTCATTGCCTCTCTAGAGGAGCAGCTAAAGTTAAATGGAGAACAGTCTGAGGAGCACTCGGCCTCTGCCCCCCGGCCCAGGCCACCTACTGAAGAGACAGTTGAGCCTGAAAGCCTTCACCAGCTTTTTGAGGGGGAAAGTGAGACGGAGTCTTTCTATGGCTTTGAGGAGGCTGACCTAGATCTGACGGAGATTTAGGTGCTAAGGCTATAGAGCATGTGGACTCAGGTAGGAGAGCTGAGGGAGGTTAAAGGAGCTTAGACAAGATGGGTACCACTGGGGTACTTGGTTATAGTTTCAGTTTTATGCCACCACTCCCAACATTGACTCTTCCTATTAATTTGTTGGGTTTTTAGGAACACCAGTAGTGATCAGTTCTGAGCCGAGGAGCTGGCCCATTGGTTACTCCTGCTAAAAACATGTTTTTGTGACCCTTTTTTTCTTCTTTAATTTAAATCACTGTGTTTGCTATTTTTCTGACAAAATCTAGGAAAACAATCCTTTGTGGACAGATACTAAGTTGTTTTGTTTCCCCTATTACCTCAATTGTATCATAGTATTTCTGGGTTTTGTTTTACTGTGTGGCCAATGTCTTTGGGCATGATACTATCTAATCATTGTTAACATGAGAACTCTGCTGCAGATGGAAAGACAGAATATGTAGCTCACAAACTGGCTTATTACATATGTGGATAAGTTTTTTTCATTGTGGACTTAACACTTTTATATAAAAATGAAAATGAAAAATGAATCCCACTGAACTCTTTCCTTCCATTCCCCTCCATTCCCCTCTCTCTCCAGAGGTGTTGGTTTCTTCAGCAGCTCTAAATATAAAATTGTGGCTTTAGAAAGTGCATGAACCACCTTGAAACATCCAGAATGGATAGATTTTTCTGTCCTCACCACCCTCCACCAAAATATAACAGAAACAATATTTTTTTGCACTTGTAACCCTTGACCCTTTTCCTGATTTTCACACCGTCCTTTACTCTGGACAAAGGAGCACGTGAGTCCCTAGCAAGCAAGAGGTAGCACTGAGTGAGGTGATGAGTGTTCAGGTGGAAGCCATTCCTAGTCTCTGTCTTCAGCAAGCCCCCAGCATGGTCCCTACTCTGTTGAACTTGTCCTGTTAAGCTCGTCCCAGCAGCACACTTGCTCACCACAGGTACAACTGACATATGTTAGCTGTTGAACTAACGAGACAGACTGCTTGACTTCCTGCTTACACGTGACTTTCCTGTTCCTCTCATATTCAGAGAAGAAATGGACGTGAAGAGCACAGAGGTGTGCACAGAGAAAGACATGAATCTTTATTTTTCACTGCCAACTTCAAGGAAAATTTTTCTACAGTTTGCATGAGGGATTTCTTTTTTTTTTCTTTCTTTTTTTTTTTTTTTAAAGAAAATATGTACTCATGGTGATAAACCAAAATGCACTGTACCATAGAGGAGAACAAAACACCAAGTCTACCTTTCCCGCAGCCACACCGATGGGTCTTGTCCATCCTGAGGTGTTCAGTTTCCTCCTATGAGCCAAGGAGGCAGCCTGCACAAGCGTGTAAGTGGTTCATCTTTAAAGTGTACATAAATGGAGCATTTAATAAAACAAGAGGAAATGGATTTATAAACTTTTTTCTATGTGTCCCCATTGAATAGGCTTTCATAGACTGGGAGATGAAATTCAAGACATGCCGGCCTGGTGGTAAAAGTGTGTGGCATTTGTGATCACCACTCCTTGCCCTGCAGTTTTTGTTTTGTCTTTTTAACTCCCAGCACACTATGACATAGTGAACAGGACTGATCCCAGAAGTTTGGCCAGCTCTAAACCCATGGCATTGGAGATCTGAACTGAGGATCTACCTGGGCTTCTGTTTCCCAGCTTTTTGCGCAATGCTATTTTGATGACGGACTACACTTCAAAGCCAACCTTCTCCTTTGAGAAAGCTGGAGAACTGTAAATGGTCACTTCAATCTACAGCCTAATCCTCTTTGGTCATCTCTGCAGCAGCCACAGCCTTAGCAGAGCTGGGTTCCTGGCCTCTGCACATTGACTTTGGATGGGTAATTTTTTTTTTCTTTTTTCTTTTTTTTTTAAAGATCATGGTAACCGTGAATCGGCTGGGTTTTGGCAAGCAAGTTGTCTTTGTGGACTCTGCCTGCATGGCTTAGTAGTAGAAGGAAGTTTTTTGGGTTTTGTTTTTTATAATTCAGTTTAATCAATAAACATGTATTTATTGACAACTTTCTGTGTTAAGTATATCAAAGTTCCCAATTGAACATCCAAGATTTTCTTTGCATGAACTTGTCTGCAGCTGTCTGCCACGCTGGATAGCGTCATGCACAAGATCCATGACTGTCATTTTTAAAAATCAAGGTTCAGTGGGCCAGTGGTTGTACACACCTTTAATCCCAGCACTAGGGAGGCAGAGACAGGAATATCTGAGTTTGAGATTAGCCTGGTTGTAATGAGTTCCAGGACAGCCAGAGTTAGAGAAATCCTGTCTTGGAAAATACCAAAATACAAAAATAAATAAATCAGGGTTTAAAACCACCTCAGGGGTAGGACATGGTTAACTTCCAACTAAAACAGCTACACTTAGAATTCATTATTTTTGTGTGTTGAGTGTAGGCATCTAATACTATTAAACCACACACAAAGGTCAGAACAACTCTTGAGTCTCCTGCCAACTTGAGGGATCTGGGGATTAATCTTGGGCCTTTAGGCATATGTGTGAATAGAGGCACAAGTGTGGGGGGGTGTCTTCACTCTCCACCATATCTGAGACAGACTTCTGTTCTTTTGTTCGATATGCCAAGCTATCTACCTGGCCCTCAAGCTTAACAGTGCATCTCCTGCCTCTGCATGCCATCTGGGATTATAAACACTTGAGCTACTTTTATCTAGCTTTTCCATGGTTCTGGAGATTGAAACTCGGGTCTTCACACTCAGCAAGAGCAACTTGAGCCATCTCCCAGCCTCACTATTGTACTGATTTTACTGAGTTATGTGTATGTATGTGGGAATGTACACAAGTGCAGGCACTCATGGGGCCTGTCAGCAGATGTCCTCTGGAGCTGCAGTGAGCCACACATCACATGGGTACTGGGACTCATCAAGCCCGCCCTCTGCTCTTAGATGCCGAGCCATCTCTGTAGCTCCCCACTCAGGGTTTTCTAATGAACACATACTTTCAAAGAACCAGGTGCTAGGATTATAAGCATCAGTTAAATGTTTGTACTCAGTGTCTTCTGACACTGCAGCTACACATGTAAGCGTAGGGGCTGAACTCCACCTCGTACAGTGACTGCTCCATACGTACCTCATACCTGTCTCTCAAACTGCACTTTAGCCAGTCAGGTTTGCAGCCATCATTAACACTCCCTCCCAAACAAATACAAAAATAACCCCTTACGCTCTTTTAGAATTTAGTGCATGGAAGAAAATGAAGAGAATATTGTATAAGCCCATTCATTGTGTTATCAAAAATGAAGTCAAACCTACAAAACCCGTCTCTATGACAATGTGGGGTCTTCTCTGCTAGTTGTCATGCAGAAGAATCCTGTACTTGGTAAGAGACCCTAAATGCCCATCACCACCTGTAATCCCACACTTGAGAAGCTGAGGCAGAAAGGACTGCCCTGAGTCTGAGGCTAGCCTCAGTGAAGGGGCTAGGGAAATGGCTGTCAAGTGCTTGCCCCATGCAGGCATGAGAACTTGGGTTCAACACTCAGTATCATGTAAGGTGGCATGCAGACTTAAAATCCCAGCGCTTAGGGCAGCGAGACAGGACTCCAGTGGCCTGATGGCCAGTCAGTCTAGCTGAACTGGTAAACTCAAGTCCATAAGAAACATGTCAAAAAAATTATAATGGAGGTAATTGAGAAAGACTTGTGACATCAACCTCTGGGCACACACAGTAAGAGCTAAATGGTTCTCTCCAGGAAAGGAAACAGCAGAGACATGGTACAAAGCAGTACTTGGTAGCTGAGGTCTACCTTAGACAGGTGTCACCATGTTAGAATAAAAACACTGAATTGCCAGGTATGGCAGAAGCTTTTACCTCTAGCATTTGGGAAGCAGATTTCTGAGTTCAAGGCAAGCCTGGGCTACATAGTGAGATCCTGTTTCAAAACAAAAAACCCAACTCAGCAAACACTTCAAAGGACTGATTTATTTTACAAAAGTCTGCCTTGGAGCCAGCTACAGTCACGTTTAGAAGAGCAAAGCTTCAACTCTGGAAATTCATCTGGATTTCATTCAAAGCCACTAAAAAAGGAGAAATATTTAGGGAAAAACAATGGCATATAAAGGTCTCAGCTTCTGAAGGAAAGCTGATAACCATCTCCAAAACCACCCACCTGGAGAGTGTCCACCCCACCCCAACCTGGAGAGGTTCTCCCTCCAAAACCACCCAGAGTTTCTGCTTAAGCCCTCCAGAAGGGCCAGCTCTGTGAAAGGCAAGAACTTCCCCGACCATGTCCTACTGTAGCTTGATCACCTGATCATGTGGGCAATGTCCCAGTTGGTCTGTGCGGACAGTGGTCCTTCTATCTCGACACCCTTTTCAGTTACAGTGGCAATTTGAAACTGAAACAAAGCAAAGTGTGCAATGACCAAGCTGGCCTCAAATGCAGAGTCCCACCCGCCTCTGCTTCCTGAGTGCTGGGATTAAAGGCATGTGTCACCATGCCTGGCTCCAGGATTTGTGCCTTTCAGCCCATTTCTCACCCGGTTATACGAACGGGCATCTCGGTAGTACAGCACTCGCATGCAGCGCTCTACAAGCTCCCGAGCCTCAGTCTGACTCAGCACTGGTTGCTTCTCTAGAACTTCTCGAAGCAGAGGCTACAGAGGTGGGCAAAACATTGGAGAAATTAGACACAGGCGTAACAGAAGGCAACCTGCTCCAACCCACGGACACAGGCACCAAAGTGAATGACAGTTCTCTACCCACCGTTTCAAAAGAACTGGGTGTGAGCTTTCTTGTTCAACATTTACTTCTTTTGTATAGGTGTGTGCACATGCATGTAGAAGTGAGAATACAGCTCTCAGGTACTGGCTCTCTCCTCCACCATGGTGATCCCAGGCTGCTTTGAGTCTTGGCAAGTGCCTTAACCCAAAGAGCCTTTGTTTTGTTTTGGAAATGGAATCTTGCTATGAAGCCTAAGCTGGTCTGGACCGCATGGTGCTCCTGGCCTCAGCCTCCTATACACTAACATCACAGATATGTACCATGTCCAGCTAACACCCTCTTAAAAGGGGGAGACCTAGGGCTTCCATACTGTGACAAGACTATTATTCCTGTCACTGCTTTTTGTCACTGGAAGGTAATGTAAACATATCCTCCTTGTACAAAGAAAACCAGATACCCAACATTAGGATGCCAGCCTGTCTCTTATCAGAGTTCCAAGGGAAAAAGATTAACATTGGCTTCTCATCTCTATTTCTCTTTTTCCTGTTGCTAGGCCCTCTACTTACCTGAGCCAAGTACGCACCATAACCAGTGGCTAGTGAAGGGGCTTCATAAGCTACACCAAGCATGTCCACATAACCAAGAAAGCTGGAGAGACAAACAGATCAAAGAATTAATTTAATTTTATATTTCTTAGCTGTGTCCATGAGGTCTGAATTAAAAGATGGGAATTCTCTGGGATCAAAGAGCCTGAGGGTGGGAAAGTAGGATGGCTCAGTGGGTGAAGGCACTTGCCACCATGCCTGATGACCCAAGTTTGATCCCTAGAATCCACAATGTAGAAGAGATTGGCTCTGTACACATGCACACACCCTCTGAAGCACACATGCCAAAAGAAGTGTAAAAAACATTCTTTTTAAAGACTGAAGAGACTACATAGGTGCTAGGTTAGGCGGTCAAGTAAGTTATCAAACACCTTTCTCCATCAGCGTAGCCTCCAATAACCATGGTGTTCCACAGGGGGTTCATCTTGGAGCGGCGGCTGTACATAGCCCTTGTCAACCATGAATGAATAGCTCTAGGGCTATAGCTGTGTCCATCTCCCAACAGTTCTTCATCAATCCTTAAATACAATTGGTTGAGAAAGCAATGATAACGGAGGTCAGGTTCCCCACCCACCAGTGTTCTACACGCAATTCTACACTCCCATAGCCCCCAATGCCAAAAAGTAGCCCAAACATTCACAAGTGTCTCAACAATTATCCAAAATCTCAAGTCCCTCCATCCCGCCTACAGGAATAATAAACGGAAGGTTATCCGCTCCACTTTGAGGCGACTTACACCATCTGGCCGAGAACTTGCTTCAAATACTGGAAATCAGCGTAGTCTCCCGAAGCACCCAGCATAGTGCTGTCGTTGACTCGCATAATACGAGAGATATTGCGGAAACGAGCCAGGGAGCCGTAGGAGCCCAGCATGTCTGCAGCAATCACCACTCCGCCGTCAAACTTCACCCCGAGTACCGATGTCCCAGTCACCATGGGGTTCCTGAAGCGTGAAAAGGGTCCCTGAGAGCGGAGGCCGGAGCCCAGACTGCTGCGGCCCGTGCACCGCAGGTTCCCATGTCCCGGCCCGCCGCCCATTCCCTCCGCGGTTAGAGCGCGACTCACTGGGTCCGAGTGATGGGACCCTCGCAGGACGCGGACGCCGGGTCCATGAGGCCGCTGGGAGTGGACGGGACGCGGTAAAACTGCCCTGGAGCCGGACCCCCGGCCCAGTGGCCAGCCCGTGATTCCCAAAACGCTTCCATCTTAGTCACCTCAGCCAAAAGAAATGAAAGCGCTGGCGTCACCGGAAGCGGAAGTGGTCCCTTACCACGCCCCTCTTCTTCCTGCCTGCCGCTTCCGTGAGCCCGGACGCAGAGGCACTATATTGCTGAATCCCTTTGCGGAGTCCTGGTCCTGAGTAATCGCTAAGGCTAGTAGAAATGCACAACGTCGCATCCCCGTACCTCATTGCAGTAGGGATGTCTAGATCTCAGCATTCTGACAATTCAAGAGGAGCAGGCCGTGTGAGACTCGCCCCAGAACCTGTTGTCGTGTCCTGTTTGGATCAGTATCCAAAACTTGGCTTCAAGAATCACTGAACCCAAGCTCTCTTACAGCTTTACTTCTCAAAGCAGGCCTATGTAGCAGGCATTATTAACCCATATGATAGATAAGAAGCCAATACACAAGATACAGTGGTTTACCCTTTTACAATCAATAGAAAGTAGAAAAGATACAAACAAAGCAGGAGAGAGGGCTCACGTGAATAGCACTCGGGTTCGAATCTAAGTACCACGTAGTGCCTGACAGCCGTCTGTAACTCCAGTTCCAAACGATTCGATACCCTGTTCTAACCCCGAGGGCACCAGGCACTTACTTGAACAAGGAGAGAGGGAAAGGCGGCGGGAGGGGGGAGGGAGAAGAGAGAAAATCTCATTTCATTATCTTCGTACTCAGAGGGCTGGAACAGAAGGAATGCCTCCAGTACAAGGCCATTCTGGACTACATTCTGAGTCTAGGCCAATCTGAACAACGGAGAGACCTTGTGTTAAAAGGGGAGTCAGGGTGGGGGTAAAAGTGCTTCCTGGCCAAATACTAGGTCCAGAAGAGTTAAATCACCCAGGCCCATCTTGGAAGATGAAAACCAGCTCCTGAAGTTTGTCCTCTGACCTCCACATTCACCCTGAACTCATACACATGCAATATAATAGCGAATAAAATAAAGCAGTGAGTTGGTGCTTTTAAAAAGAAAGAATGCTACGCTCATGTCTCCTTGGAACCTGTGATTGATTGGTCAGCCTGTGGAACCTTGGACAAAACTGAACATTTCAAAGCAAAAGAAAAACTAGAAGCAGCGGAGCAATACCCTGCCCCCCAAGATAGTATACAAAACAATGAGTTTCACTGCAGCATTTTCATCCCTAGATGACATTTTACTCTGCCCTTACTGGTGCCCATCCCAGTGCCCTTCCCTGTCTTCCTGCTTCCTCTTGCTGCTTTCCTTCCTCCCTCTGTCTAAATAGATCCTGCATGTTCCCATTGACACATGTTCTATTACCTCCTAATCTTTCACCCGCATCCCTTAAGAACCTTTCTTTCTTTATGGGCTCCTTTCTACTTTCCTGACCTAATACACACATACAAACACACCTAGATTCCACATATGAGAAAATACATATACTGATGTTGAGCCACTGACCCAGGACAAGTGACTGAGGTACATATTTAACATATCAAAGTGGACCTGGCCTCCAGGTTCTCCCAGAATCCCTCAGCCCCTACCTGGCATATCCCACCCTCTACCCTGAACTTTCTAGCTCAGGGGCCAGGATTCTCCTCCCCCATCCCCCGCAGAGACTTTTTCCTATATAATCCAGTCTGAATATTACTTTTGCCTAATATTCTCTTGTCTTTCTTTTGGAGACTCTAGTGTACACAATCTTTCTTTTTAAAGATTTATTTATTTATTTATTTATTTATTTATTTATTTATTATGAGTACACTGTAGCTGTCTTCAGACACACCAGAAGAGGGCATCAGATCCCATTACAGATGGTTGTGAGCCACCATGTGGTTTCTGGGAACTGAACTCAGGACCTCTGGAAGAGCAGTCAGTGCTCTTAACCACTGGGCCATCTCTCCAGCCCAATCCTCTTTTCTCAGCTTCCCAAATGCTGAGATTACAGCTGTGAACTACCACTTACATGTTGTTACTCTAATTGGTTACAATTCTGTTTAAACTTAAATATTTTCATCTGTATGGCCATAATCTCTCTACTTCACTTATGTGTGAGTCTTAGGTATTTTATGTTTTTTTTTTTTAATTTATCTTCTACATATGAGAGAAAACATGAAATTTGTTCTATCTGGATTTTTTTCTTTTTCTCCTCTTCCTCTTCCTCCTCCTCCTCTTCCTCCTCCTCCTCCTCCTCCTCCTCCTCTCTTCTTCTTCTTCTTCTTCTTCTTCTTCTTCTTCTTCTTCTTCTTCTTCTTCTTCTTCTTCTTCTTCTTCTTCTTTGTCTTCAATTAACATGATGTCCTGAAGTGTCTTCCTGGAAATAATACAATTTTATTCTTCTGCATGGCTAACTTTGAAACCTCTGTGTGGGGTGTCTCTCTCTGTGTGTGTGTGTGTGTGTGTGTGTGTGTGTGTTTCACTCATCAGATGGCAGGCCCCAAGGCTAATAGATTCCACACCTCAACTACAGTGAGTAGTGTTGCAAAAACTATGGGCATGCAAGTATTTCTTCTGTATTCTGGCCTCACTTACTTCAGACAAGTACCCCAAAGTGGTATAATTGGATCAGGTCTATTTTATATTATGTTTTATTGACATGTGTTAATTATACATAATAGTGGGTTTAATTATGGCATTATCATACATGTACACACATAGTCTAATAATACCCATCACGTATTAGCTTCTCATTTGCTGCCCATGTGAACCACTGTCCCTCCTCTTTGTCCTCCTCCCAGTTAGTCCCTGAAGTGGAAACTTAAGGGTTCTCTGGAGATTCAGTTGTGTTGGATGGAGTTTTGCTGGGGCAAACACATGAAGGAATGTTTTCCTAAAGTAGACACAGGTGAAAGACTAAGGCAAACTCATGAAGGAACGTATCACTGAAGCAGACACAGGAGAGGAGATGTTCTGCTAAAGCAAACATGTGAAAGGACACGTGATGAAGGATTCCTTGCTAACAGTATGCATGTATTAGTCCACCTTACATTGAGTAGTTGAGCTGCATCTGTAGGGACTCCATAGAGAGAAACAAGCAAAAAAAAAAAACCTTCTGGTGATGTGCTGCAGTTTCTTGCAGCTTCCATGGACTAGGGCTGATTGGCAGAGTGGTGTCAGCTGAAACAGACAAACACACATGCTGAGGCAAGACCAGTGGAGGACACGTGATGTTTGGAGGAAGTATAAAAAGGACAGTGACAGAGGCTAAGCTAGGCCTCTGGTCTTTCTTCTTCGCTGATCTTCACTTTGCTGAGAGAGGCACAGCCGAGAACTTTTCCTGGCTTTCCTGTTGGCCCTGGTTCCTCCTGCTGACTTGTGCTGAGTCTGAGGTCTGGCTGTCTCTGCTAGGTCATGTCACCGCTGATGCTATCCCTATTCTACTGAACTGGACTGCTGATATATTCATGAAGTGTTTGCAAATGCCACTGCTAAGCTGTGAACTGAACTGCTGATTTCCAGACAACAGACAGGAGGTGCTCCAAAGAGCCATTTCTAAACAGGTCCACTTCCCCCATAACCTTTCTTTTCCACTACCTCTGGTGGATGGTGGGCTAAAAGGGAGGTTAAAATGTTTAAGAACCATCTTTAATTAAAAGTAGACTTTGAAAACTTAAATTTACAAGTCCCGTTTTACGTTCATGTCTGTGTGTTCATGTGTGTAGCCTAATGAATTTTATTAGGGCTGCTAACTGGAACATGGACACGTTATGTTTACAACACTGGGGCTGTGTGTGATCTCTTTCTCCCCTAGTGTCAGAGTTACTTTCCTATTGCTGTGAAGAGACATGGGGCCAAGGCAACTTATAAGAGAAAATGTTTATTGGGGCTCCCAGTTGTAGACTGGGAGTCCATAACCATCATGTCAGGGAACATGGCAGCCGGCAGGCAGACAGGGCACTGAAACAGTAGCTGACACCTCACATTTGACCCACAAGTTGAAGGAGAAAAAGAGAGAGCACTAACTGGAAATGACATGGACTTTTGACATCCCAAAGCCTGTGCTGTTTTGAGGGTCTCAGGGACTCTGATCAACACCTCATAAACAGGTAGCCTACCCATGGCTCTGGGGTTTTCACTTAATAACCTGTCACTTCTGTGTAGCTTTATCAACCCATACAGAATATCTCAGTTCAAATTCCTTTTTTCTCCTGAGAGTCAGGGTTTTTTGTTTGTTTGTTTGTTTGTTTGTTTGTTTGTTTTATGTTCATGGGTGTTTTGCTTGTGTGTTTGCCTGGTGCTCCTGGAGGTCAGAAGAGGGCATTGGGTCTCCTGACCTGGAGTTACAGATGGCAGCGAGCTGCCTACAGGAGCTCAGCACTAAACCTGGGGTTTCATGAACTCTTCACAAGCAAGTGCTGCATCCAACAGCTGCATCCAACAGCTGCATCCAACAGCTGCATCCAACAGCTGCATCCCACAGCTGCATCCAACAGCTGCATCCCACAGCTGCATCCCACAGCTGCATCCAACAGCTGCATCCCACAGCTGCATCCAACAGCTGCATCCCACAGCTGCATCCCAGCCTCTTGCGCTCCTTATTTTACTTGTAGTTCTTCATCTTTCCTTAAGACTTTCCTGTACCTTTAATTCTGATTGCCCCTCCCCCAACCCTCGCCCCATCTCCCTGCCCGCCCTAAACCTTTCTACCTCAGTATTTCCACTTCTACTGTTGCCCACTATGCTTACTACTTTATACTCTTTTACAATTTTTTACTGATTTAATGTGCATGTTCTCTCTCTCTCTCTCTCTCTCTCTCTCTCGTCTTGTGTGTGTGTGTGTGTGTGTGTGTATGTGTGTGTGTGTGTGTACACTGTGTGGAGGTTAAAAGACACCAATCTGTGGTGACCATTTTCTCTTTTCACCAAGTGAGTTCTGGGAACTGAACTCACGTTCATGTGGTAACCCTCTGGGCTCTCTCACTGATCTCATATTCTTAATCACCACCTGTAAAATGTGAGTTTTCTTGCCCAGCCCCAAGCTCCCAAAATAACAACTCTGACATTCAATTTTATTTACAAATACCTTGGCCATAAGTTTTGGCTGTTTCCTGACTAGTGCATATACTAATTATCTCTGTATTCTAATCTAAGTTCTGCCATGTGGCTGGGTACCTCTGCTCAGCTCCTGTGATTCTGACCCCTCCATGTTCCAGGGTGTATTCCCCACCTGGCTCTATCCCAGAATCCTTTCTGCCTACCTGATGTTCCACCTTCTATTCTATAGTATGCGATACATAGATACATACATACATACATACATACATACACACACACACATACATAGTATTCAGAAACATCAAAGACCTACAGAATGTGGCATTTAAAGATGGTTTATTAGTTTAAAGCTTTTTTCACAAGACATCTGCTCCTGGCAACACCCTTATTCAACTATTCACCTCTATTCACCCCTTTCCTATAGGCCATAGGTTTTTTTTTATTAATAAGTGATGTAACCATATAGCACACAAGAGATTATCTCTACATTTCTCCCTTTTAGTCCAATAAAAGGCTCTTTCTCATATATCAACTAACTATATACAATATTAACAAATTTCTAAAAACTAACAGGTAAGATTTACACTACAATGTCCAGTTCATATGTTTTGACAAACTTGGAGAAAATATTCTATTATCTATCCCATCTTGGTGAGCTCAGAATTCTGTACCTAAATCAATTTCTATCATAATTTGCATTACCAATCTAAAACATCTTAGATCCTAAACAACTTAAACTTATATGTGAAACTATAACTATCTTGTCTTCAACCCCATCAGAGACCTGAGAGGGAATACATATTACCTCAGTATACAGGAAGTGCAGGCAAGCAGCTTCCAAAATTACAGAAATGACAGAGAGAGCTGACTGTCTGGACAGTTACCCTACATCCTCTGAGTCATAGGAATATCATCTCCAGCCTTCTGGCCCAGATTATCTGACAGACTTTCCGTGAAGCAGGATCTATGGAGGACTTGGCTGTCTTGTACATGGAAATGCTAGCAGTCCATGTCCTTGCACCATGTTTGTCCAGTTTGAACAGCATACTGTCAGCAGTTGAAGCAAGTGCAGGTTCTTGCCCAGCAGTAGCTGGTCATATTTGAAGCAGGCTCCATAAAGAGATTCTTCAATGCTCATCATCTTCTTTGAAGTTGAATAAGGGTGTTGCCAGGAGCAGATATATCTTGTGAAAAAAGCTTTAAAATAATAAACCATCTTTAAATGCCACATTCTGTAGGTCTCTGAATACTATGTATGTATGTATGTATGTATGTATCTATCTATCTATCTATCTATCTATCTATCCATCCATCACACATCTGAACAGGCAAACATTGCTTGTTTCTAGCTATTTAATATCTGCTCAACCTAGGAAGCATATTTTTGTGATAACTAGTCTAGTATCTATATGACTATGAGCTTGACTGACTATTAATTTGCAATACTTACTTATCCTAAATAGTTTGTAATAGCAGCTTATAAAGGACTGGAACTAAACTTTGTATTATTTAAATGAACTGCATAGGTCCAATACCTTATACAAGAGTTGAGACATAATATACAGTATGTTTTAATAAAAATAATCTTAATTTTTATATAAATATACAAAGATTTATATCGATGTAAACAAAATATAACTTTAATTCTGTATCAATATACAAAATCCACACCAATGTAAGATTATTGGCTTATAGAATACCTTTTGGTTTAAGAGTAAATTTAATAATCTATCCTTTTTTCCTATTATTTCTATATTATTCCTATACCCCCTTTCTCTTTTCAACCCTTCTCCTACATAGGAAAGGATAGAGAAAAAGAAATAGAGAGAAATCCCTAGGTCTAACCTCCTATACCTATTTTCTCCCTGATCAAGACCATTTAACAACTTGAAAATAACCCCCCTAAACGACAACAAATAGTCATAACCCATTGAATGACCAAAAATATCCACCCTGCCTCTTGGGAATGGGGGAGGTGTCATTCTCTTAAAATTGCTTCCTGCTGATTTGAGGCATTGCTTTCCTTTTTGGGGAGCCCAAAGGAAATTGGAAAAACAGTCAAGTCTTAAGAAAGTAAGTTGTAGGGTGGGGAACATGAGGTACCACTAGAAAGTTCCAGATGCCAGGGATGCAGGAGGCTCCCAGGACCCAATGGGGATGAGATTAGCCAAAATACCCAACAGCAGGGAGATAGAACCTTTAGAGACCACCTCCAGCAGATAGACATGGCTCCCAGTGGAATGATGGGGCCACCTACCCATCTCAAAATTTTTAACCCAGAATTGTCCTTGTCTAAAGGAAATGCAGGGACAAAAATGGAGCAGAGGCTAAAAGAAAGGCCATCCAGAGACCGCCCCACCATGCAATCCATTCCATTTGCAGACACCAAACCCCTACACTATTGCTGATACCAAGATGTGCTTGCAGACAGAAGCCTGGTATGGCTGTCCTCTAAGAGGCTCTGCCAGCACCTGACTAAGACAGATGCAGACACAGCCAACCATCGGACTGAGCCTGGGGATCTCAGTGGAAGAGTTAGGGGAAGGGCTGAAGGAGGTGAAGGGGATGACAACCCCATAGGAAGAACAACAGTGTCAACTAACCAGACCCCTCAAGCTCCCGGGGAATAAACCACCAACTGAAGAGTGTACATGGGTAGTCCATGGCTCCTGCTACATATGTAGCAAGGGATTGCCTTATCTGGCATCACTGGGAGGGGAGGTGCTTGGTCCTGTGGAGGCTTAATGCCCCAGAGAAGGAGGATGCTAGGGGAGTGAGGCTGGAGTTGGTGGGGGGAGAGCACCCTCTTAGAGGCAAGGGGGAAGGGGAGGGGGTGAGAAGTTTGTGGAGCTGAGACACAGAAGGAGAATGACATTTGAAATATAAACAAAATAAAGAAGTGAGGGAAGAAGGAAAGAAAAGGAAGAAAGAAAGGGAGGGAGGGAGAGAGAGACACACAGAGAGAGAGACACAGAGAGAGAGAGACACACACACACACACACACACACACACAGAGAGAGAGAGAGAGAGAGAGAGAGAGAGAGAGAGAGAGAGAGAGAGAGAAAGTTAGCTGTAACATTTGCTGTCTACTGCTGAGAAAATGTGGGCTTACATAAAGTCCTGGTTGGAACAGTTTGAAAGACCGGATGAAGTGCACTAGCTGCTTTGAAGTTGTCCTGGAAGCAAGTTTTGATGGAAAGCAACTGAGGCAGTCTGAGGCTGGATCGCTTGGGCTCTTTGTCTTGTCTTCTCTGGTGTCAGATCCTTTTGCTCTGCAACCATAGAAACTCCCACAAGTAGCATACATTTCTGTGATAGTATATGTATGGGATGTGCAGTGTCCATAGATTAGTCAAGGATGGTGCTTCCATCTTTGAGCAGCTGAAAGATACCTGTCTGTCTTTATAAGCTAGTTTGGACAGTATAACCAAACTGCACTATAACTCTCCATCCATGCCATAGAAAAAGATGGCATCTAACAACACATCATGAGAACTCCATCGCCAAGGTTTATTGGCTACACACAGACATTCATATCTCAGCCTGTCTCAGAACTGTTCCCGTGTAAAGGGATCAGCATATCTATTACCTGCTTTGTTGGTTTTGCTGATTTCTTTTTTCTTTTCTAACCAAGATCTTCGGGGCACCCCCCAGGCCCCCGTCATATTTGATTTTTATCAGCTTGGAAGGAATCCAAACTGATAAAACTGTCCTCTTCCCCAATGCAACACACTTCCTGCCTTCCACTCTGAGGTTATGATCTATCTCTGGGGGAGGGGCCTTATTCCCCTCTCTGTTTATTAAGCATCTCTTTCTCACATCTGTGTCTGTATCTTGCTCTCTGTGGAGTTTTTGTTTTATCTATTGAGGCTGCTCTTGTTTTGATACCTGGGTTTTTAATATCTCGTTTTAGAGCAGTATTGCTTCACTGTGTTGCAGATGAGTTTTTCTTGCTGTTGATCTGAACTGACTGACGTGAATTTGGGGCATTTCCTGGCAAGGGGTGACCTTTTTTGTCCCTTGTTGATCTGCATTCATTAGTCCAGTGTCGGCCTTTGCCACATCTTCTGCATATTCCAGAAGGCTGGAGCCTTCTTTTTGGATTATCTCCGGAAAAAAAACATTGTTTAGAAATGTTGTCTAGGGGGAGAGGAATGGGACAGGGGTTTCCAGAGGGGAGACCTGGAAAAGGGATAACATTTGAAATGTAAATAAAGAAAATATCTGATTAAAAAAAAAAGAAAAGAAAAGAAATGTTGTCTAAACAAATCCTTTGTCAAACATTGTTTCTAGGAATCCCTTGTCTGTAATCTTTGATGACCTACATAATAAGCCATATGACTGCTCCTTCCATATCTTGTACATTTCATAGGAAAATTTCTCCCTGAATCATTATTATGGAAGAATTTATCCTTAGGAACTGAGTGTTTCCTTTAGGGAATGATTTGATCTTTCACAGCCACAGCAATAGGCTTTTTGTGTTGTGATTGTTTGTCCAACCGTATCTTAATTGAGAGCATTAGCCTCTATATCTGCAGTAGTTTTAATCCATTCATAAGGAGGTGCTGCTCTGGCCCTTAAAGATCTATCTAATGGCCTTTTTGCACTCAGCGTTAGCAGCTTCAAAAGCTAAAGATTTAATTAAAATTTCTCTGGCAGTTGGATCTGATATCGCTCTATTTAAAGCTGTAGTTAATTGAGGTGGAAACTTAAGGGTTCTTTGGAAAGTCACTTGGGTGGTGTTTTGCTGGGGCAAATGTGAAGGAACATTTAGCTGAAGAAGACATGGTTGAAAGGATGTTCTGCTAAACCAAGCACGTAAAAGGACACATGATGAAGGATTCTTAGACTAACAACACACACATATTTGTCCACCTTACATTGTAAAGTTGAGCTGCATTGTTGGGACTCCATAAAGAGAAACCTGCCAAAAAAAACTTATGGTGGTGTGCTGCAGTTTACTGCCGATTTCATGGACTGGAGCTGATTGGCACAGTGGTGTCAGCTGAGACAGCCGCACGTGCTGAGGCAAGATCAGTGGAGCACACGTGTCGGAGGGTGTCTTAGGGTTTTACTGCTGTGAACAGACCGAGGCAACTCTTATAAGGACAACATTTAATTGGGGCTGGCTTACCAGTTCAGAGGTTCAGTCTGGCATCATCAAGGTGGGAGCATCTAGGCAGGCATGGTGCAGGAGAAGCTAAGCATCCTACATCTTCATCTGAAGGCTGCTAGGATGAGGATCTTAAAGCCCACACCCACAGTGACACACCTATTTCAACAGGGCCACACCCTCGAATAGCCATTCCCTGGGCTGAGCATATTCAAACCATCACAGAGGTATAAATAGGACTCCATGGACAGTTGATGGAGGCTGAGCTAGTCTTGCTTATAGAGCTGGCTAAACAATGCTTGTAGGTCTAGCGTCCCTGAGAGAACGTGTGGTGTTCCTCCTGGTCCCTCCTGCTGAGGTAGGGCCACTGCTGCTGATTCATGTTTGCTATCCCAACTCAACCAAATTGGACTGCTGGTGTATCCATGAAGTGTTTGCAAGTGGATCGAGCTGCCGCTGCTGACCTGTGAACTGAACTGCTCATTTCCAGATGACACCGACAGGAGTCGCTCCAAAGAATCTTTCTAAACAGGCCCACTTCTCCTGTATCCTTTCTTCTCCATTACCTCTGGGTGGGTGATGGGTTAAAGGGGAGGTTAAGAACCATCATTAAAAGTAGGATTTGAAAAATTACAGTTAATCTTTGTAAAAAGTCAGTGAAAGATTTATTTTAACCCTGGGTTATCATTTTAAATGACTCAGCTTGTCTCTGTTGTTCAGCCTTGTCCCAGACATTTAAGGCTATTTGTACAACATTCTTCTAGGACAGCATCATCAAAGGCAATCTGAACTCTCAATTCAGAATATGGACCTTCACCTAGTAAATGGTCGTGGACAATATCAATATCTCTAGTCATATTTGGTTGCTCCATGATTGAAGCCTCATCTCTCCACCATGCCAGCCACTGTAATTGAGGGCCAGGCTCTAGGATGGCTGTTATCAAATCTTTCCAATCTTTTGGAGTTATATGACTCTGTGTAGCCTAGTTATTAAGTGTCTGTTTGGTATACAACAAGGGTAAGCCATAACTCGTTACTGCTTCCTTTAAACCTCGTTAAGTCCTGTGCCTCTATAGGTTGCCATTTGAATTCTTAATAACCCTGTGGTCTAGCTCTCTTTAGCCTGCTTTTAATCACACTAGTTGCAGCTACTGTGCCCTCAGACTCTGGTCAGAGAGAGAGACCTCAACCTTCATTTGCTATCCTTTGCAGGCTATGCTGCAAGGCAATGGCTTCTGGTAAGGAAGTGTACCTCTGAAATGCATTCGGCTTGCGAGTACGTGCGTGCGTGCGTGCGTGTATGTGTGTGTGTGCGCCAGACCAGCGCACTGTCCACTGAGCAACTTCCCCAACGCTCAATAACCTCGTGTAGGAATTTCTCTTCAACGCCTTCTGTTGCTTATTGCTTTGGAAAGAGCTGCTTTTCCAAGCTTTTAGAAACCAATAGCCCAAGACAGTTTTCTAGTGTCTTGGCGCCCTCTGCTGTTGGCTTTCTGTAATGTTTCTAAACATATAAATTACCCACCAGTTCATCTCTGTTAGGTTCCTCCCTTCTTACCCAGACCTCTTCACTTGCCTCTGCTGTCCTTGATCTGGGTTGTAGTCTTTTTCTTGCTCTGAGGCTCTGCCTTAGACAGAAACAATACTAGTCAACTTAAGAACTCCTGGGACCAGAGAGCCAGAGAGATGCTCGATGTGTGAAAGTGTCCTCTGAGCAAACCTGTCGATCTGTGATGGATCCCTCTATCTATGTAAAAAGCCAGATGCAGCAGGATTCTTCTGTGATCCAATGCACATGCATTGGGGTGAGTGGGGAAGATAGAAAAGTCAAAGATAACTGATGGCGACTGACAACAACAATGAAAACAGTTCTTGGAATTGACTGGCAGTGATGGCTTATACCTATAATCTTAGATCTTGAGTGGCTGAGGCAGCAGGATTGCTGTGAGTTTGAGTTAGGGCCAGAGTGAGTTACACAGTGAGTTCTAGGCTAGCCTGGAATTAGAGGGGGGAAGGGGAGGCGGAGGGGGAGAGGGATGAGAGGAAGAGGGAAAGGGGGAGGGAGAGGGGGAGGGAGAGGGGGAAGGGAAGAGAGCTAGACCTTGTAGGGACTATTGTGGAACTTTTGGCAGAAACCAGAAAAGATGAGTCATTTCTACTGAGATTGGTTGTTTCTCCAAGTACCTCACAACCTGACCCAGTGGCCAGTCCACACACTCTGTGCCTGCCCCCTGCCCTCTGCCCTAGCCAGGAGGATAATGATGTATTGTTCACATGTTCCTTGCCCAACTAAGGGACTAGGTGGGTGGTTGAAGCCTCACTCTGTCTCTGATTTCTGCTTCTCTTGACAGTCTCCTGGTCATTAGCCCGACTGATGTAGCTACTGGCCTCATGGGGATGCTGACTGTACTGGCTGTTTTTTCCGTCAACTTGATATATAGGTGGAGTCATTGGACAAGAGAACGTCACTTGAACATTCCTGTCCACCTTGAGACTGGCCTGTAGGCAAGGCTATTGTGCATTTTCTGGAGACTGGCCTATGGGCAAGGCTATTGTGCATTTTCTGGACAGATGGCTGATGTGGGAGGGCCCAGCTCAGTATAGGTGGTGCCATCCCTTAGCTGGTGGTCCTGAGTGCTATAAGAAAGTAGGTTGAGCAAACTTTATGAAGCAAGCCAGTAAGCAGCACCCTCCATGGTCTCTGCATCAGCTCCTGCCTCCAGGTTCCTACCCTGTTAAAGTTCCTGCTCTGACTTCCCTTAGGAAGAAAGGAGTGTGACCTTAGAGTAAGCTGAAATGTGAGATGAAGCTCTTTCATCTCTAGGCCGCTTAGGTCATGGTGTTTTATCACAGCAATAGAAAGCTGTGTTTCTTTGACCTTGGCAGGGTCTGGGCTATTCATTAGACTACACTCTCTTTGTTCACACATTTGCATGCCCAGATTCATCATGTGGCAAGCTAACTCCAGTTACTAAGTGGTAGCTGTAGGTTTTTTGATTCCCCCATATCTAGCTACCTGTTGGTGGGGTCTTGGGATAGTTAGCTTTGATTGTCAGCTTGACATATTTTAGAGAGGAGTCTCAGCCAGGGTCTGTCTAGATTGTGTTGACCTGTAGGCATGCCTTTGAGGAATTTCCTTTAATTAACACACATGGGAAGACCCACTCTGAATGTAGGTGGCACTGTAGGGAACTGATACAGCCCTGGGTGGATTCGTGTTGTCATGAGCATGGACGGGCCAAGGACCCCAACCCTGCAAACACACAGGATGGCAAGGCTTTGCCCAGGTCAAGCTCAGGGGATCGGCAAGACTGGATCAAGTCCAGTCTGAGTTTAATGTTGACACTGAATGCCAAAAGTATTAGTTGCTGCTTCCTCCTCCTGGATGACATCTCATTAAGATTGACATCATTCAACTGTACCATGTCCTGAAATCCTAGACACACATACCGGAAAACTGGGGTTGGGGGTTTGTACCCTGTAATAGATTGGCATCTACTACCATAATGACCCAGAACTTTAGCCATGTTTATTAAAAATAGCACAGGGAATGGGGTTGGCTAGTTCTGATAGGCCTCTGTACACCGGTGAGCAGTCCCAGGCTGTTACTGTCCAGAAAGGACACTGCAGTTGTAGTTTTGCACACACTGTTCAATCCTGGAACTGTAACTAACTCCCACCACCAAGGAAAGCTCTGCCATATATCTGAGCCTTGCCAAGGGAAGGCTTTGCCACTCCTATGGCACCGAAGCATTGGAGTCCTTGGCATGATCATGCCTCTGTCAGCAATACACATCCACTCAGGAATTCATTCACCCAGGGATCCATACACAGCTGTGCTGACAGGTTTTATGACAACTTGGCATAAGGTAGCATTATCTGAAAGGAGGGAACCTCAGTTGAGAAATGTCTCCATAAGATCCAGCTCTGGGGCATTTTCTTACTTAGTCACTGATGGGGGAAGGCCCAGCCCATTGTGTGTGGTTTTGTCCCTGGTAGTCCTAGGTTCTATAAGAAAGCAGGCTGAGCATGCCATAATAATGAAGTCAATAGCAAGCACCTGTCCATGGCCTCTGGACCAGCTCCTGCCTCCAGGTTCCTGCCCTGCTTGAGTTCTTGTCCTGACTTTCTCCAGTGATGAACTACAATGTGGAATGTAAACCAAATAAGCCCTTTCCTCCCCAACTTGCTTTTGGTCATGGTGTTTTATCACAGCAATAGAAACCCTAAACCACTGTATATAATAAATGCATCGAGTTTCCTGGCTGCTGTAGCGTCTCCATCAGAGTGTGGGGCCACCAAATCCCAGCTTGTCTGTATATGTGCCTGTCAGGTTTTTATTTCCTCATTGCCCCAGTCAGGTCAGTCCCCAAACCATTCATGTCAAGGCAGGCACTATTCCCTTGTGTCTTGAGTCTTGCTTGGGTTTTGTGCAGGCTCCACACATTCCTTTCTCTCTGCTCTTGACTGTGAGTGTGATGTGACTAGCTGTTCTAAGTTTCTGCTGCCTTGACTTCCTTGTGACAGACTAAAACCTGGAATATAGACTGGAACTAAAATAAATCTTTTCACACCTAAGTTCCTTTTTGTCTGTGTGTTTTATTATAGCGACAGAAATGAGACCAGGGAAGGATGTCTGGAGTGGTCCCTATCCTGGCATAGGTGGAAGCCTCCTGTTAGGAGATGTTCTTTCCCACAGGTCAGACTGTTACAGTTTTCAGCATCAGCAGCGACTCCATGTGAAAGGGCAACAGTGCTCTGTGTAAGATTCTCAATGAAGGGATCGTCAGCGAGCCTTACCGGCCAGCTTGAATCCTCAATCAGCCTTATCAGGGCAGCTTGGTTATCTCTCAGGCCTTTCATTTTTTCATCTCCCAGTGTTTAAGATGATTTCCCCATCTTAACCCTAATGATCTTTATAATATATTTCAATATCTGAATATTGTTAGGAGTCTACAAAGCCCCTGATGTTGGAGAGGCATCTGATATTTGCGGCACATTCTCACTAGAACTCACTGTGTAACTCAAGCTGGCCTTGAACTCATGGTGATCCTCCTGCCTTAATGCCAGGATAACCAAAGTGAAACACCACACCTATGCTTGTTTTTAATTAATTTATCCACAGGTGTATCTGCATGCTTGCACATGTGCACTTAGATGAGCACAGAGGCCAGAAGAGGGCAATGCAGAACTAGACTTACAGGGACTGTGAGTTGACCAATGTAAGTGCCAAGGACCAAACTCTGGGCCTCTGGAACAACAGCAATCATGCCTAACTCCCCAAAGCCGTGTTAGCACAGAGTGCATGTTTAACAGGTGCAGGCTTAAGAACTTTAGAAGCCTTCTTCCTGGAAGGTTTTTTTTCTGGTGCATATTTCTCGGAAGAAACTCCAAGGCTTATCTTGCAAATGGCCTAAAGCTGAGTTTTAATTTTGGCATTGTTTGCCATCTACAGAGAAGGGAAGATGGCTTTGAAGGAGGCAGTCAAAGGATGTGTGGCCCTGAAACTTCAGGGAAGACTTTAGCTTCTCTTGAAGGTCCAAAAGGAACAGACCGGTTCTAGCCACTCCTGAGAGGCAGTGCTACAGAAATGGGTCTTGCTGCCAGGAACCAGTGGGTTAAGACTACAGCTGATGTAGAAGCAGATGCAGGGAGTTGTGTGCAGGGTTCAGGGAGAAGTGGAAGTCCTTGGGCAGGGAGACTCCTACCCTGGTGTTCAGGAGGGAAACACTCAGGGGGAGGCCATCATCTGCTAGAGCAGAGAAGGAGTAGCTGGGTCTCCAGACTAAGAGGAAAAGAGAAGAGCTTCCAGAATTGACATATATATTATGATTTCTATGTACAGGGCTGGAGACATGTTCAGTGGTTAAGCGCACTGGCTGCTCCTCCATAGGACCTAGGTTTGATTCTCAGCATCTACATAGCAGCTCACAACTATCTGTAATTCCAGTTCCAGGGGCTCCAACAGCATCAGCACATGTATGGTACATGGGCATACATGCAGGTAAAACACCCATATGCATAAAATAAGAATAAATAAACTTTAAATTTTTTCTATCCAGGAATATAATAGCCATTTCTGTTTTGGTTTGGTTTGGTTTTTGTTTGTCTGCTTGATTGATTAATTCATTTTGGCTTTTGAAATAGGGTCTCACTATGTAGTCCTGGCTGTCATGGAACTCACTATATAGACCAGGCTGGCCTCGAACTCACACTGATCAGCCTGCCTCTGCCTCTCAAGTGCTTGGATTAAAGGCGTGTACCACCATACCCAGCTCCTTTCTGTTTATTTGGTTACTTATTTATTGTAATGCTGAGGATGGATGTGGGCCTGAGGCAAGCTAGGCAAACACCTATTATTGAACTATATACCCCAGCCCATAGAAATCACTTATTTCTAAAACAGCTTAATTCACTGTTATTATTAGGATGTATGTGTGCATGTGCCTATGAGTGTGCATGAATGTGTGCACGTATTTGTGTAACTGTGTGTGTGTATAGATGTGTGCACACATACATGCCATGGGAGGTCAGAGGACAACATTGTGGAGTTGATTCTCTCCTTCTATGTTTATGTGATGTGCTGACTACTAATCTCTGTCAAGACAGAGTAAGCTAGTCCTTTATATTCCTACTTCATTGCTGAGTCCCCAGATGGCTCTGGGCCAAAAGGCTGAAGACAGATGCTCCAACATCATATGAAATTAGGTAACTGTCCAGGTAGTCAGCTGTCTCTACAATTGTTTAAGTTTTAGAAGCTGTGTTTGGTGCTTCCTATATATGCAAATAATATTTAATTTGTTCTCAGATTTCTGACAGGGTTGATGACTAATTATAGTCCCATAAGCAAACTTAAATTGTTTAACATTAAAAGATATAGAATTAAAAACATGGTTCTCAGATTGTGTTACAGGCTAAAATAAAAACACAATTCAGGTATAGAATTGTAAACTCTTTAAGTTAGGAATGATAGTAGAATACTTTATCTAAATTGACAAAATTGATGGACCGGACATTTTTAGTGTATATCATACCTCATAGTTTACATGACTGTTATATTTATGTTCAATGTATATTGGAAAAAAGAGCCTTTTTAGTGGACAAAAAGGGGAGAAACATAACATCTGGTGTTCTCTTGCTGATTGTGTTACCCAAAAAACCTGTTTGCAGTGTCCTGTCCACAGGCTAAAAGAAGCCTGCTCCCCTGCTGGGTTTGATTGACAATAAAGAAATGCTGTTCAACCAATGGCTGGGCAAAGGAAGCCGGTCAGAAACCTAGACTAAGACACAGGAAGAGGAAGGGAGAATCAATGACTTGGGAGAGACAGATGGAACAGATTTAGAGATGCAGAGGGGAGATCATCTAAAATGTAGGAGTAAAGGGAAAGCAGCCCCTGGAAGGGCTGCCCAGAAGTGTCTTGGGCAGCAAAGACCACTGGGCTTCCCAGAAGGTAACAGGGAAGCAAAGTTAAAAGACCAGTGGCTTTTATGATTGTGCACCCACTGTCACAATTCTCTGGTTGTAAAGTGAGTTACTTGGGTAGAAGCAATACTATGTAGAATACCATAATAGTGAATAAGGCATTCTGTAAGTTCATGGATGATGGTTTTGGCAGAAGCAGGAAAAGTAAATCCACAACCAGAAAAAGTATCTACTCCAGTAAGGACAAAGTATTGTCCCTTCTGTAGGGGAAGTGGTCCAATGTAGTCAACCTGCTACCAGGTCTCTGGCTGGTCACCCTGGAGGAAAGGTGCCACATCTGGAGCTCAGTGTCAGTCCCTGTTGTTGGCAGATATGGTGTTCTGCAAGCAGTTGTAGCCAGGTCAGCCTTGGTGAGTGTAAGTTCATGCTTTCAAGTCCATACATAACCTGTCTCTGCCATTGTGGCCATATTGTTCATGGACCAATTGGGCAATGACAGGGATGGCTGAGGAAAGAGGCTGACTGTCCACAAAATGGGTCATCTTATCCACTTGATTACTGAACTCCTCCTCAGCTGAAGTCACCTTTTGGTGAGCATTTACATGGGACACAAGTATCTTCACATCCTTCAGTGAGATCTATCCATATACATCTCCCTCAGATGTCTTTCTTACCAATTTTCCAATCATGATCTTTTCAAGTCTCTTATAACTCAGGCAATCCATTAGTCCATGAATCAGTGGACAATCCTCACATCTGGCTATTTCTCCTCCCAAACAAAATGTATGACCATGTGTATTTTCCAAAGTTCTGCCCACTATGAAGATTTTCCCTTTGCTAGTGTTTTTCAGGGTTGTCTCAGAAAGAGGGTGTAATGCTGCAGCTGCCATTTCTGGATGATGCCTATATAATGTGTAGAACATCAGTAAACCAGGCCCTTGTCTTCTCTTCCTCAGTCAATCAATCATAAGAAATACCCCATGAGGATATAGGTTCATACTTGACAGCAGATAACATTGTAATGGAGTAGAAACCATAGAAATTTGGACAACTTCGTGTAACTTGAAGTAGAAACTTCTGGTTTCTTTGGAAAGTCAGTTATGTCAAATGATGTTTCACTGAAATACAGAGGTGAAAGGATATTTTGCTAAAGCAAACATGTGAAAGCATGATGCTTAGAAGAAATATAAATATAACTCAATAGACAGTGGATGATGCTGGATGGTATTGGTTCACCTTACCATTCTTTGGTCATCGTTGGCCATGACTTCATAGAGAGAAATGCACCAAAAAACTTCTGGTGATGTTCTGGCAGCTTCTTGCTGCTTCCTCAGACTCAGACCAATTGGCAGAGTGGAGTGGAAGTTTATGGATATGTCAGCTGATACAGACTCACATGGAGTTTTGCTGAGGCAAGACCTGTGGGAGGAAATGTGATGTTATAAGGGAGTATAAAGAGAACTCAACAGAGAGTGATTGAGTGCTTGTATAGCCAGCTTTGCAATGCTTTGTTGATCTTTCTTCATCTTTGCTGATCTTCACTTTGTTGAGAAAGGCATGGCAGAGAACTTCTCCTGGTTCTTGCTGGTCATGGTCACTCCTACTGACTCGTAAAGATTTGGTAGAGGTCAGGCTGTTTCTGCTGGATTGTGCCACCACTGTTGATTTGCGTTTAGTATTCTGACACTACTGAATTGGACTGCTGGTATCCTGACAAATGGAAATTGGAATTGCTTCAAGGAACTACTTCTAAACAGCATACAGCAGAATCTCATGATTTCTTCTGGATTGACCTGCTGTTGCTGATTCATGAATTGTGTTTATATTTGTGTGAACTAAACTTCAGATATCCTGACAAGGCAGATTGGATTTTCTCCAAAGAACTATTTCTAAACAGGTTCACATCCTCCTTTGTCCTATTAACCCGTCCTCTACCTCTGGTGGGTAGTGGGCTAGAAGGAAGGTTAAAGCATTTAAGAACCCTTATTAAAAGTAGAATTTGAAAAATCTAACCCTACAGTAACCTGCTTGTGCTTTCAAGACTTGCTGGTGTCCGATCATATATACCACTTCAATTTGATCATGGATTGCTGCTGTGTATTTACTATTTTATGGCTTGATGAACCAGATGTCATGGTTTGAATAAAAATTATCCCTATAGGCTCATATATTTGAATGTTAGTCACCAGACAATGTCATTATTTGAAAGGATTAGAAGGACTAAGAGGTGTGGCCTTGTTGAAAGAAGTGTGTAACTGGGGGTGAGCTTTGAGGTTTCAAAGGTCCATGCCATTCCCTGTGGGCAAACTCTGCTAATTAAGGTCAAAGTCTACCGTTAACTGGATAGCCTTCTGAGCTTGGTGCATAATGAAGGACTCCCTTCTTTGGCAGGGCTTCCTCTTCTCTAACCTTGTCTAGGGAGGTAAAACAAACAAACAACAACAACAACAAAAATTCAACACATCTCTACCTGCAGAATGTCCTGTAGCCTTGGTTACTATTGTAGGTTCAACTTCTTTTCTCCCAATAAGAACCTGTTCATTTAGCACCAGAGGTTCCTGAAATGCTTCTCTATGCTAAAGAGGCATTTCTGTACCCTAAGTCTCAGTCAATGACCTTTTCCCACTCTGTATGTTTCCACCTACTCCTTGTCCCCTAAAACTATATAAACCTTAAATCATCCCAAGTAAAGTTGATCTGCCTCTCTGCAGCTGGTCCCACAGTGTCTTATTAACCTGTGTATGTACTCACAGGGCTTCAGAACCCCTGTTCATCGACTCTGATCCCTTTGCTTTCATGGACTAATATCAGCCCACGATCCCCGAGGGGAGGAGTCACAATTCCCAGAGTCTCTCTTTCAGTCTACAGATCTGTAGCTCTTAGCTCCTTCTCTAGAACCGTGCTTGCCTGCCACCATGCTCCCTGCCATGATGATAATGGATTACATCTCTGAAAATGTAAGCAAGCCCCCAATTAAATGCTTTCTTTTATAAGAGTTGCCTTGGTCATGGTGTCTTTTCACAGCCTTAGAACAGTGACTAAGACACCAGATAACATACAATTCATGACAGACAGCTCAGGTCACATGGTAACTCGGTGGCCCATTGTCAAATGTTTGGTTTCTACTAAGGCTGAATACAAGGCCAAGAGCTGTCTCACAAAAGAATGATTGTCTGCAGATGACAGTAGAGCCTTGCTCCCAAATCACAAAGGTCTCTTCTGTGATTCACCTATAGGGGCCTGCCAAATGCTCTAAACAGCATCCCTATCTGTTCCTAACACCCCTAGTACTATCCATCAGGCCATATGGTCCAAGAGGTAGAGCAGCCTGCACAGAAGCTAGGTCCTGTTGAAAAGCCATTTCCTGTTCCAGACCTGTCTCAGAGCAGCAGTTTTCCTAGTCATTTGGTAAATGGGCCTGAGTAGCGCACCCAAGTGATGAATGTGCTGTCTCTAGAATCCAAATAGGCCTATTAAATGTTATAGTTCTTTCTTGGTGTTGAGAGGGGCCAGATGCAACAACTTATCTTTCAATTTAAAAGGAATAGCTCCACATGCCCCAAAGCACTGTACTTCTAAGAATTTCACTGAAGTGAAAGGCCCTCGGATTTTGGGTAGATTTATTTCCCATTCTTGATGTGCATACCTGTTACCAATAAATCCGAAGTGATCGCCACCTTCTGCTCACTTGGTTTAATCAGCACAAAGTCATCAATACAGTGCACCAACATGATATTTTGTAAGAGACAGATAATCAGGATCCCTCCAAACTAAGTTATGACACAGGACTGGAGAGTTCATATATCCTTGAGGCAAAACTGAAAAGACATGCTGCTGGCCTTGCCAACTGAAAGCAAATTGCTTCTGGTGGACAAGTACTGAGAAGAAAGCATCTGCTAAATCAATAGCTGAATACTCTGTACCAGGAGATGTGTTAATTTGCTCAAGTAAGGAAACTGCATCTAGTACAGCAGCTGCAGTCAGAGTCACTACTTAAGTTTTCCATAGTCAACTGTCTTTCTCCAGAATCCACCTGTCTTCTGCACTGGCCAGATAGGAGAGTTAAAGGAGATGTGGTGGAAACCAGCACCCCTGCATCTTTCAAGTCCTTGATGGTGGCACTAATTTCTGCAATTCCTCCAGGAATGCAACATTATTTTGGTTCACTATTTTCCCTGGCAGAGGCAATTCTAAAAGCTTCCATTTAGTCTTTCCAGCTATAATAGCCCTCACTCCACAGGTCATGGAACCAATGTGAGAATTCTGCTAACTTTTAAGTACATCTACCCCAATTATACATTCTGGAACTGAGGAAATGACCATAGGATGAGTTCAGGGATCCACTGGGCTTACTGTGCATTGGTCGTCAGTCAAAACTCCAGTAATCACCTGACCTCCATAAGCCTCTACTTTAACTGAAGGGCCACAGCGTTTGGGTGTTAATTTAGAACCAGTATTCGGCTGACCCCAGAAAGTCTATTGTTTGATTTCTTCCAGTGTATTGTTGCTCTTATAAAAGGCCTTATGTCTATCTGATAAAGGACTGGAGAAAGACTAACAGCAGAACTATTAGGTATTTTATTAAGGTCCTTCCTCAGGGGAACCTGGCCATCTTTTCATTCAAAGGGTTCTGGGTCTGCAAACTGGTTCAAGTCTGGAAATTGGTTCACAAGCCAAGGTTCCCTTTTGCCACAATCCAGTGTGGCCTTTCTTTCATTTGTTTGAAAATTTTTCCACTTATATGGGTCAAACAAAAATGCAGTAGACTTCATATCTATTTCAGGTATGGAAACACTATGATTGAAAGATCCATACAAGCCATGCCACCATGAAAATCACGTTATCTGTGCTGACCGCAATGGGTCAGGCCATTATGAACACTGCTTTGTCTATGCTGCCCATTATGGGAACTATGTTCCTTGCCTTTGGTCATTCAGTGCTGTCACCTGACCCCTGCTACTTTGGGACCCAATTAATCTCATTTCATTGAACTCATCCAACTAAACAGCAGCACCTGCAGCCCTGAGGTCTGGTACACGGATAAGGGCACAACATGCGCTGTTGCCTCTCGAAATTTTGCAACTCGTAGGATCAGTAAAGGGCATCCCTAGGCCGCTCCACTGAAGAGGATTAGGTGGTACACAGTGCACCCACAGTGCAATTTCCATTAACATTAAAATTCTTTCATCAAACTAGGTGGAGATGGTGGATGCCTTTAATCCCAGCACTCAGGAGGCAGAGCAGGTGAATCTCTATGAACCCGAAGCCAGCCTGGGCTACAAAGCTAGTTTCAGAATAGCCAAGGCTATACAAAAAAAAAAAAATCTTGTCTCGAAAAACAAAACAACAAAAAAAATCTCTCATCAACACTAATCCAAGGTTTATCAGGCATCTCTAACTGCTTTTCAGTAGGCAATCTTTTGACGAATGGTTCAAATTTTTGACACTTTTTAACAGTGTGCACTTCCATATTACACCTAGAACCTCCCCTCAGTGGCCACATCAATAACCTCAGCCTGATCTAGTTTTATGTTCCTTCCACCATCATCCCACACTCTTTTTTTTTTTAAGGTTTATTTATTTATTTTATGAATATGAGTACACTGTCACTCTCTTCAGACACACCAGAAGAGGGCATCAGATCCCCTTACAGTTGTGAACCACCATGTGGTTGCTGGGAATTGAACTCAGAACCTCTGGAAGAGCAGTCAGTGCTCTTACCTGCTGAGCCGTCTCTCCAGCCCCCAACACATAAAATCCATTCCCACACATATTTCTCCAGAGTTCTGCTTGAATGAGTTAGCAAACCCCTTAAGGTCCTTAGTAGTGTAGTGCGCCTCCATATGAACCACACTTCCTACCTCCCCTCTAGGAGCCTGCTTAGTCCTACGTGTAATTATAGGTTTGTTTATAGGCAACTACTGGTGGGCCCTGAGGAACACTGGTATTGTCTTGCCTGGCATCTCCTTCAGAGAAAATCACTGCTGACTTAGCAGGCAATGAAGGATTAATTTCCTCACTGAAAGTTGAAAAGGGCCACATTTCAGGGGAGGCGGGTATGGGAGTCCATCTTCTACTAAGAGTGGGGAGGCTACTTCCTCAGGTGAGATAAACCCTTGAGAATCTGAGGGTTCAAAGCTCTCAGATTCAATAGGGCCCTCCCACCCACTCCCATTCCAAGTTACAGGAGCCCCTTCTTTCCCAATTAATCCCCTTATTTCAAGCACCAACATCCGCTGAGGCTGGAACTTGAATTTTTGCTGTAATTCAGCCAACCTTAGAGTGAGGACTTGAGTTTGATTTTCTGCAACATGAGCTCTGTGGCTGCTAGAGAGAAGATGCCTTTCCAGAGCACACATAGAAACCTTTCGTGGTGGTCTGAATGAAAATGATCCCCATAAACACATAGGGAGTTGCATTATTGGATGTGTGGCCTTGTTGTTGGAGAGAGGGTATTGATGAGTAGATTTTGAAGTCTCAGATACTCAAGCAGAGCCCAGTGTCTCTCTCTTCCTGCTGCCTGTGGATTAAGATGTTGAACTCTCAGCTACCTCTCCAGCACCATGTCTGCCTGAATACTGCCATGCTTCCTACCATGATGATAATGAACTAAACCTCTGAACTGTAAGCCAGCCCCAATTCAATGCTTTCCTTTATAAGAGTTGCCTTGGTCATGGTGTCTGTTCACAGCAACAAAACCCTGACTAAAACATTTAAACTGTTTATACATATCTGGAATCATATAAACAGTCTAAAGTCAGTTTTATCCCTGAATTGATTTATGGAGAAAATAACTTGGGGGGGGGGGGGATCCGGAGGGCACGAGGTCCCACACAGCCGCTGCCGGCTGGCAGCTGCAGTTCAAGGTTCCAAAGTTCCAAAAGCTGGCAGTCTGGTGGCAGGCAACACGTGGAGTTTTCCAAAGCTTTTATTGTTCATGGTGTGGTGAATAGGTGCAGATGGTATGGGCTTTCCCCGAAAAAGCCAGGCTCCCCTGACTTTTTATAGGGAGGGGGAAAGGGGGAGGGGATAGCTTAATTAGCTACATCCCTGGCCTTTAGGTAACTCATTAATATTTTAATCTCTGGAGGTGGAGACCTGTTAATCACGCCCTCTACCTGTGTGCTTTGTGACCAAAGGGTGCAGGTTAAATGAAGTTACCTCATCCAGGGCCCAACATCGATTGCTGTCTACTTTATTCTGAGATGCTAGAAGTTGGTTAATTTTACCTTAGAGCCCACTGTTTTTGGAGATGCCAAAACAACCAACCAGCAGCATAATTTTTCTTACTTTTTCCCACAAATTGTCAAAAGTTCAAGTCACCAAATTCATTGCCTCTCACAACAGTTAACCAGGATAACCAAAAGCATTTGAATCTTAAGTTTGTAAAATAGTTCACACCATGGACATTCACTACTCCCCAAGCTTCTAGGAGAGGTTTCAGTGACTGTCGTTGTTGGCAAATCGAACATCCTAGGCCAGATACTTAAAAAATTCATCCTTATATTTCTGTAGCTCTAGAACTACTCTGGTACCAAGATTTGTATTAGTCAGGGTTCTTTAGGAACAGAACTTATAGAATGAACACACATACATATACATATACATATACATATACATATACATATACATATACATATACATATACATATACATATACATATACATATACACATACACACATACACACATACACACATACACACATACACACATACACACATACACACATACACACATACACACATATACATCATATACATATACATATACATATACACATACACATACACATACACACACACACACACACACACACACATACACACATACACACATACACACATACACACATACACATATACACATATATACATATATACATATATACATGCATACACACACACAGGGGATTTATTAGAATGGCTTACAGGCTGGGGTCCAGCTACTCCCACAGTGGCTATCTACCAATGGAAGTTCCAAGAATCCAGTAGTTATTCAGTGCACTAGGCTGTCTGTCTTAGTTTGGGTTTCTGTTAATTCCAGATGTAGTCAAGTTGACAACCAAGAACGGCCACCATACTCAGGTTCTGTTCAACTCTGACCATAGACACCTTAGGCATTTAATGATTTTTTTTTCTGAACTGCAGTACACAATGGATCTGCCTTGAGTTTATATGCTCTCTCTCTTCCCACTTTGAGGCTAAAGGCACTTGAGAGTAATGTATTCTCAGGAATGCAATGCACCAGAACTCCGTGGGACCAGCTGATAGGTTCACAACGCACATTCCAAACCACCTCAGTGTCCAATCATCAGCCCTTCGCCATCTTTCTACCTGAACTTAAAGGAGCTAAAAAGCTGGACTGTGTTAAGATGATCTTTATAAACAACTGATGTCGCGTTCCTAGCTTGATGGCTCTCCCGATCCTTAAAGAACAAACAAAAAAATCTTTTAGTGTATAAGTGTGTGTGTGTGTGTGTCTGTGTGCACCTGTGTATACATATACTATATGTGTGTGTGCCCATGGAAGCCAGAAGAGGGTGTGTGATCCCCTGAAGCTGGACTTACAATCAACCATGAGCTGCCTGATAGGGGTGCAGACAGCCAAACCCCAGGTCTCTGGAGGAGTAGTGAGTGTTCCTAACTACTGGGCCATCTCTTTGGCATTCTCTTCCCCCACCCCCAAGCTTGCTTTCTTTTAAACTGTTGTTGTTTTGGTTTTGTTTGTTTTTTTTTAATTTAAATGCACTTTATTTTTAGACAACCCACATGACATGTTTTTTTTTCTTAAAAAAACAATGCCTCCACTCCAAATAAATCAGTCAAAATAAAAGCTCAAGATGACATCTGTCCCATTTGTCCTAAGTCTTGGTGTTGTATAGATGTTACGTAGCAGCCAATTTACGGTGACAGGTAACAGATCCAATTTGTTAACATTTTTCCGTCTCTAAGCCATCCTTAAAGAAAATCATGAATGGAGTCACACCATCTTCACGGTAGTCCAGGAGAGCAACCATGCCATCTGGATTCACGTTCTCACCAATAAAAAACTGGTAGTTGTTGAAGTTAGCAAGGACGTGCTTAATTTGCTTGGCAGCTCCAGTCATAAAAGGCTTTACTCTTTCTGGTTTCTGTTCTTCAAGTTTGCCCTTGAGTGATTTCATGTAGTCTTTGATGTACTTTTTGTAGGCCTCTTTTGTGAAGCTGGTTTCTTATAAGTGATGGTTCATGACAATGTCAACACCGGTGACTACTGTGCTTTCAGTGCCTTCGCCCTCTGGACCTTCAGCGGAAGCATTTCCACCAACGAGCGAGTCATTGATGGCACCCTCTGTTCTACTGACCATCTTGCCCTCCACCTCCAGGCACAGCCCGTCCGCAATCTCCCGGATCTTGTAGATGTCGGAGAACAGCTCATCATGGCTGATGAGATCCCGGTAGATGATCATGGTGACGGCTGAGGACAGCAGCGCTAGCCTGACAGTGCGGAGAGAGTGCGGTGCAGCCGGAGCGATGCTGGGGGGGAAGGGGGGGGAAGGAGCGGGCAGAAAAGCTGGTTTTGGTTTTCAAGACAGGGTTTCTCTGTATAGCCCTGGCTGTCCTAGAACTTGCTCTGTAGACCAGACTAGCCTTGAATTCAGAGATCTGGCTGCCTCTGCCTCCTGAGTGCTCGTATTAGAGGTGTGTGCTGACTTTGTGTGTGTGTGTATATATATATTTTCCTATAGGATGTCTGTCACCATGTGTGTGACTGGTGCAGAGAAAGGCCAGAAGAGTATGTTGGGTTCCCTGGAATTGGAGTTACAGACAGTTGTTAGTTGCCATATGTGTGCTGAGAACAAAACTCTTGCCCACTGGAAGAGCAGCCAGAGCTCTTAAGCACTGAGCCATCTCTCCAGCCTTGCCCCAAGATTCCTCCGTAGGAGCAATGATCTGCATGAAATAGGCGTAGTAAATGCCTTTTATCTCTGGGGGGTTTGCTGCCACCCATGGAGCCACGTTAGTACCCAGAAGGGTGGGCACAGGAGTACATGTGTTCTCCCCTGACCCTGGGGCCCACCAATCCCCTTCTGAACCTCACCTGCTGAGAAGCCAGAGCCAGACGTGCCCAGAGGAAAGCAAACTGTTTACACATTGACTCTGTCCCCTGTGTTCTGCCAACATTCCACCTTCAAGTGTTCCTGAACTTCAGAAATAGTTTAGAAGGGCCAAGAGGCTCCACACCCAACCATGACAGCCTTAGCAACCATGGGAATCTACCTGCTTTTGATATCAAATTTCCCCTAACACCTGAATCAAACAAAAGCTGAGTCTGGAGGTGAGAGGGCTTCTTGCCAAGGGTGCATATGCCGGGACTGGAGACACAGCTCAGCAGTAGGAGTACTTGTTGCTCTTCAGAGAATCAGGATCCAATTCCCAGCACCCATTTGGTAACTCACAACCATCTGTAGCCCCAGTTCTGGGGGAAGCAACCTGCATGCAGGTAAAAAAAAAATTCATAAACATGAAGTAAAATAAAGAAATCTTTAAAAATAGTATTTATGGCCTTAAGTCAGGTGAGATTACAGTCTGGTTTTGTTTCTCTAGGGAGTTACTGAGGCTTTAGGCAAGATTAGGCTCATAACCGTATTTGTGCGAGTTGAACTGAATAGTAAGCTAAGCAATTCATCATGGAATTTAACAGATTAAACAGAGAGGGAGAGATTGTCAGGACTGTACAGGGGCAGAGGCAGGTGGATCTCTGTGAGTTTGAGGCCATCCTGGTCTACAGAGTGAGTTCCTGGACAGCCAAGGCTACACCAAGAAACCCTGTCTTTAAAAACTAGAGAGAGAGAGGGAGGGAGGGAGGGACAGAGGGAGGGGGAGGGGGGAAGAAAAGAGAAAGAGAGATTACATAATTATTCTAATGGAACAGAACTAGAATGCACTAACACTTAACAGCCATTAATGAATAGATTATTTTAAAAATTAACACACTGGAAGCCTGGAGAGATGGCTCTCTGGCTTAGGCTACTTGTTGCTCTTGCAGAAGACCTGGGTTCAGTTCTCAGCACTAACATGGTGGATCACAGCATCTGTAACTCCAGTTCCTGGAGCTGTGATCTGATGCTGTCCTCTGGAGATTCCTTGAGCACCAAGGACACACATGGTACACAGACAGTCATACAGGCAAATAAGGTTAGAAAACTGTCTTAATTAGTTGAACACATGCTTAACATGAACAAAGCCTGGGGTTCAAGCCAAGGATCCCCCCCAAATATGCATAGGTAATACTGCCTACAAGGAAAATCCAAAATGATGTCATACACATGCCATTAAAACTAATGAAAAAGCCAAGCATGGTGGCACTTACCATTAATCCTAGCACTAGGGAGGCAAAAGCAGATAGATCTCTGAATTAGGGCCAGCCTGGTCTATGTAACTAGTTCTAGAATAGCTAGAGTTACATAATAGACTGCCTTAGTTAGGGTTTTGTTGCTGTGAAGAGACACTGTGACCATGGCAAGCAACCCTTATAAAGGAAAACATTTAACTGGTGCTAGCTTACAATTTCAGAGGTTTAGTTCATGATCATCTAGTGGGAAGCATGGCAGCACACCGCAGGCAGACGTGGTGCTGGGGCAGCATGGCAGCACGCAGGCAGACGTGGCGCTGGGGAAGAGCTGAGAGTTCTACACCCTGATCCACAGACAGCAAGGAGACTCTGATTCCACACTGGGTGGAGCTTGAGCACAGGAGACCTCAAAGCCTGACCCCACAGTGACACACTTTCTCCAACAAAGCCACACTTGCTCCAAAAAGGGCACACCTCCTAATAGTGCCACTCCCTATAGGCCAAGCATTCAAACACATGAGTCTCCGAGGACCATACCTATTTAAACTACCACAAAGATCCTTTTTCAAAACAAAATCCATTTAATGAAATATAGAATTCTATTCAGGAAAAACATAAAATACTAAGGAATAAAATTATTATGAGAGTAATATGATTTAGTAAATAATTATGCCTATGTTAAAATAAAAGGAACCACAAAACTAGACCAGAAAAATATTATCAGAAATTAAAACATTTGGCAAAACCAACCCTAGAAAGAGGGGCTAGAAAGATAGCTCAGTGGGTGTGAAAGTGCTAAGTGCCTGAGGGAAAAAGAGAACCAACTCCCAGAGCTGTATTCCATCCTACACACATGCATGCATGCATACATACATGCACACACAAGCAGCGTGGAGATAAGAACACTTGTGCACATACCTAGGTAGGCAGGTAGATGGTATTCTATGGGGTGCTACAAGGAAATAAGGTTTTTAAACTAATTTTATTTATTCTTTGAAAGTTTCACATATATGTATATTCATATATGTACATGTATGTGTATGTATGTATATATGTATATACACACATATACATATGCAATGTCTTTTAATCACATCTACTCTCTTCTCTTCTGCTCCCTCCCTGAGCCAAGACCCAACACATGCTCCTCCTACCTTTGTGTCTAATTCTTTTTTTTTAAATAGTCCATTAAATCCAATTACTGCTGCCTGCATGCACATGGATTCACTGCAGAAGATAAAATGACTCCCCTCCCTCAGCAGCCATCGAGGGCCAATAGCTTCTCCACTAGCGGGAGGCCTCATGAGCCCCTCCTATACCCATGCAGGAATGCTGCTTGGCTTGATCTTGTGCAGGTAATCAATCATAGCTGCTGTAGTCAGTGTGACAGCCATAATGGGTCTGCAGCATTCCCAGTACCCCTCCAATCTTCTAGCTTGTACATTCTCTGTCCTTCTCTTCCGTGATGTTCCCTGCCTTGTTAAGGGTTGACAGAGATGTTCCACTTAGAGCCTAGCATGCAGCAGTCACTTATTCTAAGAACTTTGATCAGCTAGGAGTCTCTGTGCTGACTATTGCCCACTAAGAACCTTTTTTTTTCCTGGCCAAGGTTGAGAGCAGCAATAATTTATGAGCATTCACATCAATATTTAGAAGATCTGTGACATGTTCATTTGACAAAACAACAGTAGTGTGTTGTTGCACACACACACACACACACACACACACACCTATAACCACTCAGTCATGAGTTTTAACCAGGTTTACATCACCAAGCATGAAGCCCTTCCAGTAGAACAGCTCTCAGATCTAATAATAAAGCCATTGGTTACCCCATAACAGTCACACCACTACTGTACCTGTGGGTACATCTTGCTCAGAAACTTAGTACTGCAGCATCCAACATCCACCACTGGATAAGTTACTGATGACTTTTCTCCCCCAGTGACCTGCGTGGTACCTTTTGGCTATGAGTTGGCCACTAAGAAAGAAGTTTCCAGGTCAGTTCCAACTTGATTTCTCTATTTTGAGTCTTCACAATACTACGGATCCTCCTGCCTCCAGAATCCTGAGATTACAAGCATACGCCACCATACTGTTTAGGTAGCGCTGGGGGAGGGATCCAAGCCAGACTTTGTATCTATTAGCCAAGGATTCTACCAACCAACTGAGCCGAATCCTCAACCTGCACCCCAACCCCATTCTGAATGGGTCAGAGTATTGAGTATTGAAGCCAAGTATTCATACATATTAAGCTTTACCCCGCAACTATACCTCTTCACCTCCCTTTCTGAGACAGGGTCTTCCTAAGCAGCAGCCTGGCCTGGAACTCACTATGTGGAGTAGGCCAGCCTCAAACTCCCAGAGATCTGCTTCCCTCTGCCTCCCATATTCTAATCAAGCTTCATTTGTTGTTATAATTATAGGTTGCCACATAATTATAAGAAACAGGACAGGGCCATTGTCCCCTTTACACACTTCCCCAACAACAATACCTACAGAGGTACCTCCGATATCACAACCAGGGCTTTGACACTGACACAGTCGATATAAAAAAGTTTTAGATTTGATTTTTTTTCCTTTTTGTCATTCCCCACCCCATGCTGGCTTCAAAGTCAACATCCTCCTGCCTTGAGCTCCCAAGTGTTGGAATAAGAGCCATGTGCCACTGTGTTAATACACAGAACATTTCTGTCACTCCCAGAGTCCCTTAGATGCCAGGCTCACTTTCTTCTCTTTAGCACATCCTCTTAAGTGTTGGCATCAAGCAGTGAGTTTATTATTATAATTTTGTCATTTCAAGAATGTTTTTTTATACATGGGGCCATGCATTGTGTAACCTTTTACAATTGGCTTTTGTCACTGGGCATGGTTTTCTGTAGACTCAATCAGGCTGTTGTGTTTATCAATACTTCCTTTTTACTGCTGAGTAGTAAGTGTATCGTGACACGGATTGCTAAAGTCTGTTTAATCATTCTCAAGCTTCAAGAGCACCGGGTTTGTTTTCTTCTCAGTTTTGCCTATTACAAATAAAACCGATGAAAGCGTTTCTATACAGATTGTTGCGTAGACTGCCTCGCTTTTACAACCAGCCCAAGGCTAGGCTAGGATTTATGGCTGCTCTTTTTGTTTCTCTCCTTCCTTCGCTTGTTAATAGCTCACGTTTGTGGCTTGTCTGTTACGTGCCAGACCCTGTTCTAAGAACTTTACAGGCATCACTTACTTTTCATAATTACTATCTCCATGTGAGTTAGTGTCTTCCCCAAAGGGCAGATGTGGGAACTAATGATGAGAGAGGCACACAGCCAGCATGTGCCAGCATTGAGTCTGAGTAACCTGGGCTGCCTCCTCCAGTACATTACACAGCCAGGATCCAGTTGACCCAACTTCTTTCCTTATGGAGTAACCCAAGCCCTTCATTTCCAGACAATCTAAACTTGTAGTTTCTGCTCCTTTAGGCTTCTGTTAACTTTAACTATTGGATACAATACATGGGAGTGTTGCATTCCCCCCTCTTCCCTGACCCCATGACAACACCACTTCCTCTAAGTCATCAATCCCCCCATTTAACATCTGCCAGCTAGTCCAGTTGAGTTCCTGCTCATCAAAGCGAATCTTTTTGGAGTGCTGTTCTAGTTTGCTTTCCATTGCTGTGATAAACACTTCGGCAAAAGACAACTTGAAAAGGATCAAGGTCCTATCACAGTCCATCACTGAGGGAAGCCAAGGCAAGAACTCAACCAGGGCAGGGACATGGAGGCAGGAACTCAAGCAGAGACCATGTAGAAATGCTGTTTATTGGCTTGCTCTCCAGGCTTACATAACTTACACCTCCCAGGATCAACTGCCTAAGGGTGGAACTGCCCACAGTGGTGTGGGTCTTCTCACATCAATCATTATCAGGAAAACTCCCACAGACCTATATGATGAAGGCATTTCATCATATAGAGATTGAGAGACTGAGGTTCCCTCTTCCTAGATGACCCTAGATTGTGTTGACTTGACAAAAAACAAACAAAAATCCCTACCCATCACAGGTACAAAACCTATAAACCAGTAGACTGCTGAGTCATGGCCTACAAACTAAATTGTCATGAATGGGTTGTTATGTGTAATAATAAGAGGCTCCATTTTGGCCTGGACCTCTTCCACCTGAGGTCCTGGGCTCATCATGTATTCTGAAAGAGAAAGGATAGCATAGAAGGGTCGTTGGTTCAGGCCATGAGTTCTATTGCAGGCACTCCAACCTCCCAAGGCTTGCAATAGCCTGTTTCTACAAAGCCAGCTACTTCCAAGTCTTGAGTACACCCTATGGGTCTTCATGGAATAGTTAAGAAGTATGTATCCCAGAACCAAGATATCTGAGTTTGAAAAACAGGTATCACTACTCATTCATTGCCTTTAGACCATTTACAAAGGCTTGTCTGTGACTCAGTTCCCATATCTGACCAGTTGCTATGAGGATTAGAAGAGATCATACTTACAGAGAACACTACACACTGGGTGTCCTGGTTGGGTTTTTTTGTTTATTTTGTTCTGTTCTGTTTCCAACTTGACACAAGCTAGAGTTATCTGGGAAGAGGAACCCCAATTCAGGTCTTCTACAAGCAATCTGAGGGGCATTTTCCAGATTGATGATTGATGAGATTGATGAGGGAGGATACAGCCCACTGTGGGCGGTGTCACCTCTTAGTAGGTAGTCCCAGGTGGTATAAGAATGCAGGCTAAGCAAGCCAGTAGTCCTCACTTTTTCAGGGCTTTAATTCCTGCCGTGGCTTTCCCCTGAAGATGGACTTTCCCCTGAAGATGTAACATGTAAGCCAAATAAACCCTTTCCTCCAGCTGCTTTGGTAATGTGGTTTTACCACAGCAATAGAAAGCCAACTAAGAGAGCCTCTGAACTGAGAGCCTTGGTCAGAAACCACAAAGTGTGGAACACCATAACCACACCTGAAACACTCCAGATGCCCACAGATTGTAGACAGAGGTAGCAGGGGGATGGAGCAAGGCAAGCAAAGAAACCAAAACCACATTTCCTTGTAGAGGGAACAACACATTTCTACACCTTCTCTTCTGAAAGAGACCCAGTATAAGCAGCTCTTCACGAGTGGCAAGCTGGTTTGGTAGCTTCTGTGTGCCAAGCAGACCTTCAGCACCAACCTCATCTGGGATGACTTGGTAAGGGGTATTCCATGCTGTAAAGGGGTATTGGCAATATAGAAGTCTGGGAAGGATATGAATGGCATCGTTGAAGCAGGGTGTGCCTTGCCTGCTCATCACAAATGGCTTCTAGAAGGGCTGATGGGGAGTGGCTCTCTAGCCTGGGTTTTGCCCAGAAGGTCCATTTACAGGCCTTCTTCCCAGCCCCTCTTTCCCTAGCCCTCTGATCTTGCCACACCCCAGTCTTTGTACCTAGCCAAAGCCTATGCTCTCTGCCAAGTCAGCTCCAAGGCAGCACAGACCCAGTAAAGACAAGCTCAGGCTGGAATTTGCCCACTGGAGGATTTTCCCTCTCCACTAACTTTCAAGACATTCTCTCAAGGAATTTATCTATTTTTAAATTTATTTTATTTTTATTTATGAGTCTCAGAGGGCATCAGATTGTCTAGAGCTGGAGCTATTCAGTAAGAATTCTAGGAACTGAACCCAGGTCCTCTGTAAGAGCAGCCTGTGCTCTGAGCATCTTTCCAGCTCCACGCACACACGCATGTGTGTGCATGCGTGTGCATGTGTGTGCGTGCACACGTGTGTGTGCATGTGTGTGTGCACGCATGTGCGAGTGTGTGTGTCTGTGTGTGTGTCTGTGTTAAGTAAAGAGGCACTTAATCATTATTTGAATCTGATGCAAAGACCACTGATTTTCTCATGTACACATGGGTTAAACATAGCCCTGACATGCATATAAAAATAAGTAACTAAATGTAAAAATACTTTTAATTAAATGTTTAAAATGTTGTACTCCCCCTGAACATCTATGTTCCTGTGTCATCCCCTTCCCCACATTCTGCATTTTTGTGTTTATAACCCCTGTGTTAAAAAGTAAAAATTATGATTTGATAAAAAAAAAAACTAACAAACAAAAAAAAATTAACACACAGTGTACCCCTGGTTCTGCTGACTTAGTTCCTGACAATCTATTTTCTTGTTCTCAGAAATACTTTAAATTATAAAACGTTATTGTGGTTCGTGTTAGTATGCTGGGTAAAATAATTTTTATTGATCTTATTTTAAACTTCAAAGTTTGTAGTGAGTTAAAATGTCCTTCAACATAATTATATGTTGAAAATAAATTTATTTTCATATTGTAAAATGCTAGTTAATCTGTTGAACATTTTAAAAAACTGGATTCCTTTTTGAGAATTTCATATATGAACACTGTATTTACCTAACTTTCCTCTTTCTTCCTTTCTCCCACTCTTCCCAACCCCCATACTTTTTAAATACATTTTATTATTTAATTATTGTTTATATATGTATACATGTATAAGTATATATGTTTATACAAATATTGATAAATAAAGTGTTTTAAATTTGAAAAAAAATGTTGTTTTATAACATTTTTATTGTGGTTAAAATGCTAAATGTACCTTGTCAGCATTCTTTCATATTCTTTTTTTTAAATGTGTATGCGTGTCTGTCTGTGTGTGTCTGTGCACCACGTGCATGCAGTGCCACTTGAAACCCTGGAACTAGAGTTACAGATGGTTGTGAGCTACCATGAGGTTGTGCTGGGAATTGAACCTGGGCCCTCCGGAGAAGCAGCCAGTGCTCTTAACTGCTGAGCCATCTCACCGACCCTCTCTTTGACATATTAACTCTACAGCTCACTGGTGCTAAGCACAGAAACATTGCTGTATCACAGGCTTTCCAGAAATCAGTCTCAAAAGAGCCCCTGCCTTCAGTACTGGCACTGAGACAGGTGGATTTCTGTGAGTCCAAGGCTATCCTAGTCTACATACCGAGTTTCAGGCTAGCCACAGCTGTATAAGGAGACTCTGTTTCAAAAAAGGGGAAAGGGGCTTTTTCCTATTGCAACAACTACAGTTATGTTTAGCACACAATTGGTGCTTTTTTGCATATTTTTTTCTCTCAGTTTTTCAAACTATTCTGTCTCTCTTGCAGAGATAAAAGTGAGGTACAGAAAGGTTAAATCCTGTGCCCCAATTTGTACCTAGTAACTGCTGAAACTACAACACAGGCAGCGTAGTTCTAAAAGCTTTGCCCTTGATCTTTTCATTCTGGGCCTCTGAGCTGGTGGTATGCGGAGGGAACACCTATACACACATCCCCTATACACCCACAACCCCACCGCACCCCCATAAGCCAGGCTGGAATGTTCTCTTCTGTATCTGTCATGCATGAGTACTCCTGAATCCCCAGCAGTGGGCGGAGGAAGGAGAGGTTATCCACAAGCTGGGCAGACCTTGGATCTGCAGCCTCCCTCTGCCCTCAGTGTAGGCTCAGGCTCGGCCTGAGCATGAGGGTCCTCTGGGCTGGCTCTTTTGGTAGATCAGTTAATCCCTGCTTTGGGAGGAAGGATGAGTCATAAGGTCATCTGATGTCCCATGATCCTGTGTTTGTTTTTCGTTAAGACCCAAAAGCCCCTCAGTGGTTAATGATTTCTCAAGGAAAGAGCTAGTACTTGATGAAGTGGGCTATGTCCACACCCTCCAGGTCGCCAGAGACATTGAACCGGCTTGCCGGCCTCACATATTGCCTGGTTTGCGGAGCACCGCTGGATCTGCTGAGTCACAGGCCCAGGTGGCAGGTGTGACCAAACTTCATCTGGAAGCAGTCAGAGAGCCTTTCTTGTTCCACTCGGAGGACACTACCTCTGCCCCTCAAGTTCCAAGTGATACCCTGGACTCACTGGGCCTGGGGACTTCTGCCCCACACCTGCCTTCCCTGCTCAGCCAAAGCTCACTGTGCAAGGCTCCGCACATAAAGCTGTCATACGCTTGGTCTTGGTTGCAAGGATGCTTGAGAGAAGCTAACCTTTTGCCTCTAACCAAATACTATTTTTAAAAAAGTGCCAGATACACTGACCAGCCCTCTAAGCAGTAATCCCAAATGATATGACTAGACCCTAAACCCTAGTGTGAAGGACTACCTATGAGACTGGGTGACTTTAGTGTCCAGTGAGGTAGAGGCTACAGGCCGAAGAATCTGAAGCCAGAACCAGGAATCAAACCCTGGGCTCTGCCTCGAGTGACTTTCGGTTACTTTCCCTTTCTCAGCAGCTACTTCCTGGTTTGTAAATTGGACCTAATGGCAGTACCCGCTTTATAGAGTTGTTTGGAGGTTAAGGGGGACCACATAAAGAGCTTAGAGGAGTTAGTGTCAGCCTTTATGGGAGTGGGTGTGGTTCATCCTTCTACCCCAAAGGGCTTAGGGTAGGGCTGAGGAGGCAGTAAACGTTTAACAACCGGTAACTCTTATTACTGCCTATGTTTTGCCTGCTAGTCCAGGTAGTTCCATGATGCTGGAATTCCCACGAGGCTCAGCATGCCACTTTTACTTCTGACAGGTATTGGCAAATAGGGCTCCCATCGACCCATTCACAAGTCCTGAAGAGTGTGCCCTTTCTTCATAGTCTCGCCAAGGCTGAGGCGTATTGTTTTTGAAGGTTTATTTTCTTTTAAATTATGTGTACTGTATACTCCGTTTGTGGGCATGTGTAGGTGCCCACAGGGGCCAGGGGCATCTGATCTCCTGGAGCTAGAATTACGGGTAGTTGTAAGCTGCCTGGGAACCAAACTTGGGTCCTTTTCCTCTGGAAGAGCAGTTATGTAATTATAACTGCAGAGCCATCTCTCCAGCCCTGTTGGGTTTAATCTTTAAGATTTTTGCTCATCTACTAGGCAACATCATTATGTTCTTTCAGTATTTCAGTTTTTAAATTATGCATACCTTCAGGCTCAGTAGAATACTTAGACACACATGACTATCAATCTTCAACCCCAAAAGAAAAGGCAAATAAATAAATTAGTGTAAAAATCTATAAACACTAGGAAAAGTAAAATATCTCTAAAATCCAAGCTTTCAAAAGCCAGGCATGGTGGCACAGGGATGGGACACCAGCACTGGAGAGATGGAGGCACAGGAACTGCCTCAAGTTCCAGGCATCCAGAGCTACCTAGAAGGGTGGGCAGGGGAGGGAAGTGTAGCTCAAGTGTTGGCTCAGAGTGCTGGCTCAGAGTGCATGGGGTCCTGGGTCACTCCCCAGCACCACACAAACCAGACGATTCCTGCACTCAGCAGGGCAAAAAAAGGTGACTATTGTTAGTTATACTTGTATGATAAAGGAAGGTTTATCTCTACAAATTATTTCCTATTTGCCTATAAATACATAAATGTATATGATAATTAGTCTAGCTCATTTAAATTCATATATATATTTTTAGTTGAAATGAGGTCATAGTTTCCTCCTCTACCCAACTGCATTTTTTTTTTCTGTTTTTTAATACAGAATACTTTACAAATTCATGTGCCATCCTTGCATAGGACCATGCTAATCTCTGTATCATTCCAATTTTAGTATCCCGGCTGAAGAAGTAAGCAAGCACCTCAGCCACATTTCTTGGCTGTCCCCCTGTGTCATCCACACACAAACTACTTCACGGTGGCTTGATACTGCACATTCGCCAAGACGTCATAATAACTGGGCAGTGTCACTGCTCTGCATCGGCTGCTCTGCCCACGTGTTTTCATTGTTATGCGGTGCTGCAGGGATCACCCTGTTCACACTTGCCTGTTTCCATAGAGATCTCAGACATGGATTTTCATGTGAAATTTGCTAGATGTATGCATCCTAAAATCACCAATTTTATACTTTGGGCAATAACACAGAAATGCCAATTCCCACCCACTCCTAACCTCGAATATTATCAACTTTAAAATTTTACTATTTATTGATTTCTTTGTTTGTTTGTTTATTGGAGGGTGGTGTGGTGTCATGGCACTTATGTGTAGATTAGAGGACAACCTCTTGGGAGGGTGTTCTCTATCCACACTGTGGGTCCCAGGGCTGGAACTCAGGTGACAGACTTGCCGGGAAGTGCCTTTACCCCCTGCCTGCTCAGCTTGTTGTTACTGTTATGTCAGAGTCTATGTAGCTCAGGCTGGCCTCAAACTCTGAATTCTCCTGCTTCAGCCCCCTAAGTGATGGGGTCCCAGGGGTGCACCACCTATCCAGATACTTTGTAATGTTGATATTTATGCTCACTGGTGCTTTAACAAGTCTTTCTCTAATCACTAATGAAATCCAGCTTGTGTTTTATGTTTGTCAGCCACTCAACTTTGATTTTCTGGTCCTAGGTCTATTCTCCCTTTTCACCTCCTCTCCTCATATCCTTCTTTCCTTCCAACAGAAATATATTCTTCTCCTGTAGCCATAAGACAAGAGGGGACTCCAATCAAGATGTTCACAGGCCCTGCTCCCTTTGATGTTTCTGGGAAAGAGCCCCTCCTTGCTGCTCTTAGCTTTGGCAGCACTTGCTGATCTCTGGCCTTCCTTGGCTCAATGTTAAATCAATCCAGCCTCCACCTCCGCAGCCACACAGAGATGGCGGCTACCTTGTCTGTTGTTTTTTCCAGCAGGTTGATTGGTGACTGTGCTCAGCACAGTTGTTTTAAGTCTTTTTTTTTTTTTTTTTTTTTTTTTTTTTTTTTTTTTTTTTTTTTTTTGGTTTTTCGAGACAGGGTTTCTCTGTGTAGCCCTGGCTGTCCTGGAACTCACTCTGTAGACCAGGCTGGCCTTGAACTCAGAAATCTGCCTGCCTCTGCCTCCCAAGTGCTGGGATTAAAGGCGTGCGCCACCACCACCCGGCGTTTTAAGTCTTTTGAAACCTAGATTAGTTTAGTCTTTGAGGATGTGGCCACTGGTAGGTTTCTTATGCTCTAATCACTCCTGCATATATGCAGTCACTGGACTTAGTGGGCTATCTAGAAGATGAAAAAGAAAAAGGGGGAAGAAGAGAAAACGATGATATCAAGTTGAAGGGAAGACATACTACACGGTGTAGGGGTCGGGTGGGGGGAAATGTGGGTGTGGATATAATTGTATTGCAGTGTATTCCTGTCTAACATTCTCAAAGGATAAAAAATAAGTTAAAAGGCCCTAACAAGTTTGGTTTCTAGGCAGCCTTTGGTCAGTTGGGCAGGAAGTCTGGAGTGCCCATGTCTCACACTTTTATCCAGAGAAGGCTTTCAGTATTGCTGCAGCATCAGATGGACCCTGGGAAGAGCTTAGTGGGAATGAGCAGCTCCGTACTATGTAGCAACACAGATGGGACACCCAGGCCAGGTGACCCATGTTCCTTTTGATCTCAACATAGAACTGAGTCCTCCTGGGCCACTGGGAGAGGGATAGATCCCCTGCCCTCTTCCCAGGCCACACATAGTTACTGAGGTGAGAAAGGGTGCCCTGGGCTCCCTAGAGGGTAGGAATTTGCTTCTGCCTGTCCCGAGGCTTAACAAGGAAACAGTGAATTGGGGTAAGCATGACTCTAGGGACTCCAGGTCTTTCCCAGCCCCAAAGTGAAGAGATTTCATTTTCCTTTGGATATTCTAAGGTTTGAAACCTATTCAAGATGGAAGCTTTATTAGGGAGTTTGATCGCTTAATTTAAGCCATTAACTGAGACACATTTCTTCACTCCCAAGCTCTTAACTACAAAGGTGTTAGCCAAGTCTGTGAAGCCGGAGTCTGTTGCATAAAAGCTGTTTTATGGCTTTTGTCTCAACTCTTCTGGAGCCAGGCTTGGCACAGTAGGAGAGTCAGAGAGAGGGTGCTCCGGGGAAGCTTGCACCCTGAGTTCCTGTGGTCTGCACCCCTTCCTCTCCCAGACTGCACAGCTGCATGTCCCATCTCTCCTACACTGCATGTACAACAGAGGGCCTGACTTCTGAGTCAGCCACACCCCTCTTCACTTAAATGGAAAGTCAGGGTCTTAGGAGATTTATTAAGTGGTACAATGAACTCGGGTAAATACCTCACAGTGGTGAGAATCTATTAGTTTAGATATGATAATGGTATTATAATTTTGTTTACTTATTGTAACAGTTGAAGAAACGTGTTTATTGGATATGAGGAAACACACACATGCAACAGACACAAAGAGAAAAGACCCTCTGCAAAGCAGAGGCAGGAATCATAAAGCTGAAAGTCCCATATGTAATTTTAAAACAATGTTTTGTTGTTGTTTGTGTAATTTTGAGACAGGTTCTCACTATGTACCTAAGGCTAGCCTCGAACTCATGGCAATCCTGCCTCAGCCTTTTGAGCATTGGAATTATAGGTGTGAGACTCATGACTAATTAAAAAGTCTTGTTCTTATTCTTCCTCTTCCTCCTCTTTTTCCTCTTCTTCCTTCTCCTCTTCTTCTTCCTCCTTTGAGTGAGGATCTCATGTAGCTGAGGCTGGCCTCAAACTCACTAAGAACCAGAGGATGAAATTGAACTCTTGATCCTTCTGTCTTAAAGTCCTAAGCACTGGGATTGCAGGTGAGCACCCACTACACCAGGTTTTTTGTGTTGCTGGGGGTTGAACTCAGACACTCTACCAACTGAGCTACACCCCCAGGCAAGAATTCTTATCTTAAAGATCTGTAATCTAAAATATTTACTCGTGTTTGTTTTTAGTTTTTTTTAGCTAGGCACACAAGAGGCTGAGCCAGGTGAACCTCCTCGAGTTAAGAGCCTACTTTGGTCTACACAGCAAGTTCCAGAGTTTATAGTGAGAACCTGTCTCAAATGAATGGATAAATAAATAAAGCTCTAGGTGGAAGTTGGGTGCAATGGTATATACCTGTAATTCATTTGAGAGAGGTAGAGGCAGAAGGATCTGTAGTTTAAGGCTAGCCTAAACCACCTATGGAGTTCGAAGGCAGCCTGGGCTTCACAATACCCTGTCTCAAAGAGAAATAATTCAGGACAAGAAAGATGACTCAGTGGTTAAGAGCACTTGCTGCTGCATCATGAGGGTTGGAATTCAGATCTCAGCATCCACACAGGGTCAGGGGCAGCTCACCACCTGTAACTCCAGCTCCAGGGGATCTGACATCCTCCAGCCTAGACTGTACACCAAACACACAGGTGCAAAAATAAATGATAACCGTTAATAATAAAATAAATAGCTGGGTGTGGTGATGCATGCCTTTAATCCCAGCACTTTGGAGGCAGAAGCAGGCAGATCTCTGTGAGTTTGAGGTCAGCCTGGTCTACAGTGTGAGTTCCAGGACAGCCAGGGATATATACACAGAGAAATCCTGTCTCAAAAAAAGGAGGGGAAGTGAAAGAAAAAAGGGGGAAGGAAGGGAAGAAAGAAAAGAAAGGAAAAAAGGAGGAAAAATTTGGTATTTAAGAACATGTACGCCGGGCAGTGGTGGTGCACGCCTTTAATCCCAGCACTTGGGAGGCAGAGGCAGGCGGATTTCTGAGTTTGAGGCCAGCCTGCTCTACAGAGTGACAGCCAGAACTACACAGAGAAACCGTGTCTCGAAAAGAAAAAAAAAAAAAAAAAAGAACATGTAAAATAATCTTATTTTTACCTTGTTTTATAGGTTTACAAAAAGGAAAAGCCAGGCAGTGGTAGCATGTTGGGAGCCAAGTCCTAGCAGAAAGCGGCTATCATCTTTGCAACCATCTCGGGCCATATACCCTGACAAGAGACTTGTTTTTCAACAGTCCACAACAGCTGAGCACACTCTGATAAACATCTTGTTTATCCCACATATCTTGTTTTGCTGTTTAGTGCCCACAGCTGCAAGGCACACGTGGTAACGTATCTTCAGCTGCACTCCCCTGCTTGTGCTTATATATACCCAGGATTTTCTTTCAATAAAGGGGACTTGACCAGACTCTCTATCTTGTCTCCATTCTTCCCATCTCTTGCCCTTCCATCCTCACTCTCTCTCTTGCAGACCCCGTTGACTGACCTGCTTGGGCCGGGTTAGTGGTGCATGCCTTTAATCCCAGCACTTGGGAGGCAGAGGCAGGCAGATTTCTGAGTTCGAGGCCAGCCTGGTCTACAGAGTGAGTTCCAGACAGCCAGGGTTATGTGGAGAAACCCTGTCTCAAAAAAACAAAAAACAAACAAAACAAAGAAGGAAAAAATGTGAATAACTTAGCTTTTCCTTCCTAGTGTTGTTTTGATCTCTAAGACTGAGAATGGATGATTACATTAAAATTCTCTTTTTTAAGATTTATTTATTTTATGTATATGAGTACATTGTAGCTGTCTTCAGAAGAGGGCATCAGATCCCATTACAGATGGTTGTGAGCCACCATGTGGTTGCTGGGAATTGAACTCAGGACCTCTGGAAGAGCAGTCAGTGCTCTTAACCGCTGAGCCATCTCACCAGACCCTAGAATTCTTATTATTAACCTTTGTCTGTCTACTGATTACTGTGTATGTACATAATATGTATGTGGATGCACTGTAAATCAGAGGGTGACTGGCCCCCGTCAGCTGCCTTTGAGTGGGTTTCTGGGACTGAATTCAGATCTTGGGTGGCAAATATATTTACTTGTGGAGGCATTTTGCCAGTTTTTCTTCCTCTACCACCTCCTCCCCCTCTTCCTCCTCCTGTTTTATTTTCTGTGGGGAGGGCGCTGGTGAAACCAGACCTTGCATATGGCACTAAGCTATCCCTGATCCTCTTTTTCACTTTTACTTCAAGACATGGTTTCACCCAAGTTGCCCAGGCTAGTCTTGAATTCATCCTGTAGTCCAGGCTTGTCTTGAATTTGTAATTGTTTGCCTCAGTCTATGCCACCAGACCTAACTCTTTATGGGTTTTAGACGGTGTCTTCTATAACTCAGACTGTCCTCAAACTTCCTGTATACCTGAGAATGACTTTGAGCTAACCCTCCTCCTCTGTCTCTCAAGTGCTTGGGTTTCAATCATTCACTACCACCAAATAATTGTTAACCTTCTTATAAAAGTTCTGAAATCAAAAGGTCTACTGCTTGGTAAAATTATATGGATAACTTATTGCCCAAGCTACTGAATAGAAAAAGAAAAAAAAAAAAAAAAAAAAAAAAGAAGAGGGTGGCCCAGTATCAAAGGTGAAATTACATGGTAGTAAACACATTTCATGTGGTTTCTCCTTGTTGTCTGGCACTGCCTAAGGCGTTTACGATACCTATCACCTTTGTCAGTGCACACCAGACCCCACCACAGCCTTTGGTCATATCTCTGCTATTTCTGCAGTAGTTTACTGCCACTGAAATGAGATCTGCAGCACCGGGGATGTAGCCACTGGTGGAAAGCTTGACGAGCATGCAGGAAGCCCTGAGGTTCATTCCAGCAATGAATAAACCTGGCATGGTGGTACATAACTGTAATCTCAGCACACAGGAAGCAGAGGCAGGAAGAGCAGAAGTTTAAGGTCATCTTAAGCTAAATAGAAAGTCAGAGGTCAACCTGGCTAGAGATTCCATCATCAGGAAGGAAAGAAGGTCGGCCTATAGTTAATCTAAGAGACAGCATTTCCCACTTACTATATCAAAATACTATATAAAAATCCAACTTTTGATTGATCTTTGGTTTTTTTTCAAGATTTATTTATTTTTTTTATGTAAGTACACTGTTGCTCTCTTCAGACACATAAAAAGAGGATATCAGGGCCGGGCAGTGGTGGCGCACGCCTTTAATCCCAGCACTTGGGAGGCAGAGGCAGGCGGATTTCTGAGTTCGAGGCCAGCCTAGTCTACAGAGTGAGTTCCAGGACAGCTAGGGCTACACAGAGAAACCCTGTCTCCAAAAACAAAAACAAAAAAAGAAGAGGGCATCAGATCCCATTACAGATGGGTGTGAGCCACCATGTGGTTGCTGGGAATTGAACTCAGGTCATCTGGAAGAGAAGTCAGTGCTCTTAACCATTGAGCCATCTCTCCAGCTCCTTATAAGTCTGCTTTCTTATAACATTTAGAACCTCCAGGCCACAAAAAAGTCACCAGCCACAATGATCTGAGACCTCCCCCATCAATCACTAATTAAGAAAATTAGTGATTTTCTTAATTGCGTTGCCTATAGGCTAATCTTATGAAGGCAACCCCCTCCTCTCTAATGACTCTGGCTTGGGTCAAGATGACATAAAACTCGTCAGCACAGACACTCATATCCTGCCCTTCTTTACATTTTTCCCTTAATGCTTTTATTTGGGCTTTTCCTTACAAAAGGACCATGTGCTTATTTAAACACACACACACACACACAAAATATATATAAAATGACAACGGGGAATCATCCCCTCTTTCATCTGCTCCAAGTAGGTGACAGTAGGTACCGCTTGGACTGTAAATCCTCCTAGTTCCTCTGCTGCAGGGACAGGGTCCTCACTGCTCCACTCATGACCATCCTTTCTCAGTCCTGTACACAGCTGCTTCTTCACTTCGGTTCCCTAGCACAGAATCAGGCTGGCTGTCCTGGGACTTCTAAGAAACAAACCCCCATAGTCTTAGTATTATTTCAGGATCTTCCACTTCCTAGTCTCCCTTTCCCCCTCAAGACCAAATAAAGCAAAGGAAACAAGGCAGGGCTGCAAGAACTGTGTGTGCCGGGTCAGAGAGGCTGGTGAGCCCCCTGCTCTGCATCTCCCAGTGGCCTTGACCCTGTCTGGGCCCTTTGCTTCCTCACAGATAACAAGAAGATGGTCTGTCCTAAAGACTAGATGTACTGATGCAAGCCAATTACTTTTTTTTTCCTCCCTATATCTTTTTTTGTGTGTGTAAGTGTCTGTGTGCCTGGGTGGTCATGTGTGCACCTGTGTATGCAGGTGCAGTGCACAGAAGTTGACCTTGGCTTTTTGTGCCAGTGCTGGGGACCAAACTCAGATCCTCATTCTTACTAGATGCCTTACTTATGTCCTGTTGTGACAAAATACTCTAACAAAAGCAACTTAAGAGTGGAAGGATCGGGCTGGAGAGATGGCTCAGCGGTTAGAAGCACTGTCTGCTCTTTCAGAGGTCCTGAGTTCAATTCCCAGCAACCGCATGGTGGTTCACAACCTCTGTAAGGGGATCTGATACCCTCTTCTGGTGTGTCTGAAGGCAGTGACAGTGTACACTCACATATATAAAAAAATAAATAAATCTTTTTTAAAAAATGGAAAGATTGGTCCGCAGAGAAGGTTCAGAGGTTAAGAACACTGGCTGTTCTTCCAGAGGATCTGAGTTCAGTTCTCAGAATGCACATGGAAGGTCATAACTTTCTGTAATTCCAGTGCTAGGGCATCCACACCTTCACACAAACATACAGACAGGCAATAGACCAATGCACATGAAATATAAATAAATACATCAAGCTAGGTGGTGGTGGTCCATGTCTTTAATCCCAGTACTTGAGAGGCAGAGACAGGTGAATCTCTGAGTTCAAGGCCAGCCTGGTCTACAGAGTGAGTTTACAGGGAACCCCTGGCTCAGAAATTAATTAATTAACTAATTAATTAATTTTTAAAAAAAGAGAAAGAGAGGGCCAGGTGGTGATAGTGCATGCTTTTAGTTCTAGCAGTTGGGAGGCAGAGGCAAGTAGGTGTTTGGATTCAAAGCCAGCCTGGTGTACAGAGAGAGTTCCAGGACAACCAGGAGTACACAGAAGAACCTCGTCTCAACAACAACAACAACAACAACAACAAGTAAAGAACATAAAACAAAAGGGAGGGCTGTGGCTGTGGAGATGGCAGCAGTTAAAAGCACTTGCTGTCTTTGCAGAGGACCTGGGTTCCATTCCCAGCACCCACATGGTGGCTCACAGCCATCTGTATGTCCAGTTCTAGGGGATCCAATGCTCTCTTCTGGCTTCCTTGGGCACTAGGCATACACCTGGTGCACAATAATTGCAGACAAATATCCATACACATAAAATAGGTCTTTAAAAGAAACATGTCAGGAAGTCAAAGAGGCAGACGTTGAAGCGCCTTCTCACAGTGCACCTGTGTTCAGGGAGAAGAGGGAGCTGGAAGCTTGCCACATGCCTTCTCCATTTTATTCAGCTTAGGACACAATCAAGAAAAAACAGGTAAAGAGCTGAAAGTATCCTTCTTCCCTGGCCTTAAAAAGGCATGCAGCAGAAAGCCTGGCCCTAAGGAGTGTTAGGTCTTCCTGCCTCAGAGATCTGGACTAGAAGTGGATCTTCCCGCTTCAAACTATGCCCTCCCCACTGCCCCAAAATCCCTCAGAGGTATGCTCCTACATTTTTGGGTTTTAGGTAATTCCAGATGTAGTCAAGTTGACAACCAAGAACAGCCATCAAACTCTGAGACTTTGAACTCATGATTCTCATATGGCAGCCTCCAGTGACACAGAATTGCAGGCTTGGACCACCAGACACAATTTCTTTCTTTTTTTCTTTTTCTTTTTTAAAGACTTATTTTATGTGAGTGTACACTTCAGACATACCAGGAGAGGGCATCAGATCTCATTACAGATGGTTGTGAGCCACCATGCGGTTACTGGGAATTGAACTCAGGCCCTCTGGAAGAGCAGATGGTACTCTTAACCACTGAGCCATCTTTCCAGCTCCAGGCACAATTTCTTCTGTCTTCTCATTTGTAAGTTATTTTGGGGATCAGCTTCAGCATCTCCCTTCCTTCTCTTCACTGGGTTTAATTTTTTTCCACCATCCTCGCATCTCATCCATCTGAAACCTGTTTAATGGGCCTAAGGAGTATGGCTGAAGGTGAGTGTAAGGGGTGCACTGGGAGCAGCCTGACCTCCTGTGGCATGCCCCACGTCAGGACCTCCACTTCCATGCTCAGAGCCCAGGGCCAAAGTTCAACATTAACTAGACGCTAGACCTCTCCCTCCTCCATAGCTGCCATGGCCTGGGCTTTGAAACAACAGCAGCAAATGCAGGCCCCACCCCTGGGCCTGCCGTGGGCGGGGTACTGGCAAGATGGCAGCACACAGGGTTAGCTTTGGGTACTTCCTAGCTACCATCACTCGCTGTGAACACCACATCAGTCTGGTTGGCTTCTGGCTAGAGAAGGGCAAGCTAGATCAGGGAGTGAGCCCTTCAGCTCCTGAGAAGGATCCACAGCAGCTGCTGCTGGGAGTGGGAAGAGGTCCTTCCATGTCAACTCTGGAAGCCCAAGGCCCTGGGGTTGTTCTGTTAGCAGCTGGTTTCTCTCCCCGGACTGTGTCTCCCTTGACTGGATTGGGACAACTTCTCCCTAAAACAGTTTCATCAGCTCTGAAGCAAGAGGTCACTGAGAAAGCAGCAGACAGAAGTTAGGGTTGCTGCGAAGAGACTGCCAAGACCAGCCAGGTCAGAGTGCAGGACCAGAAACAAACCGGTTGTCAAAACAGACTCAAGGACAAACAAAACTCCCCACTGCCTCTTTTGAATTTATTGATTTAGGAGGGCAAGTGAGGAAGCAGCCTCAGGACGGCACACACTAGGCCAGCTTAGCAGCCTCAGGGCAGCTACACACTCAAGGCTGATGGTGGGCAGAGAAGAAGATACTACAGAGAGCCAAGAAACTCATTTTTTGTTGATCTTCTCCACCCCCTTAAATCATTTAAAAAATAGTTATTTACTTAATGTGTATGTGTGTGTGCCTGAATGTATGGATGTGCACCATGTGCCTATAGAGGCCAGAAGAGGGCATTAGATTTCCTGGAAGTTGCATTTCTTGTGAGCCACCCATTGTAGGGTGCTGGGAACTGAACTATCTATGTCTTCTGCAAGAGCACCCCACTCCTACCCCTTTATTTCTTCTTTTAAATACTGATATATATATCAGTAATAAATGTGATTGATATATATCACAGCCCCCACTTAAATAGTTTTTGTAATTCCAGGTTGGAAGCTTATGTCTTGAAGCCACAGAAGGAAGGTCTAGCTTGACATTTACTATGTAGACCAGGCTGGCCTCTGACTCCATGTTGAGATTACAGGTGTGTGCCACCACACCTAACTAGAGGAACTTTATGATGGGGAAATGAGCTTTCCGACAGGATTCTGAGGGACAGGTGACCAGTGCACTAAGCCCTGCTTGCACCCCACCCCCACCCCTTCCTTTCTTCCCTTCATGAAATGCACTTATATCTGATACCTACATACAGTGAGTTAACGCCCTGCCAACAGAGGCCTGCCTTCTTTCGATTCTAACTGTCCCTAGAGCTATTTCTAGTGGTGATCTTGAGCCTGTGTTACCCATGTCCCTCTTCGATGAAAGCCTCACCTCAGAGCTTTTATCTAAGATGAAAGTAGTATCTACAGACAGTTGAATTCCCTGAAGTGTGTGGACAGGAGCTTTCCCGGGGCAAGCAGCTCCTGCTGAGGACAGTGGCACCCTTGCTTCATGGTGGAGAGAGTTCCATTGTCCTCTTGCTGAGCCCCTCAAACACAGACTTCTCTAGATGAAAGGCAGCCCTACATGGGGTTAACAAGATCAGGCCTCAGCCTAGCTTTGAGGAGCCCTGTTAATGGGCCTCAGTGGCAGAGGATATGTCTAATCCTGTTGGGACTAGATGTAACAGGGTGGGGTAGTACCCAAGGGGGGCTTCCCCTTCTCTGAGGAGAAGGGGAGGAATGGGGGAGGAGTTTATAAGGGCAGGACTGGGTGGAAAGGAGGAGGAGGGGGCTGTGATCTGGATATAAAGTGAATAAAAAAAAAACAAATTATTGAAAAAAGAGAAAGAATTCTTCAGCAAGCAGTGGTTTACTCTTGCATGTTACAGCTGCAGGCTTAATAGCCAGAGCAGACACTTACTATTCAGGCTACAGGACCCAGCCCAAAACAGGCAGTGCCCCTGCACATTTTCTGTCAACGCCCAGTTGGAGACAGTAGCATCTGTTGGCCTCCTCTCTGACCCTGCATCCAGCCCCTCAGGGCAGCAGACTCTGCGGCAAGGGGAAGGTAGTTCACTTTCACCTCCTGAGGTTTAGGAGAGTTGTAGTAATAGTAATAATAATAGTAATAAAATTGGCAGTAATAGCAAGCACTAGGCTTCCCCCCACTTCAAAGCTCAAGGCTCATGAGTGGCTGTGGGAAAAGTGGAACCCAGGCTCAGTCCTCAGCCTTGGCTCTGTTGGGCAGCTGCTGTGGAAAGGTGTGGGGGAGGGGTCTGGGTGATCAGAACTGTCTTTGGAGCATGAATGTCTAGAAGAGGACAATCTTCAGAGAAAGCTGGCATTCGACACAGTAGGAACAAACAGATCCACAGCCTGGGTACCCCGAAATGTCCACGGGCATGGCCAAACACACAGACGTGCATTTGAAGGCACAGGAACATGTGAATGCATACATATCCTCTCAAACACGGCTTCTACTTATATGGACACACACAAGCATGTACACATCCAGACAGAAGCACATACAAATTCACACTCCTGCATTCACAAACATAAAGGCACGTGCATAGGAACCCACAGGAGAATGCTACACAGGCACACAAACTTAATACATACCCAGGTACCCACTAATGGCACAGATGTATTTGTAGGTGTACATGCATGTACGTGTGTTCACGTGCACACTCACACACGCGCACACACACACACACACACACACACCCTGTAATTTGAACAGCTAGGCCACTTGATATTGTCCTGGCCAGCTGCCCTGTATAGTTTACCCTGGAAGGCAGCCAGGTCCCTCCTCTTGCTCCACCTCTCCCCCAATTGGTTGCATAAATTCCCTCCCTTTGCCCCTTGCCTTGCAGCCTGCCTTCACTACCAGCACTGGTCTCTGCTGAGCTTCTGCCCATTTCTGGTAAATCCTGCAAGACCCGAGTGTCAGCCAGCATTATGGGTAAGGAAAGGGGTCCCAAACCATGCACAGGCCACCCATAGTTTGGTGGGTCCCCCTCCCTCCAGGAAATGACTGGAAACTGGGGAGGGCAGTGAATTGAGAGTCGGACTCTTGTCCCTACCCTGCAGGCATGCGCAAAGCAGCTCAAGGGAAGGCTTCATGCACACTGTTTTTCAGCCTAGCCTCAGTTTTAAGGAACAAACAGGGTCTGGCAGAAATGGTGGTCCATGAATCCCACCCAGCCTCAGCAGGGGCAGGGGCAGGGGCAGGTTGTCACCCTAGTAAATAAAGGATTCTGGTTTTAGCACTGGGTCAACAGATTGGGAGGGGGCTGTTACAAAAATCACAGCCTGGTTCTCTCAAGCTGCTTCACGTCACCAGTCAACGGGGGAAGCCAGGGGCAGCCACACCAGCCCACTGAGGACCTGTTTCTGTGCCCCTCCCAAGTCCACAGCTCTCTTATCCTTTTGCCTGTGAGGTCCTGGCTGAGAGTCTGGGTTTGGGAAGGAATGTTGAGGTCCTGCTTCCGGTGGAGCTGGCTCTCCCAGGGATAGTAGAAAGACCAGTAGACAGCCTGGCACAGAAAACCCACTTGAACTTTGCCTGGGTTCCCCAAACGCAAAATGTCATAGACCTTGCTTAAAATGCTTAAGACTGGAGGATGCCACATAGAGAAAGATGGTGCCACAGGCGACTTAACAGCCTGGACAAAGCCTGGGGTGGTGGGACAAACCTCCTCCATTCCTCTCCTCTTCTTAAAGATGTTTTTTTTTTGTGAACATTTGTCTATATGTACATGTGTAGCACATGTGTGTCTGTGCCAACTGGGGCCAGAAGATGTCAGACAGTTCTGAGTTCCATGTGTGTTGAGAATGAACGGGGTCCTCTGCAAGTGCTCTTAATCCTTGAGCCATCTCTTCAACCCTAGAACAGCCTTTGTTGTTGTTGTTGTTGTTGTTGTGAGTTTATTTGTTCCTGTTTGGTTGTTTGGTTGTTTGCTTTTTGAGTCAGGGTCTCACTGTGTAGTCCTGGCTGGGCTGGAACTCATTGTGTAGGTCAGGCTGATAGATCCTCTGGCCTCTGCCTCATGAGTGCTGGACTTCATGCAGTTCACTCCTTTAAGTCAGTGTGTGGCGGCTCATACCTGTCACCTCCGTGCTCAGGAGGCTGAGGCAGAAGGATCTTGGTGAGTTGGAGGACAGCTGGAGCTACATGGTGAGTTCCAGGTAAAGCCAGGCTCCCTGACTCTCCAACGCTGTTGTAGCCTCTCTACTTCCTGCACCTAGATGTGGATCTCCCTGGCAGCAGAAGAGGCTGCTCCAGACTTCATGGCTTTCTTAGTGTTTTCTTACATTTTTACTTGGTTTTGTTTGTATAGGTGTTTTGCTTGCATTTATGTGCACCACACATGTGCCTTTGTTCGTGAGGAGGCCAAAGAGGGTGTTGGATCTCCTGGAACTGGAGTTACAGTTCTCAGTCACCATGTGGATGCTGTGAATCAAATCTGGGTTCTTTGTAAGAGCAGCCATTGCTCGTAACCTGAACCACGTCTCTAACCCCTCTCCAGCCCTGAACCACGTCTCTAACCCCTCTCCAGCCCTGAACCACGTCTCTAACCCCTCTCCAGCCCTGAACCATGTCTCTAACCCCTCTCCAGCCCTGAACCACGTCTCTAACCCCTCTCCAGCCTGCCTGTGGACCTGGGCCAGGCCAGGAGGCAGAGCTCCGCTTCAGGATTTCTTTCACCCAACATGAGCCCCTGTTCAACTCCTACACAGCTGGGCCCACACTCAAAAAGCTGGAATCTTGGTGACTATCTTGTCAGACTGTAGGATCCAGAAGGGCCTCTCCCTACAGCTGTGTAGGAAAGTAGAAAGTAGCCTAAGGACACACAGCTGGTATCAGTCTTGACCAAACACAAACACTCCCTGGCTTTAGATTGGTTGTGTAATCCTGGGTGTAACCAGCAGCCTGGCTCAGGACCCTAACTGGATGGAGGAAGTCCCCAGGCCCCACCCTGGATGAATCTGGTGGAAGATGCAGCCAGTCCCATTCCCTAGGGCTGCTCCTCAGAACAGACCCCAGAAGGCTGCCCACCTGGTTTGGGTCTCGCAAAGACCCCTCCAGGATTTTGTTTATCGTGTTGAACTGAAAGCCTTTCGATGCTAGGCAAATGCTCTGCACTGAACTGCTTCCCTCACTGTTTGTTTTCAAGATTTAGTTTGGTTTTCTTGTGTGTGTGTGTGTGTGTGTGTGTGTGTGTGTGTGTGTGTGTGTGTGCGTGCGCGCGCGCCCTCAGAGGTCAGAAACAACTGACCTCCCCAAAGCTGAACTCTGTGGTTGCGAGTGCTGGAGACTGAACTGCTGAGCCTCCCCGACTCAGTTTTGTTTTTGTTTTGTTTTGTGTTTTAAGACAGGGTCTTTCTAGCCGGGCGGTGATGGCGCACGCCTTTAATCCCAGCACTTGGGAGGCAGAGGCAGGCGGATTTCTGAGTTCGAGGCCAGCCTGGGCTACAGAGTGAGTTCCAGGACAGCCAGGGCTACACAGAGAAACCCTGTCTCGAAACCCCCCCCCCCAAAAAAAGACAGGGTCTTTCTATGTAACCCTGACTGTCCCAAAATTATGTAGACCAGGCTGGCCTTGAACTTGCAGCCTCTGCTTGCTGGGATTAAAAGCATTAAAGGCATAAGCCTTGAATCAGTTTTTGTTCTGTAGCCAGGCTAGTCTTGAACTCATGTTCCTCTTGCTTCTGCCTCTCTACGGCCGCATGCTCATCCCCCTGTGGTACTCTCATTATCTCCTCTTCAAATATGAACTGGAAACTGAGTTAGATAATTTGCTCAAATTCCTATGACTGGTCAGGTAGGATACGGCAGGAATCGAAGTCAATGTCATGACCACTGAGTATACAATCTCTGCCCCGCCTCCTCCAAGTCCGATAGGGTGTCAGTCCACTTCCAGGTCATGTGGCTCCACTTTCCCACCTCACCCTCATCAGAGATGGGGGACTGTAGTGGGGGATGAGCAGGGGTAGGGACTGGGCCAAAATGATGGGGCTGGAGTAGGGACCTGGGCCAGCAGTGAGTCTACCTTGCCTGCCAGATGTCTCACAGGCTGCCGAAAGGGAGAATTCACACTCCAAAGCAGGCCCCTGCCAACATGTTCCCATTGTTTCTACAGCTACAAAATGCACAAAGTGTGGTCCAGGTTACCCTACACCTCTGGAGGCCATGAAAGGTAATTGCACATCTGAGGGTCTGCATCCCTCTGCAGAGCCCATGGTAGGGTTGGGGGATCTAGCCTTAGCCCTCTGATGCTCCCTGAGCTGCCTCTGCCAGGCACATCACCACAGCCTGGTTTCTACTTCTCAGGACCCCGAGAGGAGATTGTCTACTTGCCCTGCATTTACCGAAACACAAGCACTGAAGCCCCAGATTACTTGGCCACTGTGGATGTTGATCCCAAGTCTCCCCAGTATAGCCAGGTGAGGTGAAGCATGGTCTCTGGTGCCCGTGAGGCTCCCACCACAGCCCTGGTTCCCTACCTCCACCTTTCTTTGTCCTCATGGCAATGGAAGCTATTCATTACACAGGGTGCTGAACTGAAACCTTGCCTATGCCAAGCTAAAAATGAGTCTATAGAGGTATGACCTGGGCAAGCAGCACTTCCTGTCCCTCTCCATCCTAGGTCATCCACAGGCTGCCCATGCCCTACCTGAAGGACGAGCTGCACCACTCAGGATGGAACACCTGCAGCAGCTGCTTTGGGGACAGCACAAAGTCACGCAACAAGCTGATGCTGCCCAGTCTCATCTCCTCCCGCATCTATGTGGTGGATGTGGGCTCTGAGCCTCGTGCCCCGAAGTTGCACAAGGCATGTTCTCTGTTCTTGTGACCCCGTTGAACCTGCTAGCCCAACACTCCCTAGACTAGCTGCCTCTACATTGTACACAAGGTCTGGCTCAGGCAGGGAGGAAGGTACACTTTAGACGGTACCTAGGCATGCTGAGCTGGAGCCATCATGCAAGCATCAAGCATGGGCTGGGATACCAGAAGAGGTTTCTTCTTGGAGCAGGGTGTCAGAGCCATCTTTCCCCGCCCAGCTGGCTCAGGGCTTCCTCTCAACATGCCATTGGATACCCATCCTCTGCACCAGATGCTCACAGCTGGCTGCTGAGGGTGCAGAGCTGACACTGGCCTGGGAGAGGCCCCAGGGGCCTGGGAGTGCCTTCAAGAGGGATGAGAGAAGGTCAGTGCTCTCTGACTGAGGACTTACTGGTGATCTCGCTGCCTTTCTCTTGCTGGTCTCTGAGTTACCAGATTGAATCTGAGCTGTCTTCCTTCCCTAGGAGAGAGAGAAAGGAGGCAATGTCCACAGATAACGCAGGGAGAATGAGAGCAGGCAGTGGAGACTCCTGGCTCTGTAAAGTTCTGACCTTATTCCTCACCTTTTCCAGGTCATTGAGCCCAGTGAAATCCATACCAAGTGCAACCTGGGCAATCTGCACACCAGCCACTGCCTGGCCAGCGGGGAGGTGATGATCAGCTCCTTGGGGGATTCCCAGGGTAATGCCAAAGGTACCTGCTGGCACTGTGAACTTGTAAAACTTTAGCAGCTAGGAAGTGTGGAAAGCATCCGTGTGTGGGGAGAATAGAGTGAGGAACCAGGGAGACGCTGCTCAGTCCCATCCAGCGTCTCACATGTCAGCAAGTGACGTCAGTTATTTTGATTATTACTACAGTGATGAGGCTCAGCTGGGCCTGGTTGTGCAGGGTACAAGTTCAGCTATTTTCCAGGTCATGGCACAAGTTCAAGGCCTGCCTAGGAAACTTAGCAAGACTTTGTCTCAAAGTACAAATAAAAGAAGGCTGGAGTTATAATCCAGTGATAGAGCACTTGCCTACATTATTGAAGACCCAGTTTCAACCATCAGTACAATCTCTGTCTCTCTCTCTCTCTGACACACACACACACACACACACACACACAAGCTGTGACTTCTTAGTTACAGGTATGACAGGGGTCTGCCATAAGGATGTGCACACACGATTGAACCTAGGAAGTTAACATACTAATGTAATTCTAGCCTTTGAGAATTCATGAACGACTGTCACAGCCCTTGGCTTATGGGTTGTCTTGTTTTGTTGTTTTTGTGTGTGTGTGGTTGTGGGTTTTGTTTGGTTGGTTGCTTGTTTTTGTTGTTGTTGTGGGGGTTTTTGTTTCTTTGTTTAAATTTTTAATATAGCTAGGCACAGTGATGCACACATTTAGTCTCAGCATTCGGGAGGCAGAGGAGGAACTCGATGAATTCAAGGCCAACCTGATCCACATAGTGAGTTCTAGGAAAACTACATGGAGAGACCTTGTCTAAAGAAAGAGTAAAGAGAAGAGGGGGGAGGGAGATAAGGGAGGGTCAAGAAAGAAGGAGAGGATGAAGAGGAAAAGGATCGAGAAGAAGGAAGGAGGGAGGGAGGGAGGGAGGGAGGGAGGGAGGGAGGGAGGGAGGGAAGAAAAATTGAGGGCACAAGAGAGGCTGGGAGGGACTGGAGCTCTGCCTGTAGCTGATTGAGATTCTTACCAGACCAACAAAGCTTAGACTGAGAAGAACCCACAGTGGCCGTGGTTGGCTGGGCAAGTGATACTTATGGGGTTGAGACCCAGAACTCTCTGTTCAGAAGGAGAACATTTTCTCAAGTGCTCTAAAAGAAGGATGAAGTTGCTAAGAGGGAGGGTACAGAGTAAGGCCCCTGCCTCACACCTGACATCCCTGAAACGGATGTCCCAGCACCTCCACATAAGCCCCTTTCTTCCCTGCTCAGGGGGCTTTGTGCTGCTGGATGGGGAGACCTTCGAGGTGAAAGGGACGTGGGAAAAGCCTGGGAGTGAAGCTCCGATGGGCTACGACTTCTGGTACCAGCCTCGACACAATGTCATGGTCAGCACTGAATGGGCAGCTCCCAATGTCTTCAAAGATGGCTTCAACCCCGCTCACGTGGAGGCTGGTGAGGATCACTCTGAAGGGGAGCAGGAGCCTCTGTCCACAGGCCCTGCTTTCAGCTCTCTACCCTCCACCAGATCTGTACTTGCCTTGCTTAGAATGCTCAGACCAGACCTGCTCAAGAGTCCTCTGTGGCCATTTCCAGCTCACCATCCTAGTTGGCACCCTGCCTCCACCCATCCCCTCCCATCCTGACCTGAGCCCAGCCTCTGGTCCCTATCCCCTTCCTGCTCAGGGTTGTATGGGAGCCGCATTCATGTGTGGGACTGGCATCGTCATGAAATTATCCAGACCCTGCAAATGAAAGATGGGCTGATTCCTCTGGAGATCCGCTTCCTGCACGACCCTGCTGCCACCCAGGGCTTTGTAGGCTGCGCCCTCAGCTCCAACATCCAGCGCTTCTATAAGAATGAGGTAACTTTGACCCCAGCCTTCCACCTCACCCCCAACACAGCTACGAGAGTTTCATGAGGACCTTCTCCCAGGCTTTAGTGTCCATGTTTCTTTTTTTCCTTCTTTCTTTTCTTTTTTTTTCTTTCTTTCTTTCTTTTTTTTTTTTTTTTTTTTTTCGAGACAGGGTTTCTCTGAGTAGCCCTGGCTGTCCTGGAACTCACTCTGTAGACCAGGCTGGCCTCGAACTCAGAAATCCGCCTGCCTCTGCCTCCCAAGTGCTGGGATTAAATGCGTGTGCCACCACTGCCCAGCTGAGCTGGTTAATTTTAACTGGGCATGTTAACTAGGTGACCAAGGGGGCCTCTGATGTCTGGACTCAGTACTTTGATAGCTGGACCTTTGTGGTCAGCCTCAGGAGGAGGAAGTGTCCAAATAACAGAATAGACGTTGGTGACTGGCTTTAGGGGTGTAATTGAATACTTTTTAGCAAGAAGAAGGGTAAAAGGCAAAACCTGTCAGCACCATGTTTGCCATGCTCTGACCTGCTAGAGCCCTTCAGAGAGCATCTGTGTTAGCCGTGCTGACAAGGATTGGTGATCCCATGGAGAAGCAGTCACGCTCCTTGCTTTAGGGCTTGTAGGGAAGGAGATCCTAAACAGAAGGCCCAGCTTTGCTCCCTCCCTGTCCCCAGTTCTGATAAGTACATTCTCTTCATTCCCCAATGTAGGGAGGCACCTGGTCAGTGGAGAAGGTGATCCAGGTGCCCTCCAAGAAAGTGAAGGGCTGGATGTTGCCAGAAATGCCCGGTGAGTGCCCGCTGGAGAGGACAGGAGTCAGCAGGTTGGTTCCTGGCCTAGAAAGAAAGACACACTTCTTACAGCCCCTCAACCCACTGCTTAGGTTTGATCACTGACATCCTGCTGTCCCTGGATGACCGCTTCCTCTACTTCAGCAACTGGTTGCATGGGGACATCCGACAGTATGACATCTCTGACCCACAGAAGCCCCGCCTCGCTGGGCAGGTAGAGGCACCAGCAAAACAGAGTTAGGCTGGGATGGGGGTGGGAAGCTGCTGGGAATAAGGGGGAGCAGGAAAAGCAAAAGTGTGGGCAAAGGTACAGGCCCAGGACTGGAGAGTCGCGGCTGAACACAGGGAATGCTTTAAAAAGAAAGGGATGCTATCTAGGTACGAAGGGGCACACTTATAAGGCCAGCCCTAGAGAGACAGGTAGATCTCTGCGAGTTCGAGGCCAGCCTGGACTACATAGTGAATTTCAGGCCAGCTAGAGTTACATGGTGAGATGTAAGTATCAAACAAAAAACGCACACGCACACACACACACAGGAAGAAATTCTAATAAGGCAAACAACTCTTTTGTAATGTCCATACCCATATGAGTTACTCTTGTTAGTGTGATTAAATACTCCACCAAAACAAAGGAAGGAAGGAAAGGTTTATTCTATCATGGTTTGAGAAGGGGTATAGCTGGGCGGTGGTGGCGCACCCTTTAGTCCCAGCACTTGGGAGGCAGAGGCAGGTGGATTTCTGAGTTCGAGGCCAGCCTGGTCTAGCCAGGACTTCACAGAGAAACCCTGTCTCAAAAAAACCAAAGAGAGAGAGACAGAGAGAGAGAGAGAGAGAGAGAGAGAGAGAGAGAGAGAGAGAGAGAGAAGGGGTATAGTCCATCGTAGTCAGAAGGTGTGTTGATAAAGTGTAAGGCAGAGTTCAATGCTGGTACTCACTGTCTTCTCCTTTTTGTTCAGTCTAGAATCCCAGTCCATGGAATGGTGCCACTCATGTTCAGGGTGGATGGATCATCCCTCTTAATTAATGCTCTCTAAAATGCCCCACAGACAGTCCGGGGGGCGGCGCTTGGTGATTCTAAAACTCAGTGAGGTTGATAACGAAGATTATCACTATATCTCTAACCATTGTTCCCCTTTTCCTCTGCACCCTGCTCCCAGATCTTTACTGGGGGCAGCATTGTTAAAGGAGGCTCTGTACAAGTGCTGGAGGACCAAGAGTTAACATGTCAGCCGGAGCCCCTAGTGGTCAAGGTGAGAACTCCTTGGTCCCTCAGAATCGGTGCAAGGAATATCTGGAATGATGCTTTGGGATACAGCTGGTAAGCCGACTAGGCACCAGTTGCTTAGGCAATGTGGGTGTTACTTGGAGTCTGACCTCTTATTTCCCCAAGGGAAAACGAGTTCCTGGAGGCCCTCAGATGATCCAGCTCAGCTTAGATGGGAAGCGTCTTTACGTCACTACGTCACTGTACAGTGCCTGGGACAAGCAGTTTTACCCTGATCTCATTAGGTGAGAAGCAGTGTGGAGATCACCTCTCCAACTGTCCTCTCCTAGAAGCATCATTTGGCCTTGCAAAGACTCCTCAGGAACTCCATTTGTACCCCACCATACAGATGGCCCACGGACCCTGTCCCATCCCCTGGAACACAATTATACTCACAAAATCTTGTAGTGTAGGGTTGGCTACACAAGACCCCTGGCTTACCCTCTTCTTCTCTTTCAGGGAAGGCTCCGTGATGCTGCAAATTGATGTAGACACAGTAAATGGAGGGCTGAAGTTGAACCCCAACTTTCTGGTGGACTTTGGGAAGGAGCCCCTTGGGCCAGCACTGGCTCACGAGCTTCGTTACCCAGGGGGTGACTGCAGTTCTGACATCTGGATCTGAAGACTAGCCTTAAAGACCCTTATCCACATTCAGAGCCTTCCTTCTGAGGAGCCTGTCTTCACTCTGCTCTCAGCCCCAACTCTGCAAGGCCACACTGAAACCAGCGACATCTGTAGAGCAGCGTCTTGCTACTGTTGCTTGTTGTTTGTGCTATTCTTAAGTGAGCTCCTGGAAGTACCAAGAAATAAAGTGCTGAACCTTTCCTCAGATACCCATGTCACAGAGGGGAAGTGGGCTGGGTCCTCTGCCATGGCCAGTTTTCTTGTGTAGAGGAGACCTGAAGAGAACTCCAGGAGGTTGTGGTGACTCGTATATACCAGTGATTCCAACATGAGACCAATAATGTCAAACATTTCTGTTTTATAGCCATATATAACCAAAAGATTTAGGGGGAGGATTGCCACAGGAAACCTGGGTGAGCATATCAATCAATGTTTGAGACTATTTTGGGTGTATGTATGTGGTATGGTGGGTATATGCATTCGTGCGTGCGTGCGTGCGTGCGTGCGTGTGTGTGTGTGTGTGCATTTGTACTCATGCTAGAGTCTCCTATGCTCAGGCTCCACCCAGTGTGAAAGTCTTCTGGCTACCTTTGATTAAGATGTAGAACTCTCAGCTCTTTCTCTAACATCACATCTGCCTGTAGGTGGCCATGCTTCCTCCCATGCTGATAACAGACTAAACCTCTGAACCTGTAAGCCAGCCCCAATTGTGTGTTTTCCTTTATATGAGTTGCCTTGGCTGGGCAATGGTGGTGCACACCTTTAATCCCAGCACTTGGGAGGCAGAGGCAAGTGGATTTCTGAGTTTGAGGCCAGCCTGGTCTACAGAGTGAGTTCCAGGACAGCCAGGGCTACACAGAGAAACCCTGTCTCGAAAAACAAAAACAAACAAAAAAAGAGTTGCCTTGGTCGTGGTGTCTCTAAGAAAGATGTTATCACATGAAGTCCTGTCTTTCACATATCTTATGTACCATCCTGTTAAAATATCCAGCCATCTTAATCTTTATATAGAAGTTCCTTTTTACTAAACATATTTGCATTTTTACAAACCTTTGACATCATTTTCTTCTACTTAGTGATTTTCTTTCTTCTTCTTTTTCTGTTTTTTGTTTGTTTGTTTGTTTTCTAGAGATGCTTTTCTCTGTACACCCTGGTTGTCCTGGAACACACTATGTAGACCATGGTAGCCTCAAACTCAAGAGATCCACTTGCCTCTGCCTCCCAAATACTTGGATTAAAGGTGTGTGCCACCATAGTCCCAGGGGTTTTCATTCCTTCTTCATGGCAAAAGACACAGGAAGGTTATTAATGTGCCACCTGTGGTAAGAACTTTTGCCTTGAAATGGGGGGACAGTATTATCTCTGTCCTCCAAAGGTCCCAACAACAAACCAATGTTTGACTTGGGAAGCCAGTGAGTTTCCTGAGCTTTGGGTGACCCAAGAGGCACTGTACTGCAAGTCTTCACCCACTATGTCTAATGGCTTCCCCACCACTGCATAGGTGAAGACCCCACCAAGTCTTCCCAGTCTATATATTTTATCTTCTAAGACCTTGAGACCACATGCAATTGGGAAAGAGTTGCATACAATGGGCTGGATACTCAGGTGAGGGTCCAATGACTCTCCTTACCCCACTTGTTCTAAGAAAGAACAAGCCCAGCTATGACAATTGTTATTAACTATGAGTGTGTGCCTGTGAGTGAAGAGGCCAACAGATGCGAGATCCCACTGGAGCTGCTGTTACAGCTGTTGTGAGCTGCCTGATGTGGGTGCTAGGAACTGAACTTGGGTCCTCTGGAAGAGCAGTGATGGTCTTAACCTCTGAGCCATCTCTCCAGCCCCCAGGTGAGGATCCTTTACAAGCAGATACAGCTGGTCTTATGAAGATAGCGGTTGTTTGGCTTAGAGTTGAATCCAACACACATAGGATAAAGTAATACATCAGTATTACCTGTGCACTTGCTGTTATTCTATGAGGCTCTATAAGTTCCCAGGCAAATCTTATGGAAAATACAAGACAATCAAAAATCTGTGTGTGTGTGTGTGTGTGTGTGTGTGTGTGTGTGTTGTACAGAATTGTCTACTACAGTCATGCTTTTGGTTTTTAATGGATGTAAGGAGCAGATAAAAGAGAAACAGCAACACACAGTAACACATCATTATACTGATACTATGAGATCCAGCAGAACTCAACTAAGCGCTGTCAAACTACGATGCTGGAGAGTCAGTGTGAGTTTGAATGTGTGAGTATGTGTATGTGTGTGTGCATGTGTTTGTGTATGAATACAATCAAAACATGTCTGAAACTCTCAAATACTAAATCTTTTTTTTAAAAGATGGTGCTAGAGTTATTGAGCTGTATTTAAAGCAGAGGGGCCTCTCCATTCTCTCCACATCCTGACAAAGAACGGTCTTCTACTTTATTATTATTGTAACTATTATTGATTAGGTGCCCAAAGTCTAGAGAACACAGAGCCCAGACCACAATAATCTTAAAGAACCTGGAGACGGATGGCACTGGTCTGCTCTTTTTCTTAGCCTTTCTACGTCACTGTAACTGTAAAGTAAAAGCAAAAGCAAGCAAACCCAGAGGAAAAGCTAAGGACAAGCATGGAACAGAGGAGTCTCAAGAGGGTAGGAATATTCTGTCAGAGAAAAACAGGCTTGGAGATACCAGGCACAAAGAGCAGGCACTGAGGTCCAGCAGAGCCTGCATCTCTAGCCTCCGCCCGAGTAGGCTGATCTTTCTGCCTCAAGCTGTTGTGGCTGCCCACATGCAGTAGCTTGGCCAGCAGCTGGAAATCAAACCTAGGAGTCCTAATTGGGATCTGTGCTTTCTAGAGACCGGGTACTGCTACACACTCACATGAACTTTCCGGGCGGGTCTAGCCATCTCAAAGTGTTAGCTCCCATTGGTAGCTGGCTGGTGCTAGAAGCACTTGGCTGGGAAAACTCATAGTCCCCCGCTAGAAACCAGCAATCATATATGTAAAACAATCTACCAAACTACATGTGGTTACACTCGCCTTTAATCACAGCATTCTGAGACAGATGCAGGTGGACCTTTATGGGTTCAAGGCCAACCTCTACACAGTGAGTTCTAGCCCAGCAATCACACAGTGAGACCCTTTGGAGTAGGGTGAGCTCAGTTTTACAAGGAAACATGCCCATCTCCACCTGAGTATAGTCCCTGGAGGATCCACACATCTCAAAAAAGTAAATGTGAAAAGTCAAGCAAATATCTAAGTTAGATTAGCATGGATTTAAAAGAAGAAATTACCCTCCAGTACAGCACAAAATAGCAAAGAAAAGAAAGAGAGAAAGACAAACCCAAGGAAGGGAAGTCTATGTATCTTACCACAAAATACAGCAGTGAGCACCAGGCAAGTCATCTGGAGCTTGCTTTGATCTCCTCTCACCCCTGGAAGAAAAGGGAAGGCATTTCCAACACCCATAGGTGGTGCTGTTGCTCTGGGAACACAGAAAAAAAAAAATGGGCAAGACAAAGTGACCTTAATGCCATTTTGTCCCACCTGAGATCAGAGAGCTCTGTGAGTCTCAGCGTTGTTGGGAACTTAAGTCCCTGAGAAACCAACTTGTCAAAAATAATACTGATTTACAACCTTAGTTTTCCATTGCTGTGGAAACAGCACGACCAATGCACCTTATAGAAGAAAGGGTTTATTGGGGCTTCCAGTTCCAGAGGTTGAGTCCCTGACCATCAGGGCAGGGTGGCAGCAGCAGGCAGGCATGATGCTGGAGGAGCAGCTCAGCTGAGTCACCTGGTGCCTGCCGACAGAGGACAAGGTTTCTTTTCAATTGCAATAATCTCCTTAGCAAGTGCCTGTTTTGTCCAGAACATTTGTCTTCCGCTTTCAACTGGCCCACACTTCTTTCCTCATCAAGTTGTATGTGAACGTTTTCCACATCTTTCTGCCATGCTTTCTCCTCACTCCGTGCTTACACATGGCTAAGAACACTGAGTAGTAACCATGCTGCAGACCAGTAGTATGCTGTTTTGAAATTTCCTTCATCAAACATTTCAGTCCATTACTTTTGAATCCAGCCTCAGATTTTTGGGACATGGGCTGAACACAGCCAGCCTCAACCTACTTCCCAGAGAATAATATGAATGGCCTCTAACCTACTTCTCACACTTTTGTTCCCCTCCAAAATCTCATGAGCAGTCTTGACTGCCTGCATATCTACTGGTGTTCCAGCCTACTCAATGGTCACTGCACACACACATATCATTGACCCCTGCTTACAGCATTCCAGGGCTTCCCTAGCTCACAGCTCCAAATTCTTGTACATTCCTCCACAAAACAGTTCTAAATATACCATGAAGGCCTGCATACCATAGGTCAGCAAGCATAGCTAGAGACCCCACTCTCAGCACCAGTTTCTGTTAGTTACTTTTCCTGTTGCTATGATGAAATATCTGACAAGAAGCAACTCCAGACTGCTCTGTTTCGCCCTGAGGGTAAGCACACACAACCCTTACTGGTGGGGAAGACACGGGAGCAGGAGGCTGGCCAAACCTATCTCTGCAGATTTGGAGTCAGAGAAAGGGCAAAGATGGCGCCCAGATGGCTTCCCTTGCTCTTTTCATCCCACCCACTAGATGAGACGGTGCAGTAGACATCCCCCAGTTACTCTCTCTGGAAGCTCCCTCACAGACACATCCAAAGTGAGCATAGCTGATGGGCCAGGGGCTGCTTTATCCAGTTACGCTGCTGACAATCAAAGCAACTCATCATACTGTGCATGTCCCATTCAATAGGACAAACCCTGAGGACCACACAGCAGAAAGGAAGGAAACTACTTAAGACAGCTAGCAATATTTCAAGTATTTGTGAACTATTTGGAAACAAGACATGCATCTAAAGAAAATGCACAGAAAAGTGAAAATTTACAACTCAGCCGTAGAAAATCAAGCCAGGGGTCATGGCACACACATGTTATTCCCAACACCTGGGAATCTGATGCAGGAGGACTGTGAGCTGCAGGTAGCCTGGAGTGCACGCTGCTGCTGCTGCTGCTGCTGCTACTGCTACTGCTAATAATAATAATAATAATAATAACAACAACAACAACAACAACAACAACAACAACAAATACACACACTTCACAATGTGCTAGTACTACACACTTTTTTTTTTTTTTTGGTTTTTTGAGACAGGGTTTCTCTGTGTAGCCCTGGCTGTCCTGGAACTCACTCTGTAGACCAGGCTGGCCTTGAACTCAGAAATCCACCTGCCTCTGTCTCCCAAGTTCTGGGATTAAAGGCGTGCGCCACCACTGCCCGGCTACTACACACTTATTAGAACAGCTTACCTAAAAAGAATAATAAAACTAGAGACATATTGTGATGGCTAAGGAAGACTCCACTTTGTGCTAGGCACACATTCTAAATTCCTAAAAGATAAATTCCCTGAATCCTCGGCCCTTCAGAATTGTGTAACTGTTGTAAAATTATTAACTGCTTGTTCTGGCTTTTGTAAACGCACTTATCTCTCTGGGGGAGGGGAGGAGTAAGGCAGTTCCTCACATAGCTGGAATTCTTCAGAAATGAGGTAATTGTGGGATCTCCTTTAAAAGGTGTTGGGAGCCAGCAGAAAGCGGTTAGATCAACTTTGCAGCCATCTCAAGCTGAAGACCCCCAAATGCGGGAGACCCTTACTCAAGTCTCAGGAAGTCGAGAACACCCACAAACTCCAAGACACCGTACCTGGATGCAATCAGCAGACGTTTATTAGGGAAGAGAGCTGGCAGCCAGCATTCAAACTGCACAGGAGTACAGTTTGACAAAGCCAGTCAGTCTGGGGAGGGTTTTTAAAGGGGTAAACCACAAACCAGGGGAGTGGGAAGGGGGGGGTGAGGGGTTGTCAAGGATATATAACATAAGAATAGTGAAACATTCCAGAGGAGCCCAAACCTAAATGATACAGGATCATGTGAAAATCACTCTGCACACTCATTCTTCTCAAGAATGAAGTCTTACCATGTTATTACCGACTATTTCAGGTTAACTATTTCTCACTTGCTCTGGTCATAGCCCCACCTAGGTGACTTGATCTTTTTGTGGTCAGGAATGTGTCTTCCTGTTTTGGGCTTTTCACACCCACAGGTGGGTTCTTTTCCCTGAGGCTTGAGGAATGTAATCCAGCAAGTGTCCTCTGATTCAGGGATAATGCCCTCCACTCGGAATATCTCGGGGGTGGGGGGGTGAGGGGGGGATGAAGGCCTGAAATCTTACATTCAGTTCCACCTTCTGGAGCCTGCATTCTTTTGCTCAGGGTAAAGGAAAAGCCTATATATATTTCATAAAATGGTCTTTATAATTTTTCACTCTACAGAGCCATTTACCCTGAAAAGAGACTTGTTTTTCAACAGCCTACAACAGCTGAAGCACACTCTGATAAACATCTTGTTTATACCACATAGCTTGTTTTGCTGTTTAGTGACCCCAGCTGCATGGTGCACATGGTAAAATGTCTTCACCTGTGTTCTCCTGCTTGTGATTATAAATACCCAGGATTTCCTTGTAGTGGTGTGTGTATGGTGGAGACAGTAAAGAAGACTTTACTACAGATCCTCTGGCTTGTCTCTATTCTTCGAGTCTCTTCCCCTTCTTCCCCTCACTCTCTCTCTTGCTAGACCCTGACCCATGGACCGGAGCAGCAGCGCAGGCTCGGACATTTTGGCCCCCAAGCCAGGCACAGTACTGGGTCACAACAAAAAGGTCTCCTCCTTACCCTGCTCTGGGCAGCATGTCTCGAAATTGGATTGTAGACTGCAACTCTGCTAGCAGCTTTAATAAATCTGGCAAATTATAATCTGAATTGAGTCTGATGGTCTTCTCCAATGGTCTCAAACTCTATGACAATATCTCAGTGGTGGAGTGCATATAAGACCATGGCTTCATGCCGAGCAGTGGTAGTGCATGCCTTTAATCCCAGCACTTGAGAGGCAGAGGCAGGCAGATTTCTGAGTTCAAGTCTAGCGTGGTCTACAGAGTGAGTTCCAGGACAGCCAGGGATACAAAGAGAAACCCTGTCTCGAGAGAAAAAAAAAAAAAAAAGACCATGGCTTCAATTTCCAGCACCAAAGTGAAGGGGGGGGGGAGAAGAGGAGGAGTAGAGGAGGAAGAAGAGGGGAAGGAGAAGGAGGAGAAGGAAATAAACTGGTAAGAATGTAGAGAAACTGGATCATTCATGGCTGGTTACAATAAGCTGCTCACATAGCTGGTGTGGCATCTGCTCCATGTGCAGGATGGCCCTAGATTCAAAACCCAGTAGATATGCTTCCCATACAGGTACAGTGGCACAACCTTATGCCTTTAATCCCAGGCCTTGGAAGGTAGAGGCAGCAGATCTCAGTCTACATATCTAGTTCCAGGATAACCAGGGCTACATAAATCTGAAAAAAACAAAACAACAACAACAAAAAAAAAAACCCAACCAGAACAGTGCATTGAGTGTGTGTGTGAGTGTGTACATGAACATATGCCATTGTACATGTATCTCCTCCGTCTACCCCATGGGTCCTGGGTTTGGAACTCAGTCTTGGCAACAGTTTTTTAACCAAGTCATCTTGTAGAGTGAAAAATTATAAAAATCATTTTATAAAATGATTACAGGCTTTTCTCTAGACTTTTCTTTAAAGGGAATGAAAAATATAGAAAGTTTTTATGACCCCTAGACCTGAACAAAAGAATGCAGGTTCACTAGTTCGAGGCCGTGGAACTGAATGTAAGATTTTAGGTCTTCACTGCCCCGGGATACATTCCAGGAGAAGTACATTATCCCTGAGTCAGAGAACACTTGCTAGATTAACATTCCTTAGACCTCAGGGAAGAGAACCCACCTGTGGGAGGGGAAGGCCCAAAGCAGGAAGACATATTCCTGACCACAAAGAAAAATGCAAGTCATCTAGGTGGGGCTGAGAAACTAGTAACCACGATGACAGGGTAACAACTGAGAAATAGTTGAGCAAGTGACAGGGCAAGACCACATTTTTGAGAATAATGAGTATACAGAGTGTTTTCCACATGACCCTGACTCACTTAGGTTGGGTTCCTCTGGAATTCTCCGCTATTTTTATGTTATATTTCCTTAGCAACCCCTCACCCCCTCCTCACTCCCCTGGTTTGTGATTTGCCCCTTTAAAAAGCCCCTCAGCCAGCCAGTCTTTGTCAATTCAACTCCTGCGTGATTGACCTTGGCTGGCCAACTCTCCCTAATAAACCTCTGCTGATTGCATCCAGTTACAGTGTCTTGCGATTTTTGGGTGGCTGTGACTTCCCGGGACTTGAGTAAGGGTCTCCCGAGTTGGGAGGTCTTCAATCTCAGCAGCCCAGGGGAATTACTTTGAATGAAAATAGATACACACACACACACTTATAGTTGGTCTTTGCTACTACTTGTGGTTTTTCTTTTTCTCACTCTTTATCCCCACCCCATTTCAGGTAGGAGAGAAAAATGAATGTAAGGGAGAGAGAGAGATATCCCTGAATCTAATTTTGTTCCTTTCTTCTTTGACCATGACAAACTGTTGGGAGCCAACTTTTAGCAGAAAGTGGCCAGAAAGCAGCTAGAAAGCAGCTAGAAAGGAGCTATCATCTTTGCAGCCATCAGGAGCCATTTACCCTGATGAGAGACTTGTTTTTCAGCAGCCTACAACAGCTGAGCACACTCTAACAAATATCTTGTTTATCCCACATAGCTTGTTTTGCTGTTTAGTGACCCCAGCTGCATGGTGCACATGGTAAAATGTCTTCACCTGTGTTCTCCTGTGTGTGCTTATAAATACCCAGGATTTCCTTGTAATAGAGAGAATAGGAATATGAGTGAATATGAGTCAAGAGTGAATAGGAGTCAAGAGGAGTCAGTGGAGGGAGACAATAAAGGAGACTTGAGACTTGAACAAAACCTCTGTCTTGTCTCCATTCTTTGCGTCTCTTCCCCTTCTTCCCCCCAACTCTCTCTTACTAAACCCTGACCTGTGAACCAGAGCAGCAGCACAGGCCAGGACATTTTGGCCCCCAAGCCAAACAGAGTATGGTCCTCAACATTTTGGCGCCTGACGTGGGGCTCCAGTAAGCGGGATACAGTGAAGGACATCTCGGGAATTGGAAGCAGACATCCTCGCTCCTGCGCTGGAGAACCAGTCAACTGAGGGAGCTGGCTGAATTCAGAAGTGAAATAAAGGTGATTACAGGGAGACCAGTAGGTCATAGTAACAAAAATGGGGCAAGAAATAAGTGAATAGAAATAGATAAATAGATGAAAAAAAGGCTTTAAAGATGCAAGGAGTAAATTGCAGGTTGCTCTGAGTCAAGAGAGCCAAACAGATAAAGGTTATAGTAACGAAAATGGGGCAAGAAATAAGTGAGTAAAAACAGATGAAAAAGGCTTTAAAGATGAAAGGAGTAAATTGCAGGCTGCTCTGAGTCAAGAGAGCCAAATAGATAAATATATAAATAGAAGGTTGCTCTAGGCAGAGAGCTGAGCAGAATGATAATGTTAATTTATTTAACTTTTAAAATGTGTGTGATTCTGAGTTGTGTAGTTATATTTTTCCTCTGGATAAAAGGTCAATATAAAGGCTTTTCTGGTTACTGGCCAAATCTGGATAGACAGATTTGGGGGTAAAAAAAGGTTTTTCTATGAGTTTTCTGATGAGGTCATTAAGGTAGTAGTTATATCTTCCAGAATTATATGGATCAGATATGACAGAGGTAGACCTCCAGAAGACTAGATTCCAGAGAAACAAAATAATTATCTTGATACTAAAATTTGTTTTGAGATTTGTATATTACAGAATACACAGCATTGGTGAATGAATCCTCTTATCACCTGCATGTTCACTGATGCCCTGGACTTCCGGCTGGATACAGTTAACACAGACATCAGAGGCTTATCAATTTACCTTTCCCCTCATCCCTCTTCTAATATCTCAACGCCTATATTCAGCTTGAAGAAGTTAATGAAGAATCGGCACCCCAATTCCCAGGACTTGGGGACTGAGGTGGTTAATATTAAGGCTGTTTTTCTAGAGAAAAGTAATAGTTTTATTGGAACAGGAAGGAATAGCTAAAATTGATTACACAGCCAAAATCCATTGGTAGAAATCTGTATAATTGTTACTAAGTTGATGCAAATTCAAGGATTTCATTGGTATAATTTCTTCTATAGAAAATTTGTGGGTACAAGGCTTAGACCTTTTACTTCTCCAACAGGGGAAGTTGTGTGTTGCCTTAAAGAGTGTTGCTTTTATACCAACTATTCAGGCATTAAGTCTCACATCTCTCACGTCTTCTTTACTGTCTCCACCATACACACACCACTACACCTACTACTACTACACCACCACCACTACTACAAGGAAATCCTGGGTATTTATAGGCTTTTGCCACGTGCCTTGTAGGCGCATGGATACCACATGCCTTGCAGGTGTGGATATGACGTAAGCCTTGTAGGCGTGGACAGCACATGTGCCTTACAGGAATGTATGGCGTGGATAGCACGTGGATAACACGTGCACCACATGCTTTGTAGGCGTGGATACCGAGTGCTCCTTGCAGCTGTGGGCACTAAACAGCAAAACAAGCTATGTGGGATAAACAAGATATTTGTTAGAGTGTGCTCAGCTGTTGTAGGCTGCTGAAAAACAAGTCTCTCATCAGGGTAAATGGCTCCTGATGGCTGCAAAGATGATAGCTGCTTTCTGGCCGCTTTCTGCTAAAAGTCGGCTCCCAACAACAAACAAATAAACTATATCAATTCCACCTATTGGGGTTCTATAATTAATATGCCTTCTGAAAAAGTTCCCAGAATCCCAAATGTCACACAATTACAGAAAAGATTTGTTTATTTTATGTATGAGTGCCCTACTTGCATGTCCACCTGCAGGCCAGAAGAGGGCATCAGATCCCATTACAGATAGTTGTGAGCTACCATGTGGTTGTTGGGAATAGAACTCTGGACCTCTGGAAGAGCAGCTATCTCTCCAGCACCCTGTATTCTGTCTTTTTAATCTCAAATTTATTACTTTCTGCCCTAATCTGTATTGTTTCTTGCTGTCCACTATGTTTAGGGTTCTCTGCTTATGGGTGCATCATTAGATTAAAACAAAACAAAACAAAACAAAAAACCACACACACACACACACACACACACACACACACACACACACAACAACCCACGGGGTTTCTCTGTGTAGCCCTGGCTATTCAACTTGTTTCATAGAGGCTAGCCTCAAACTCAAAAATCTGCCTGCCTTTGCTGTCCTAATGCTGGGTTTAGAGGTGTGTGCCACCATGCCCAGCGATATCTCTCAGATTTTTTGAGAACTTATTACTATAAACTTTCCTCTTAGGGCTGATTCTGATAAGATACACTTTCATTTTCATTTGTCTCTAGGAGTAGCATTGATTTGTACTAGTAACAGTCTACTGCTGGAGAAACAAATTAGGAAAAATATTCCATTCAAAATAACACCACCCCAAAATTAAGTATTTATGAATATATTTAACTAAAATGTGAAAGACGTCTACAATGAAAACTTCAAGATACTGAAAAAGGAAATCACAGATTTAATTAGATAATGGAAAAATATTTCATATTCCTGAATAGACAGAATATTATGAAAATACCTATCTTGCAAAATTAATATACAGAATAAATGTACCTATCAAAATTCCCATCTCAAATTTCATGGATTAGAAAAAAACAATACAAGAAGTCGTATGGAAACACAGAAGACAACAAATAGAAAGCAGTCCCAGGGAGCACAACACTGCTGGAGGCATTACAATACCTGACTTCAAATTATACTATAGCGCTACAGTGACAAGACAGCCTGGTCCTGGCAGGAAATAGACAGTAGACCAGTGGAGTAGAATATATTCCATTCTAATATGTTTACATGCCTAATATAAATAAAAGGGTAAAACTTTTCTCATTTAATACTTGACAAAGAAAACAAATAGAAGTACCATATGGCCCAGCAATTTCACTCCTGGGCACACACCCAGAGAACTCTGTACTCTACCACAGAGATGCTTGCACATTAATGGTTATTGCTGCAGTATAGCAAAGATTTGGAATCAACTCATCTGTCAAGAGATGAACAGACAATGAAAATGTGGTGTGAAAACTACTCCATTTTAAGGACAAAAGGAAGTTAAAAAAAAAAAAACTTCAGGAAAATTGACTCAAACTGCAGAGTAATAGGTGAGGTCACACTCTCAGAAAGAAAAGATCTACATGTTCTCTCTCACATCCAGAGTCTAGCTGATGATAAATATACAAATACAAAGGCACATACATTCAGTATAACGTGACAAAAGGGAAGAAACAGGCTGAGTATCAGAGATGAGACTGAAGGCAGGTAACAATCACAAGTCACAAGTCACAAAGATAATTGATTTTATAGTTCTAATTCCATCATGGATTTTTGGTTTGGGTGGTGAATAAGTGCATAAAATATATGTGATACTGAAAGTGCAAAAATCAATGTGGCCGGGCGGTGGTGGCGCATGCCTTTAATCCCAGCACTTGGGAGGCAGAGGCAGGCAGACCTCTGTGAGGTCATCATTCTACTCTAGAACAAGTTCCAGGACAACCAGGGCTACACAGAGAAGCCCTGCCTCGAGAACCAAAAAGAAATCAACCAAACAAAATTAATATGAATCTTCACACTCTCTGTGCTGAATTGTAACTGTGCAGAAGGCTTCATTGGGTTGTCAGACCTGAGGCCTGGTTAATTTTGGTCCATGGTGGTCTTGTTTATTTGGAAGTTTTTAAAATAATAAAGTTCTTAAGATTAGAAAATATAATAAAAACACCATGAAGATGTGTGAGCTCCAGTTCTCCAAGAAGACACCTTCATCCTGCAGACAGCTTGGCCTTGGCAGACTAGAATTCTAGTCAGTTTTGGAGCATGGGGACTCATGCCTATAAACCCAACACTCAGAAGACTAAGGCAGGAAGATTTCAATGAGTTCAGGATGAACATGGGGTATATAGTGACTGTTGGTATCAGGCTCCGAACCCAGTGGAGTTTAGACAGAATGCTAACAGTGACTATGAAGTCACACTTGGCTGGAGTGAAACCATGTATTTAAAAGGAAAGGAAAAGGAGCTGGAGAGATGGCTCAGTGGCTAACTCTGGCTACTCTTCCAGAGGTCCTGAGTTCAATTCCCAGCAACCACATGGTGGCTCACAACCATCTGTAATGGCAGCCAGTGCCCTCTTCTGGTGTGTCAGAAGACAGTGACAGTGTACTCACATATATAAGATAAATGAATCTTTTAAAAACAAAAAGAAAAAAGAAAGGAAAAGACAAAAATCACAGTTGTGAAAATTGTGTCACCAAAATTCTTTCGAGCTTAGGCCCTTAGGCCAATTGCCTTAACTTTCTATCTGATCTCATAAACTAATAAACTTCTCAAAATGTATCCTCTAAGCTTATACGCTTAGTAAATGTCCAGCCTCCACCCCCTAAAACTAAGAATGCTGTAAGCCACAGAGTGAAAACCAAATAAACACATTTTATGTATGACTAGAAGGCCTTTCTAGCATATCCTCATCCTCCCAAACTCCATGATCCTTGGTTTCCCCAGGACCACAGATGCTAGCAGTAGTGTTTAAAATGGGCCTGGAGTCTCAAGAAAATGATCACATGCTCTAGGGTCTCACAAAATGACCACATGCTCTAGGGTCTCACAAAATGACCACATGCTCTAGTTTGCTTCCTGTTGCAGAGATAGAACAGTCTGACCTAAGACACTCTGGAGAGTAAACTGTCCAGAGTTTATCTCATCTTTCACGTCTAGGCAACTGTCCATCACTGAGGAAAGTCAGGGCAGGAGTTCCTGTAACTTTAATTTTTTCAAATCTTATTTTTAATCCCATGTTCTTAAACTCTTTAACCTCTCTGGTAGCCTACTACCCACCAGAGGTAGTGGAAAAGAAAGGATACAGATCAAGTGGACCTGTTTAGAAAGGTTCTGTAGAGGAACTCCCATCTGTGTTGTCTGGAAACTGGCAGTTCAGTTCACAGGTCAGCAGGCAGCGGCAGCTCGATCCACTCACAAACACTTTATGGATACACCAGCAGTCCAGTTCAGTAGAGTAGGGTTAGCAACAGCAGTGGCACTACCTAGTAGAGACAGCCAGGCATCAGCCTCAGCTCCAGTCAACAGGAGGGACCAGGAGGAATACCAGGAGAAATTCTTGGCTGTGCCTCTCTTGGGGAAACAAAGATCATTGAAGATGTGAGGCCCACAAGCGTTGCACAGCTAGCTGTACCAGCAAGCCAAGCTCTGTTGCAGTCACTCCATGGAGTCCTATTTATACCCTCCAAACATCATGTGTCCTCCACGTGCCATGCCTCAGCACATGCATCCAATCACCGAGTCCTCGGAGTCCAGACAAATGGAACTCAAATACACAAAGAAGGCAGACCAATACATGCATGTTGTTAGCAAAAAATTCATCACGTGTCTTTTCATGTGCTTGCTTTAGCAGAACATCCCCTCTCCTGTGCCTGCATCAGGGAAATGTTCCTTCACAAGTCTGCCTTAGTCTTTCACCTGTGTTCATGTCAAGAAAACACTCCTTTATGTGTTTGCCCCAGTAAAATATCTTCCAACACAACTGACTTTCCAAAGACCCCTTTAAGTTTCCACTTCAGGCTCCAGCAGGAGCAGAGGCAGGAACCACACAGGAAAGGCGCTCACTGGCTCACTCTCCTACCCAACCCCAGGTATCTTTCTTATACAGCCCAGACCTGCCCACCTAGAGGTGCCACTGCCTAAAGAGGTCCTATGCCTTGTTCTGCGTGGTCAGAGGCTGCCTCAGGGTCTTGGTTGGCTGGGTACCCTAAAGCAGCACAGCATTAGCAAAGTGCAACTTTTAGCACAGGAAATGACTCGACCTTTAACGCAGAGAGAACCTCAAGCACATTCCTCAGTCTCAGGAAAATACTGACTGGACGGTGTCTGTCCAATGGCATCTTTACCAATTCCTTTAAAGATAGAACTTATTTAGTTTCATTAACTCTTCCAAAGAAAAGATTCATTTCCACTTCCCACAGTAGGGAAAATGGTGGTCTCAGTAGGGATGTGGGGATAAGACCACAAGCACCTCCACCTCCACCTCTTTACAAAAGCACTCCAGTCAGAACTGGAAATATGACTTGGGGTGCCATCTCTGCTGTGACGAGACTGTTGACCCAGGGACCATGAACACTTGAGAGAGGTGCAAAACCTTGCACGTGCGTTTTTTGTCACAATTTCAACAAATCTTAACAAAGAGGGTTAAGCACCTGAAGGGAAAAGTTGTCACAGTACTAAATTTCTTCTTTCTTGACTTAATCAAAATTCCAATGTTCACAAGCAGGGAACACCAGGAGTGTGCCCCCTAGGAAGGAGATGAAGTACACACAGGAACCGAAACAGGAACAGGCTAAGGTGGGCAAGGAGAAAATGCAGAGAGGAGCACTCTCCACAGACAGACTTTATTCTGGAACAGTGGGGGAGGGGCCAAGTGTCTTCAATGGAAGGACCTACAATTTCCTTTTGTGGCCAATGGTCAGCAGTTGCTATGGGTAGCTAGGGAGACAGGGAGTGTAGTGGGTGGGTCAGGCAACCAATAACCACCTCTTGTGGTTTACTGGGGTAGGTGGGGTGAGGAGTCAAGAATCTGGAAAATGAGTTAGCATTAACTTTGGTTCTGGGCGAGTTGTCATGATTTAACTAAAATGGAGGCACTTTATAAAATGGGGAGACCATGGCTAACAACAGAGAAAAAACATTTTCTCTTAATGTGGTACAGCTGCTAAGGATTTGAAGATTCTTTGTGGAATGAAGGGAAGCCTGCAATTCTAGAGGTTGTTGGCCACAGGGGATGGGTAAGCAAAGAGGGAAGGACGGAATGGTTCAACTTGCTTTATTATTATTTTTTTTAAAGTTACAGAACTTTATAACGAATTACCATCACTAGACATCATTTTCTAGCAAAAATATAAAAATATCACCCACTGATTCTTTCGGATAGTTCTGACAACCAAAGGCAAAAATCAAACATGGTAGCTATGGCCATTCCATTTTGTAAAGCTCTCCAATTTTGGCTAAACAACCAGAGTTCCTGAAACCTAAGAAATTTGGTTCTCACAACCAAAGTAACTTGTTTTTATAGATTCTTGCTTTCCGTGTCCTTATCGACCCCCCAATAATGGAGATTTTTATCAACCTTCTGACATTTTTAACGCACCTTATTCCCCAGCTACGACTAGCCAACCAGTTTCCAACCCTGTAACTCCTCTCTGTGGTTCTTGGACCCTAGAGGGCATCTACGTAGGTCTCGTAGGTCTTTTCCCACCCGAGTAAAGCCCGAGATCGGTCCCTTATCCATCTTCTCGCTGATCACAGTATTAGAGAGCAAAAGACCAGATGCTCCAGAGGCAGACGAGCGCTCAGGCTTTCATCCTGCGGTCCCTTTAAGAACAGAACCCTTTCCAGACCCGCAGACCTAACCGACCCCAGTTTTAACCGAAACCTAACCTGGACTTCCCCCTCTTGACTCAAATAAGACTAACTTTGGATTTTCCCTCCCCTCTCGACCAATCAGATTCTGTTACCAGGCAGACTTTCAATGCCATCGTCTTGGAGGCAGCAACGGCCAATCACAGAGCAGGCCGTGCGTGTATCCAGGCAGATCGCGGTTGGCACAACCATTCAGAAAAAGGAAAAATAAAAGCAACGCAGGAGCCCGCCGACTGGGCACTGTGGGGCTGGGCTGGAGCAGAGGTAGCCACCGGGTAGTTTCTCTTTCTCTCTTACCTATCTAATGTCCGTGTTGGAAGGGGACGGTTCCGAGGTAGGAGGGGCAACAGGACTGGGGAGCCAGCAGGACCAGCTCCTTGCCCCTGCGCACGTGCCCGAATCTGGGACCCTGTTCCCCGCAGGGTTTCCTGCGCCCAGTCCCCGGAGTTCGGAGACCGAGCCCCCGCGGGCCAGCACCTGGGGATGGGGTGGAGGGGCCCGAGGGGAGTGGGGACGCCTCGGGGTGGGATGTCGTGGGATGACGTAGAGTCCGCGCCACGGCGAGGGGGGCGGCGGGGGAAGCCGTGGCAAGACTCAGTAATGTGAACTTGGGCCCAGTTTTTTTTCAAACCTGGAAAGGCCGAGTATGTTTGTATCCCTTCCGACCTTCCAGGCAAAATCAATGGCGAGGAGTCTATTAGAGGATCGGAAAACTTTGGCTTGTCGTTATAGGTGTTTTGGGGTTTTTTGGGGGGCAGGGGGCAGTGGCGGTGTTGCAGTACTGGAAGAAATTGTAAGATTTCTTTTAACATGGATTTCTCCACCCCATTCCTTCCCATAACAGTTTTCCAGATTTGGGAGTCTTCAAAAGGTGGGACATATAGAATGGAGATGTCAGAGATGTCTTTGGGGTATCCAAGAACCCGATAAAGTAATGGAATAATTCTAATTTTAGAGAAGGCAAGTGGTGAGGAAAACCACTGGGGGAAGCTTTGCTTCTGTTTGTATTTCTGGGTAGTGACAAGAGGACTGGTCTCTGGGAGAAAGGAATCTTGGTGAGAGTTAAATCCTCATATCTCTTCTCAGCTCTAGTCCTCATGCTGGGATGGCAGAAGATAAACCTGATGCTAAGAGCCCCAAGACTGGGGCAAGGCCCCAAGGTGGTGCTGAGGCTGGGGAACCTACCACCCTTCTCCAAAGGCTCCGAGGTACCATTTCGTAAGTAATTGTCTCTGTCTCCAAATCCTGTTCCAGACCCAGCTGTAGATCCTTGTTACTCTTCACTCCTCCCTCAGGCAAGTGTTTAAGAGCAGGCTGAGGTCTGTGGTTGGTAGCTGTTTGGTCCTTTTTCTGTCTCTAGCAATCAGACAAAGGGATGGGGAAACCTTGTGACCTCTAGTTTTCTCTTCTTCTCCACAGCAAGGCCGTGCAGAACAAAGTAGAGGGAATTCTGGTAAGCATGCTGGGAAGGGACAGTTGAGGTGGCATTGCTGAGGGACAAGGGTGATGTTGATGTGAGAAAATAAAGGTTCATGTGGGAGAGGTGGTGCTGTCCACGTGTGAGCATCCTACTTTAGCCTTCTGTGACCTATGTAGAAGGAGATGGAATCAGACCCAATGCCCTCCCCTTTCTCCCTTTCTCTCCATGGCAAGCCCATAAAGTTCCCAGCACAGTGAGCACCCAACCTCAAGTCATTTCTTAGGTCCCTTTTCATTCTGACAACCTGACATAGAGTCAGCTGGTATGGTCGAGATCAGAAGATCATTCGCTCGGTCTATTGCTTCATTTCTCCAACCTCTGTTCCCTTCTGCCACAGCAAGAAGTGCAGAAGTTCTCAGACAACGACAAGCTCTACCTCTACCTTCAGCTCCCCTCGGGGCCCAGCATCGGAGACAAGAGGTACTTCGGTGGTAGTGTTTTATATGCCACAGGTTCTGATTTGGAGTCTCACTGTATTGAGTCAAAAAGTTGGAGATGAGGAGGCTGGAGGGATGACTCGGGTTAAGCACACTGGTTGCCCTTGGCAGAGGACCTGGGTTGAGTTCCCAGCACCCACATAGTGGCTCACAACCATCCCTAACTCTAGTTTGAAATCTGACACCAAGGCAGAGGCAGGTGGATTTCTGAGTCTGGTCTACAGAATGAGTTCCAGGATAGCCAGGGCTACACAGAGAAACCCTGTCTCGAAAAACCTAAAAAAAAAAAAAAAAAAAAAAGAAAGAAAAAAAGAAATCTGACACCACTCTCTGAGCTCCATGGACTCCAGTTGCACATGCACATATGCAGGCAAAACACTCATAACAAATAATAATCTTTTTAAAAAGTTATCAAGAAGAAGTAGGAGTTGCATGGCTTATATTCTTTCTCAAGAAGTGAGGCCCTTGGCTTGATGTAGCAGGGAAAGGTGGATCTGGGACAAACTGATTTGGTCTGGCACCGTCAAAGTAATGCTTGTTCCTTTTACTTGTCTTACAGCTCAGAGCCAAGCATACTGAACAGTGAGGAGTATATGTATGCCTATAAGTGGATCCGCAACCACCTGGAAGAGCACATGGACACCTGTCTGCCAAAGCAGAGCGTCTATGATGCCTATCGGTGTGTAAAGAAGGCAGTGCCTTGCTAGAGTATGACCCTTGAATCCACCAGTAGCCTTCTTGGAATATCTTGTCACTCTCCCTTCTGCCCACTCAGAAAGTACTGCGAGAGCCTTGCCTGTTGCCGTCCACTCAGCACAGCCAACTTTGGTAAACTCATCAGAGAGATCTTCCCTGACATCAAGGCCCGAAGACTTGGAGGTCGGGGCCAGTCCAAGTATCCTTGACTGAGAGATTAGGACTGGAGGACCTGGGGAGGAAAGGGACCTTATAGAAACAGCCTGACTTGCCTACAAGGCTTAAATTTTGGCTGCTCCTTAACTTGGATCAGATATTGCTACAGTGGCATACGAAGGAAGACCTTGGTATCTATGCCACCATTGCCTGGACTTGACTTAAAGGGATCCGAAAGTGTAAGTAACGACCTTCCAATGCTAATTTTCTATCCCAGGTAAAAGACAGAGGCCTTTAGGACTCCTTTTAATGGCTGGGAAAACCACAGTCATTCATACATTGCTTCTGAGGGACCTTCTACCTTCCCTGTGGGGGAAGTATGGGAGGAAAAGAATTTTCGTTTTTGAGTCATAAATGTGTAGGACTGCAGGCTACTCCTGTCCTCAGTCTGGTCTCTGCTTTAGTCAGTAGTAGAGTCAAGAGACAAGCACTTTAGTTCAAAATCTGCTTATGTCTCTCTCCACTCCAGCCAGAAGTGGGCCCAGAAGTAAGCCCAGCACCTCGGGATGAACTGGTAGAAGCAGCCTGTGCTCTGACCTGTGACTGGGCGGAGCGGATCCTGAAGCGATCCTTCAGCTCCATCGTGCAGGTGGCCCGGTACCTCCTGCAACAACACCTCATCTCCGCGCGCTCGGCACACGCTCATGTGCTTAAGGCCGGGGGGCTTGCTGGTGGGTACATCTGCTCTTGTGTCAGAAATCTTCACCCAGTTTTAGTTTTCATTTTTTATTTTTGGAGAGGATGCACTATAACGCCTGGGCTTCAAGCAATCCTCCCACTGTACACTGATTCCACCTCCACTCTCAGGCCTTCCAGAATACAAGGGCAGACACACTTTGGATTGCCTTCTCTCCCTGGTGATCCTTTCTGTGTGGGTGGACAGGAGTGCAGGCCAGAGGCTATCCGCCATGGTTACTCCTCAGGATCCTCACTGGGACCTGAGAACTAGGATGGCAGGCAAGTTCACCAGGGATTTCCCTGTTGTCACCTCCCCAGTACTGGGATCGACTACAGACAAGCATACCATCATGCCTGGTTTTTTACGTAGGTACTGGAGTTGGAACTCAAGCATGCTTACATTGAAAGCACGTGACCAACTGGTCTGGCCCTGGCAGTTAAGCAGTCAGAGTCCCTTCATTTGGCATTCTCTGGTTCTCTCCTCAACCTTGCTTTATTATCATTTCTGGTCTCTCTGCAGAAGAGGATGAAAGAGCCCCTCGAGAACGGTCATCATGTAAGTCCAAGAATGGTGTAGAGAATCTAGAAGGTGGAGGCCCTAAGAAACCAGAAAGACCAGCCCAGGTAAGGCAGCTGATGCCTCTGGCTTGGGGTCTTGGTGGCCCCTTCTGGCAGTGACCCTCCTAAGTCTTCACTTCTCCTTTTCTTCCTGTGCTCAGTCTTTACGAGTTATTTTTAGATTTATTTTGTGTGGATGAATGTTTTGCCTGTTTGCATGTATGTACCAAGTGTGCCTGGTGTCCAAGGGGAGAAGAGAACTTTAGATCCCCTGGAACTAGAGTTACTACTGTGAGCCAACTGCCTTGAGGTTGCTGGGATCCTCTGCAGGAACAACGAATTCTTCTAACCCCTGAGCCATTTCTTCAGCCTCTGAATTTACAGTCTTTATACCTTACTGTGGCTCTGTTTGCATTGTAGCCTCCTAAAGAGCTAGAAGCCCGAGCTGGGACTGACCCGCCAGGACGTGCAGAACGGAAGAAGAGTGTAACTGACAGCTCAGTTCCAGCAGCCAGTAAGCCACAAGTTAATGCCCTTGTGGCCCGACTGCCTGTGCTCCTTCCGAGAGCACCACGATCACTTATCACACCCATTTCAGGAACTCTGAAAGTAGCTACGCTGCCCCTGCCCACTAGGGTCGGAGGTCCCCAAGCAGCTGTGCCCATCATTAATATGATCTTACCACCTGTTCCCACTTTGTCAGGTGCTGGGCCTGGGCCTGGCCTTGGGCCTAGGTTTGGGCCAGGGCCTGGGCTTGGGACTGGACCTAGGGCTGGGCCTGGGCCAGGGCCTGGGCTTGGGGCTGGACCTAGGGCTGGGCCTGGGCCAGGGCCTGGGCTTGGGGCTGGGCTAGGGCTTGGGCCTGGAAGAGTTCCACCTAGAGCACCCATTCTGCCTCGTGGTACAGAGAACAGGGAGGTAGGCATAAGTGGCGACCCAAGACCCCATGACAAGGGTGTCAAAAGGACAGCTGAAGTGCCTCTGAGTGAGGCCAGTGGGCAGGACCCACCAGTTAAAGAAATGAAACATGAAACAGAAGATACAGTAAGTGAAGCGAAAAGGAAGCGAGGACGCCCTCGAAAAAAGCCAGGAGGGAGTGGGGAGAGAAACGCTACTCTGGAGAAGTCTGCAGCTGCTGTGAACTCTCCCCGATCCCCAAGGTTACCCTGGGAGACATGGAGCTCAAAAAGAGAGAACAACTTAGTTGGGAGACCAGAAAGACCAGGGCCAGTGGGTGAAGCTGAGCAGGAAACAGTGCTTGCTCGAGGCCCGGAAGATGGTACTGTTTCAAAAGGAGAAGGAAGCTTGAGTTCCCAGGAAGCCAAAGAAGCAGAAGATAAAATTCCTCCTTTCACCTCAAAAGTGAGTGTTATCAAGGGCAGAATTCAAAAGGAAGCTCTTCAGTTGGTAAAGGGAGAAGCTGATGCTGCGACACAGGGCAACAAAGGGTTAAAGGGGCGTGTACTTCAAAGTTCCCTAACCCATGAGCATAAAGACCCCAAAGCAACACCTCCATGATACACAGATAGGTCTCTGGGGAAAGAGTGGCCATCTTCATGTGAGCTCTGCCTACCTGCCTGGTAGAGGCCCTTCAATGCGCCTGCCTTTCATCCAGCTAGTCTTTCCCCCAGGGAACCCACCCATTGGCCTGGCTTGTATCGTGCCTCATGGCTGCTTCAGGCCTTTCTAGCTCAGTACTGTGGCTTTAATACAAACAGTAGATCTGCAGTGACTTCCCACCTATATCCCTGTGCTCTCCTGGGGGATAGGGTAAGTATGAATGTAGGTTAGGGTTATCCTGGCTTCTAATCATAGGGAACTCAACTCAGAACTCACTAGAGATAAAAGCAGTGTATCAGCTGATGAAGTTGCATAGTCAAGAGGCAGTCCTGGCTCCAGGTGAGGCTTGATCTGACTGCACACTGTGTTTCTACTTCACGTAATGTAAAAGCATCCTTAATTTGGACCACTTCACAGCTGCCAACACTCCCAGGCTTCTGTTTGACCATTATATCTAAGCAGAAAGAAAGGGTATCATTGTGCCAGGAATCCTAGCAAAAGCCCAAAGATTTGCCATAATTAACCAGCCTAGGTCAGGTCCACCCTTGACAATTTAGTGTGGCCAGAAAGATGTTTATGCAAATGTCTCTACACATCATGGACCACCTTTGGGGGAAGGGTGCAGTCAGCCTTCTCACAGTCCCAGGCTCCCCAGATGGAGACCTGGGTGGAGGATGGGAAAGTTTCTGGGGAGCAGCTAATGAAAACTTGGTGTGTTTTAGCTTGCTAGGCTGGGGTGAGCTGTACTGCTTCTTTCCCCTGAAACTTGCCTCAGCTGTAACTTCTTATCTCATTGTAGTCTGGGAAGGACAGAGAAGGAAGCCATTCTCTTTAGTCTCTTAATTCTTACAGGACAGCTTTCCCATCTGTCTCCCAGAACAAGCTCCTTTTAGGGACTGAATCTTATTTTCTCCGCAGCCCTGTTTCCTACCTCCCAATCTAGTACCACCTTCTCAGAGGACATGAATGCCCCACCCCCCTAGTCATTTCATTACATTCATTCTGCATCCACCAGATGTCATGCTCTTGTCATACATGTGTCAGGACCTAGCCAGGACTGTGGGGTTAGGCTGGGTTAACAGAGGAGGTGTTACTGATGCTGCAAGTCAGGGAGCACCAACAGGAAGGATGCAGACACTCCAGATGTATCCTTGGGAATAGCAGGAAACCAGCCCATATTAGAGGACTTACTTGGTCCTCCCCACAGGATAGCTTCTTGTCAGGGAATCTTGGTTTTATTCCCAAGAAATAGATTTTCTTTCAGGGAGATATCACCCATTTATCCATTTATTTCCATGAGAGAAGATTTTTTAAAAATATTATAAGTAGTATTTGATATCTATAAAGAAATATGTACTATAAATTATGAAATGCAATGAGTATCTATGACCCATCATTCAATTTATACATTAAAAATATTAGTTTTTTGCCCCCTTGCCTGGCCTCTTTAAATTTATGCTCATTAATCACTTGTTTATATATATTGGCCATGTATGTATATATTCTTTAAGAATGTATTATTTTGTATTGCTTGTATTTTTAGCTTTACAAAAATGTTGTACTATGTTCCTTGAGGTCTGCTTTTTTTGCACTTCATCATTGTTCCTGAGACTCCTCTGTTGTGATTGCTATGACTTGTTCATTTCATCTGTGTAATCTCTGGTAGGCAGCTTCCTCAGCCACTCACCTGTGAATGACATCTGGGCTGCTTGCAGGCTTTTGTTATTATACACAATGCTGCTATGAACATTCTTGTATACGAGTGCCTTTGTTTTTAGTAAGATTTCTAAAGATGGTCCTGAATGGTCCTTTTGGTCTGTGTACCTCTGAGCTGAGGACTGTTGCCTCTTGTCTTACTTTATGGAAGAGTTTACATCATATAGAAATGAACTGTTCTTGAATGTTTGATAAAAACTCACCTATAAAGCCATCTGAGCCTTATGATTCTTTGTGAACATATTTATTTTTGTTTTGTTTTGTTTTGTCTTTTTTCAAGACAGGGACTATTAGGTAGCTCTGCTGTCCTGGAACTTGCTGTATAGACCAGGCTGCCTCTACCTCCAAGTGCTGGGATTAAAGGTGTGCACCACTGTGTGCTCTTTGTAAGCATAATTTTAACTACTGGTTCAAGTTATTTAATAACTATGTGTACTATTTGGGCTCCTAAGTCATTTTTCCAGTTTAGTGTACATTTCATGTCCTTTTTCTTTCCTTTTTTTAAAGATAGAATCTCACTGAATATCCTTGGTTGGTCTGGAACTCACTGTAGATCAGACTGGCCTCTGCCTCCGGAGTGCTGGGACCAAGGCGTGTGCCATCATCACTGGCTCATCATTTTTCAAGCATGAATTTCATGTGTTCTCTTTGTCTTTTCATTTCTGCTACTTACTGTGTCATCCTTCTCTTCCCGAGTCAACTGTACCACAAATTTTAGTTGTAAATCTGCAGATGCTACTACTGTGTGCTCTGTGGAGCCTCTCTTTTATTGTCCGTATCATGAAGAATCCATATTGTTCCCTACTTTTGTAAGGTTTGATTTTATGTTCCATATAGTTAGTATCTCTTTTTTCAAGACAAGTTTTGTTTTTTGTATCCCAAGCTACATCAACATCACTGGGTAGCTGAAGATCACTTTGAACTTTTGATCTGCCTGCCTCTACTTTCCAAGTGCTAGGATGACATGCCCACCATGCCCCACTTCTGCAGTGCTGGGACTGTATTCGAGGGACTCATGCATGTTAGGCGAACTACCAACTAAGCTACATACACTGTCCCTTTATATATGTATGTATTTTGTTTTATTTTATTTCCATTCGTGTAATCATGTCAGATGCCCTGGAACTAGAGTTACAGACAGTTGGGAACTGCCACGTTGGTGCTGGGAATTGAACACGAGTTCTCTGGAAGGGCAGCCAGTTGTCTTAACTACTGAGCCATCTCTTCAGCTCACCCTGTCCCTTTTTAGACAGCTGGTTACATCTATAGGATGTCTTTTTGTTTAGATTTGACTTGGTTTCTTTGTTGTTGTTGTTGTTTTTCTTTTTCTTTTTTTGTTTTGTTTTGTTTTGTTTTTCGAGACAGGGTTTCTCTGTGTAGCCCTGGCTGTCCTAGAACTCACTCTGTAGACCAGGCTGGCCTCAAACTCAGAAATCCGCCTGCCTCTGCCTCCCAAGTACTGGGATTAAAGGCGTGCGCCACCACTGCCCTTCGTTGTTTTTCTCTTTCTTTTTTTAAAGAAGACTCAAGGCAGTCTTCTATCATCAGCTTCCTGAGTGTTAAAATTATAGATGAGAGCTGTCATACCTGGCTCCAGGCTTTCTTTTGTTCTAACCCTCCACCCCTAGTTGGAGCCGAGGGTCACATGGTAGGAACACACTGAGGAACATTCTCAGGGTTTTTTGAGGGGAAGAGGGGAGTGGAATTGTTTTGTTTTGAGATGGGTATGATATATACCTCAGGATGATCTAGGAAGTCACCGTGTAGCTGCTAACTTGTGATCCTCCTGCCTCAGCTTCAAAAGTGCTGGGATTACAGGTATATGTCACATATCCAACTGTTTTAAAACTCCACTTTTCCATAACCCAGGAGGTTTTCTATACTATTGCAATATTTTTATTATTTAATTTTTAAAACATTCCAATTACTTTCATGAATTTGTGTATGTACATGTGTGTACATACATGTAGAGAGCTGAGCTTGACAGCAGACATCTTCCTCAATGGCTCTCACCCTACATGTCAAGGAAGAGTAACTTGTTGATGCAGAGTTCCATGTTTTGAGCTCGTCTGGAAATCTCTGATCCTGCCTCCTATATGCTGGGATTACAGGTTGGTTTTCATGCCCACCGAGCTTTGGAAACTTCAGTCCACAGACACAAGCACCTTTTGCCATCTCCAAAGCTCCTTTTATGATTTGTTTTCTTGTGTATGTGGTAGGGGTGATCAAACTAGGATTTTATAAATGCTCTACCACTAGGCTCTAACCCTATGACTGACTTTGTGAATGAATGCTCTACCACTAGGTTATAGTCCTAGGACTTTGTGAATAAATGCTCTACCACTAGGCTCTAACCCTAGGACTTTGTGAATAAATGCTCTACCACTAGGCTATAACCCTAGGACTTTGTGAATAAATGCTCTACCACTAGGTTATAGTCCTAGAACTTTGTGAATGAATGATCTACCACTAGCTATAACCCTAGCACTTTTATGAGTTATTTTAAGTTTTATAAATTTCAAAATTTGCATTTATCCTTTTTGATGCATATTTTTAACTTTATCATTAATGTTCAAATAATATGTCTCTGAAGCAGGGTATGGTGCCTTCATGCCTATAATTCCAGCACTTGGGAGGCTGAGGCAGGAAGATTACAAGGTTGAGGACAGCCTGAGCTATAGAGTAAATTCCAAGCTAGCCTGAGCTGCAAGTATGAGACCATTTCAGAAAACTCACCAAACAAAGCCAGGTATGGGTACAGGCCTATAATCCACCCTTGGGAGGTAAAGCAGGAAGATCAGAAGGGCCAGCTTCAGCTACAAAGTGAATTTTAAGCCAGCCAGAGCTACCAGAGACCCTATCTCAAATACACACAAAGCAAGGGTTAGGGGGTGAGCGGAGGGGGAGGGCATAGAGCACAGAGATGGTTCAGCAGTAAGTTCAGTTCCCAATACCCATGTCAGCGGCTCACAACTACCTAAATTCCAGCTTAAGGGATCCAGTGCCTCTAGCCTATTTATGTACTTGTGTGTGCACGTGCGTGTGCACACAGACATACAAAATTTAAAATAAGTTTTAAAAGATGGAATATTTAAGAGATGGAATAATCTGAAATATAATTTTTTAAAACAACCTTTTCCTCATTCAAAAACCTATAAATACACAAAGTGTATTTGGTATCAATTCTTTTAAATTGGAATTTTTATGTTTTCTGACTTCGGTATCTAAATCTGTCATGGTCTGTGATTCCTCCTGTCTGTGGTAGCTCATATACTCAGATATTTTGTACTTTGGAGTTTTGAATGCATGTTTTATCAATCTACAAAAATCCTTAGGGCCTAAATTTGAGATACTTCCCCAATGGCTTCTGCTAGGGGCCAGAGCATACATCCAGCCTAGAGACAAGCTGGCCCTTCTGCGAGCCCAGCTTAGTGGGCAGTAGCTTAGTGGCACAGAGTACCCACTACATGGTTGGCCCAGGGTTCAAGTGAGGGGAAGTCCAGGTTTAACCAGGTGTCCCAGTCTTCAGAGATCTATGGTTTTGACTTCACCACCCTGATTTGGGCACTGTCCCCAGGGAACCTCCATCCCCTGCACGCTGCTCATCTTTATGTAGCTTTCAGCATAACGTCATCTATTTTCTACTCAAATGTTCTTCCTTACTTTCTGATGAACTCAGCAACATGCTAACAATTATGTGATAGCTGACACAGATCCAGAATCTAGCTGTCTTTTGGTAGAAAGCTCTATGCTATTAGAAGTTATGTCCATGAATATGATTCTGGTGTTTCCCCTTGTTTCTTGAAATGCTAGGTACTTACAAAGCTGGTTCACTTAGGCTCTGTCTTCAGACATTCTAGCCGGGAAGACCAACAGGTAAATATGTTGACATCAGAGTATCAGTTTTCTGAGTACTAAGCACAGAGCCACTGAAGCCCTAGGAACAGCATACAGACCAGTCAGCGATCAGAGATGACTTCCTAGAAGAGGCAAGCAGGAGGCGGTAGGATGATTGTAACTCATAAAACAAGGACAGAATGAGGCTTACAGGAACCAGAAACCACGCTCCTAACTGTAGCTCCTACCATACACCTACATGTGAACACAGGGGTATCAGCAGGGCTGAGTTCTCTGGGAAGGCAGCATGGAAAGGGCAAGCAAGCGCGAGCTAATGAAGCCTTTAATTAAGGTGGAGAGGTAAAAGCAAGGACTGTGTTCCAGGAGAAGCAAGCTTGTGGCGTGGAAGTACAGCATGGTAGAGTCATAAGAGGAACATAAACTAAAGTCATCATACTTGGTGGCAAAGTGCCTTTGCCCACTGAACCATCTTACTAGCCTGATTTGCATGTGTTTAAAATAGCTTTTCTAACCTATTTTCAAATGTATCTTGGGGCTGGAGAGATGGCTGTCAATAAAGTGTCCACTGTCCAATCATGAGAGCCTGAGGTTAGATCCCCAGCATCCACCTAAACACCAGTGTAGCAAACTTCCAATCTCATGGCTGGGGAAGTAGGGCAGAGACAGAGGATCCCTGAAGCTCACTGGCTAGCCAGTCTTGTTAGATCGATGAGCACCTGGTTCAATTAGAAACTACCTTCACAAGAAATATGATAGAGGGCAATCAAGGAGGGCACCCAAAGTTGACTTCTGACTTCTCCCATGCACACACACCTGCACATACACCTACATGTGACCAAGAGTATACCACGCACATAAAACACGTGACATAAAACAAGTGACCTTTCAATGTTTGAGCAGTACTCAGTTTATTACATAAACAACTAAGATGTGGGGAAGATTCCCAATTAGCCCTCTGTTACTCTAAAGTTCTTTACAACAATTCCAGACCCCCAATTCCCATTCCAATACTTCCTTCAGGGGTCGCTTCTCATTTTAACCTTCTTTCCATTAAACCAAGACCAAGCTAGCAAGTCTAGTTCATGGTCTCAAATAAATGATTCTATTATTTTTGTGGCTAATTATAAACCTCATGTAGAAATTAAGGCAAATTCATACTAAATTGTATTAGGATGTATGTAATGTATTAATTGTATTGATGCCATGTATGTGTCTTAAGTGGCTTTGTGTATGTGATGAGGGTAGATCCCAGGGCAGGTACAGACTAGGCACACACCTACCACTCAGCTATAGCCTCAGCCTTTGTCTCAGTACTTGGTTTGTGTTTGCACGCATATCCACGTGTACGTGTGCAAGTCATGTTCAATGTGTTCCTAATTCCTCTGCATCTTATTTTTTTATTGATATAATTAATTTTAGTCATTGTCACACACCCTCATTCCCCCCTCTTCCTCATAACCCTCTGTGGAACCTTTCTCAGTAAGTCTCCTGCTCCACGTCATCTTTCTCTGCGTGGCCACTGAGTTTAACTAGGGTTTCTGAGCAGGTGGGAAATAATTTACTAGCTTAAGGGTAATTTAACAGTTTTGAGACAAGGTCTTTTTGTGACCCTGGAGCTCACTAATCAGTTAAATGGGCTGGAGAACATGCTCCAGGGTTCACCGGTCTCCACCCTCCCAGCACTGGGGTTCCAGGTGTGTGTCAACCATGTATGCTACCATGTGTGCCACCCCGGATGTCCTGGGGATTGAACTCAGTGCTTCGTTTGCAAGCATTTGACTGAGCTCAGGTGTTTCTCATAGTTCTCTGTAGCCTACTTCACCTGAAAACATGCTGATTCCATCTGTGAGATAAAGCTAAGCCTTTTAAATAAATAGATGAATAAACAGTTTTCCTTTCATTTTCTTTTTTTAAGACAGGGTCTCACTGAGTAACTCTGTATAACATGGAACTCCTTATGTAGACCAGACTGGCCTCAAATTCACAGAGCTCTGCCTGCCTCTGCCTCCTGAGTGTTGAGACTAAAGGTGTGCGCTGCTATACTCAACCACAGTGGTTTTGTTTTGTTTTTTTTTTAAGTATTTTACTTATGTGTTTGTACCTGCAAACCATAGTGCTTGAGTACAGGTCAGAGTACAACTTGGGGACATCAGTTCTCTCCTTTCACAATGTGGGTCTCAATAATCAAACTCACATCATCAAGCTTGGTGTCAAGTAATTCTGCTCACTGAACCATCTTACTAACTGTATGGTATTTCTTTATTTTTTTTAAATAGTGTTTTTATTTATTCTTTGAGAATTTCATACAATATATTATCATAGTTTGCCCTCATCGATTCCTCTTACATCCTCCCTCACTTTGCTCCCCATGCAATTTCATGTACTTTCTCAAACAACAAACACACAGAGTCCAGTTTGGTTTGGCTGACTTCTCCTAAATGGGAGAATGGGGACTGCCCAGGAGTGTAATTGGATATACGTCACTCTATTAAATTAACTGATTCTTCCTCTCCCAGTGACTATCATTTGAGAAGAGCTTCTTGGTTAAGAGTGAGCTTTTGTGCCCACATCCCCACCTCCAAACTGGGGTTACCTCTGGCTTTAGCAGGTCTCATGCATGCTATCATAGTCTCTTTTGAGTTTATTTGTGCATCTGCTGTGGAAAACACTGGTTTCTAAAAGTCATTGACCACCTCTGGCTCTTAAAAATCTTTCTGTCCTCTCTCTGCAGAGCCCTGAGCCCTGAGGGAAGAGATACAATAGAAACATTCCATTGATGGCTGAGCAGCAACATCTCTTAAGAGTGAGGATAGGGCCATGAGTACAGCTTATGGTGGAGCATTTGTGTGGCATGCATAAGCCTTAGGCACACAAAAGCAAAGGGAAAGCTACCCACTATGTAAATTGGTATAGAAGTTCCTCAAAAAATACTACTACTACCAACTGAGTTCCAGGACTTCACATAGTTCCTGTCTCAAAAAGATAGATAGATAGATAGATAGATAGATAGATAGATAGATAGATAGATAGATAGATAGA
>JANHMN010000001.1:59055141-59085548 GCA_030674055.1 Rhabdomys pumilio | reverse complement strand
AGATAGATAGATAGATAGATAGATAGATAGATAGATAGATAGATAGAGTACCACATATGGTGATTCAGGCTTTAATCCTAGTTCTCAGGAGGAAGAAGCAGGCAAGTCTCTACAGTTTGAGGTCAGCACAGTCTACATAGTCTGTTGGCCAACCTAGCAAGTCCCTGTCTCAAACACATGTACACAGTGTTCACAAGGTAAAGATGAGATATTTGTTTACTGGAAAGATGATGAATGCCAATCTTAGTTTTATCACTTGCCCTGTGACTTTATTTTTCATCTCCCACATCGGTGTGTGTGTGTGTGTGTGTGTGTGTGTGTGTGTGTGTGTGTGTTACATGCCCATGGATGCAAGAAAAGGGTGTCCGATTTCCCTTGGAGCTAAAGTTAGAGGTGGTTTTCGGCCACCTGACACCTGAAGTCAGTGCTAGGAACTGAACACTGGTTCTCTACAAGAACAGTTTGCCACCGAGCCATCTCTCTTTACCATGTGGTTTTATGATTATTATTTTGTATATATGGGTATTGTGCCTGTCTGTATGGCCATGCACGGTGTGCATGCCTGTTGTCTACAGGGGCCAGAGGCATTGAATCACCCGGAACTGGAGTTATAGAGACTTGAGAATTGCCATGTGGGTGCTGGGAATTGAACATAGGTCCCTTGGAAGAGTAACCTGCACTCTTAACTGCTGAGCCATCTCTCCAGGTCCACCATATGATTTTGAGCATTTATTCAGTCTAGTTTTTTCAAAGTTTATATTGCAACCCATTACTGCATTGTGAAATCAGTTCAGCAGAATGTAAAACATTGTTTCTAAAAGGGAAATAAAATAAGCCCAAAACTATGAGAGTGTTGCATACAAAGTTATTAGTTCATAAAACTTCTATTTCAGATTAGATATGCTCCTATGTTTTCAGTGATCATGGTATAAAGTGCATTGGCTGTTTTAAAAAGATATTTTAAATGTGTCTGAATGTTTTGCCTGCATGCATTTATGTACACCATGTGTACACAGTGCCTGAAGAGACCAGAAGAGAGCATCAGATCACCTAGAGTCACAGGTGGCTGTTGCTACTATGTGGGTACTGGGAATTGAACCTGGACCCTTCACAAGAGCATTGAGCGCTCTTAACCATGGAACCGTCTCTCTAGTTCCAAAATCCATAGTTAAAAAAGCCAGGTGCGGTGGTGGTGTTACTTACAACCCCAGCACTGAGGAAGCAAAGACAAGAGGATCCCTGGGGCTTGCCAGCCAGCCAGCATAGCCTACTAGTGAGTTCCAGGTCAATGAAAGAAATTGTCTTAAGACAAAAAAACAAAACAAAACAAAACACCAAAAAACCAACCAACCAACCTAACAAAAAAGCAACAATGATGACAAAACCCAAAGTGGATGGCACCTGAGGGAACAACACCAAAACTTGTCCTCTAGTCTCCACAAGTACATGTGTACACACATCAGCAAACACATGCACTGGTACACACACAAAAAGAGGTTCAGTGGTGAGGAATTTAGATAATAGTACAAATATTATGCCTCTGTGCTGAATATATTTGTCATGGTTGAGTATTTGGAAATTAGATTGGAATATAATTTTCTATGCTTTTAATGGTTTTATGATCTGACACTTAAGGATACTAAGGAGAAGGCAAGCAGTCTTCCTGTAATTCCAGCACTCAGGAGGCTGAGTTAGGATGAGCTCAGATTTGAGGCCAGGATAGATTACAGAGTGAGTGAGATCCTGTTTTGTTTGAGACAGTGTCTCTTTATATAACTGCCTATTCCGGAACTACCTATGTAGACCAGGCTGGTCTTGAACTCACAAAGATATGCCTACCTCTGCTGGGAGGCCACCATGCCCAAAATCCTGGGGTTTTTTGTTTGTTTGTTTTGGTTTTTTGTTTTCCAAACAAAACAAAATAGGACTAAGGCTTAATAAAAAGAAAAGGCAAATAGGAATAGAAAAATTAGTCAAACCTATGGATTTAAAATATTTTAAATGTATTCACTTTTGAAAAATACACTTTCCCAAATAAAGCATCAGTGAAATAATTTACATTGTTTTACAGTTTTGCCCTACTAAATTCTCAAACCTGCTCTGAACTCAATTTGATTGCTGTATCAACATATGTGAACTTTTTCCTGTGGTAAAAACTTTGGATATTTAGAATGCAAAGGTATATCTTTCCTTTCCTATAGGACAGCAGTTCTCAACCTGGGAGTCTTGACCCCTTTGGTAAGCCTCTGTGTCCAAAAATACTTACATTATGATTCATTTCAGTAGCAAAATTAGTTATGAAATAACAACAAAATAACTGTATGGTTGAAGTTACTACAACATGAGGAACCCGTATTAAAGGGTTGAAGCTAAAAGGCTGAAGCATTAGGAAGGTTGAGAACCACTTCCTTAGAAGCTCAGTCTAGATAAAAATTAGGCCTCTAATCCTACCTACTTGGGAGGCTGAGATGGAGTTGCAGTTTGAGTACCTGCCTGGGCAACTTATTGAGAACCTAGATCAAAAAAGGGAGCAGGGATGGTATAGGGCCCAGTGGTATATATAGCACTTGCTTAGCATGCATAAGGCTCTAGATTCAATCCCCAACACTGCAGAAACAAAGGACAATGTCAAAATACAGGTAGAAACAAAGCCACAATGTATGTAGTAGTGAGTAAACAAAACACCCCAACTCTCCAGATAAAAGCAGGAAGACACCACCATAAATGCAAAGACAGTTACCTGAGTCTATAGAGCTAAACAGAATTTTTTTTAAAGATTTTATTTTTATTTTATATATGTGAGTACACTGTCACTGTCTTCAGATACACCAGAAGAGGGTACTCAGATCCCATTGCAGATGGTTGTGAGCCACCATGTGGTTGCTGGGAATTGAACTCTAGAGTCTATGCTCTTTTTTCTTTGTGTTTGGTTTTTTTTTGTTTGGTTGGTTTGGTTTGGTTTGGTTTTTTTTTTTTTTTTTTCTCGAGACAGGGTTTCTCTGTGTAGTCCTGGCTGTCCTGGAACTCACTCGGTAGACCAGGCTGGCCTCAAACTCAGAAATCCACCTGCCTCTGCCTCCCAAGTGCTGGGATTAAAGGCGTGCACCACCACCGCTCAGCAGGAGTCTGTGCTCTTAGCCACTGAGCCATCTCTCCAACCCCAACAAGAATCTTCAAGTAGACTTTCTACTTACCCACGACTTAATTCTATATTTGTATGTAAATGAGCGAATGGCCTCATTTGGTTAAGAATTGCCATTGGCTGGGCTATGGTGGTTCATCCCTTTAATCCCAGAACTTGGGAGGCAGAGAGAATCTCTGAGCTTGAGGCCAGCCTGGTCTACATCGTGAGATCCAGGACAGACAGGGCAATGTAGAGAGACCTTGTCTCCAAAAAACAAACAAAGCCTACTTTTACAGCACCATGGAACCCTAGGTCTTGGAGGAATGTGTAACCTTTTGAATTCGAGGATACCACAAGGTCACCATCTCTTGATACAGCTGGTTGGAAGCAAGCCAAGAACTGTAGGGTCCTGTCAAGTAGACCCACCCAGACCCACAGTGACAGAGTTTAACTGTCTTTGGCACTCTGTTGCTCTTCTTTGCTTATCTTCCATTACTGTGGCCATCCCCAACCCCTACTTAGCCTAGTTTATCTGTTTGTCCTGTCCTCATGATCTAAAATATTCCCATCTGTATTATTCAACACACATTGGATTTTTTTTTCCTCTTAGAATGCTTCTTCCTTTTTATCCCACTGGATAGTGTTCTACCTTTCAATATTCACAAGAAGTCTTCCATCTTTCTTCCATATACTATGCAGCCAGGCCTTCTGTGCCAATTAAAGAAAGTTCTGCCCCGAGTCTCCAGCAAATAAGAACTCCATTTATAGCAGGGTGGTGGTGGCACACGCCTTTAATCCCAGCACTTGGGAGGCAGAGGCAGGCCTGGTCTACCGAGTGAGTTCCAGGACAGCCAGGAAACCCTGTCTCGAAAAAACAAAAAAAACAAAAAAAGACAAAAGAACTCCATTTATTCTACTTTTGTGCCTGCTGCAGATTTTATGCACACATTTCTAGCTATAGCTCCAAAATAAATAAATAAAAATCTTAATCTTACCTGTATGAATGTTTTGCCTCCATGTATGTATGTATCTGGTACCCACAGAGGTCAGAGGATGGCACTGGACCCCTTGGAAGTAGAGTTATGAGAGTGAGAGACCATGTGGTGCTGAGACTTGAACTGGGGTTCTCTGTGAGAGCGACAGTACTAAACCACTGAGCCATCTTTTCAGCCCTTTATTTTCAGCTTCAGCTCTTTATCTGCATCAGTTAAATACAGAGGCAGGGACATCCTTCACTCATCACTTGTCTATCTCAACAGACATGTAGTACTGTAACCTACACTTTCTCTATCTTCCCCACCCCCAAACCTTAAAAAATATTATTACATCAGATATTATTGTTGTTAATATAGTGTTATAATATTGTCAATATTATTATACAGAAGCTGAGGTTTAGTCCATCTTGGGGGCATGTGGAGATATTCCTACCTACTCTACAGACCAGTGGCTTGAGCCAAGGAATATCACAAGCAGCCTGGGAAAAATACTGTCTCTAAAAAGGGAAAAGGGGGATGGGAAGGAAGCTAGAGAAGAGAGGGAAAGAAAGGGAAAAAAAAAAAAGAAACAAAGATCTCAAATCAGCCTTAGGCGCAGTGAAGATAACGTCCAAGAGCTAGACTCAACTAGCTTCCAACAGAATATTAAGAACCTAACCGAACAAGGGGCCTAAGTAAGATACCAAGAAAAGTCTCAGGAAAAGCGTCGGGACAGTGATTGTGGGGGTCTATGAGGCCTGCTTATGTTTAGCTTCATGTGATTTTTGTTTCGTTTGGAAAAGGAATAGGTCCTCCTAGCTTTTGTCATTTCACTCACCTTTTCTAACCTGGTTTGTCCAGCCTCTGTTAAGGTCTTGACGACAAGCTGGGGTGACTTCGGAAGCAGAACCTTGTCCCAAAGTGATGCTGCGAAACAGTGAAAGATTGAGGCGGTTGGACTGGGCCATTCCTGAAGCTACAGGGGCATACTCATGGCACGTCCTTAAAGATGGGTAGGAAAAGGAAAATGAAGGCGATTGTCCTCCTTTCTTCTCTTTCTCGTCTGTGTTCTAGCCCTCCAGCGTGGGTCCCACCGGCTGATTTACAAAGGGAATCCTGTAGGATAGGAGAGGCAGAAAAAGCCACCGGTGGCAATTACGGTAACTCGGTGGTTTATGCAAACTCATAGTTTACATATAATTTGCATGTTGATATACTTTTGGAAGTACATAAAATATCAGTACTTCCACATCCCTCCACTGATCCTGCCCACGCTACTTCCCTCTCGGCTTCCTTAGTAAAGGCTGCCTTAAGGTCCGCCCTCAAACACTGGGCCCTCCTTTCCACATAAGCTCCTCCTCCCTGCCCCCACCCCCGCTCCTTCCCTAGCTTCCAAAAGCTCTTCCCCGCCCCCTTTTCCTTTCTGAACAGGCGTGATTCGGGCAGCTCACTGGACTCAGATTACTATGGCATCGATAGTGTCCTGACAGTCGGGGAAGCAGGAAAGCAAGTCCCGGGAAGAAAGGCTCGGGCCCAGAGGACTTTTACATCGGAACGCGCCAAGGAATTGTTATTTTGGGTCCTGTTAGTGGGGTCCGTTCCAACTTGAGGTAGCGTGAAGGCCCCTTCAGGCGGCGCCGCGGGCAGCCCGGCAGCCGGGGCCTGGTGCAGCCGCCGCGGCCGCTGTCAGGGAAGCGCAGGCGGCCAATGGAACCCGGGAGCGGCCGCTGCTGCTGAGGCGGCGGTGTCGGCAGTCGGACCCCGACCGCCTGCACCCCCTCCGCGAGGGTCCCCCGGAGGTAAGCGGCTCCTCCCCCATGAGTCGCCTTTGCCTGTGGGGGGGTCCTTCTACCACCTTGTCCCGCCCAGCCTACCGCGACCTGGGTTTGACTACAAAACTGCCCCCCTAGTGGCAGCTGCACCCTGAGGTCTTTCACCCTTTCCTCTAGGGCCCGGGGTCGTCTTCTCTGCTTTCTGGCTTCCTCTTCAGTTTAGCCCCTCCCTCTGCCCCGTGGATTCCACCTCCACACCAGCACCACACACACACTTCGTACCTCTGTTTGCCTCTGTTCTTAACTATTTTTCTAAGTCGTGAACCTTTTTTACACTAGACCCCTTCCACAATATCCATCCATGTTTGCCCTTCGTCGTCGTTTGTGTTTCTGCTCACAAGCCTTTTCCATGGACTCTGCCTTTATCCCTTTTCCTATTTTGCCCCACTCTTCTGAGGCTGTGCAATCTCAGCACAGAGTTCTCATTTCCCTCAGCTAAAGATTGTGTCCCTCTCTTCTGCTTCCGACTCCATTACCTCACCATAACCCACTCCCCCAGTTCCTGGCTTCCAAGAATTGCTTATTCCCTCCTCTTTAAAGGATCTCAGACTACTGTCATCATACCCAGATACCATCTACTTTGACCTTAGTCCTCAACCCCTCTCTAGGGTGCCTGATGAAGCTGTCTTTGGCTTCCCTTTCCCTTTCTCAATCTCCAGTCCTCTGGAGGGCTTCCTGTAGGAATAAGATCTGCCGTGAATACCCCTACAGGTAGTGACTTCCAACTTTTGACACCTCTCTCCAGGATTTTGCTGTTGTCTTCCTCAACTCTGTTTTTCCTGTGGTCTTTAAATGTTCTCTATCATGCCCTTCATCTCCACACATGACTTCAGATCGGCTAAACCTTGAACTAAGAAGAAAATGTGAGAGGAGGGGCGCCTCAGTTGTCTCGGGCTTTTCTGGACAGATGGGTGCTTCTGAAGGGTAAAGCAACTTTTAAGGAAGTCTCTATCAGTCAGATCACATTTTGTTGCGTGTTTAAGAGCAGCCACTGGAAGAGATGCTCAGGCCTGGATGGGAACTGAATGAAGTGGTGAACTTTGCCTTAGATTATGTATTTTGGGATTTTATTAGCTCGCAGACTAGTATCTCCTATTCCTGTCTAGACCTAAGGGGAACCATTACTTTCCTGACTGAAGCTTAGGGACTAGTGTTGGTTAGTTTCATAAGCATTTGGACCTAAGGTAAGGTTGTGTGTGCGTGTCTGGGGTGGGGGATGATTGGGAAAAGGAACATAAGACAGTGTAAAGAGCTGTACATTCAGAGTCAGGGCTCCTTGGTTCAGCTTGTAACTTTCTCACTTGAACTCTAGAATGGTCCATTGATAAAATGACCAACTCTGCAAGTACCAGTGCTATAATAGGCTAATAGCAGGATGTCTGTTGGGGGGAAGAATTGCACTTTTTTAATTAATAAAACACTGCAGGCTGTCAGACGAGAGGTATTTATTGCTAATGGTTTTGTCATCTTAAGAATTCCCCTTTACTTTATATTTTGATCTCTCTGGTCTCTGACCATGAGTATAAAGCCAGTTTGAAGCACAAGCCCTTGTTCGGCTGCTGCTTTTCAGCTCTGCTCGCTTTCCTCCATCACATTAAGTTGTTGGCCATCTGTACTGGTTTGGTTTTTTTTTTTTTTTTTTAAACCTGATCCATAACTCCAGGTTCTGTGGTCAGAAAATAGGTTTGTAGAAGGGCCCTTGGAAAAGAACCTTGGACCATGCTGGAACTTAGCAGCTATCTAAGTGCAGCGTTGTCTTCCACATCTCTCTTGGCCTGAGATAATGAAGAAGGCACAGGCACTCCATTCATCTTTCAGCTCTAGGCCTGCTCAGGTTTGAAAATAGTTATACCATCTTGGCCCACCTCTCCTTACCCTGAAGTTACTTGGTTGCAGTCTACTAATGATCCCCACTTAGGGAGAAGCCCCTGGTTTTCCTTGCTTCTCATCTGGGTCCACACTGTGTGAGAACATGTTGGCTAAACACTAATATAGCAAACTGAGATGCTTTGGTTTGGGTAAGAGATTTGGAAGGATCCTTTCAATAATTGGCATAGGAAAAGAGAAGGCCTCATCTAAGCACATTTGGGGCTTACATAAGGGCTAGTTCAGAGAAAGGTGAGCAATACAAGGTTTCTGTCTTTACCATTTGTCAGTCTCATCATGGGCTCCTGGAGCAGGCTTGGGCTGTTTGGTTGGAATCTGCTTATACCTGCTGCATGGCCTTGCACAGAGTTCTCAGCTTGATCAATATTGACCTAACTGCTGTGAGACCACTGCCCTTCCCCCTATACTATAGTTGAAAATGCCCTCTTCCCTGATGAGACCTTGAATAAGCATACTTGGTTCCTGATGGGGCTTGAGCTTGCTAGACTGCTCAGTCCAGAGTTTCTACAGGGAAAATGGAGAAGTCATTCTTCCTTTACTGTTAAGGTAAACGGGAAGATGAGCACATGAAGCTTTATGCTGCACCTTAAGACATGGAAAGGAACATTCTTTAAGAAAAACATTTCGTGTGCATGGCTGTTTTGCCTGCCATGCACCAAATATGTGCCTGTTGCCTGCAGAGGCCAGAAAAGATGTCTGTTTCTCTGGAGCTGGGGTTAAAGATAATTGTAAGCCACATGGAATTGAATCCAGGTCCTCCAGAAGAGCAAGCAGTGGTCATAACCATTGAACCATCTCTCCAGCCCCAATAAGGAACTTTTAACAGCAGAGCAAGCAACCTAGGATGATAGAGTCCCTTTTGAAGAGTGGTCTGGTTTTTTTTTTTTTTTTAAACTACTGTTAAAGGATTGCATGCACTTGTTACCATTCAATAGTGTTATAGGGATTTATGATCAAACGAACAGTCCCTTTCCCTTCCTCTGTGCTCACACCCTTCAGGTCAGAGCTCACCACTTTAATTACCGCAGTTTAAACTTCTGTCTAAATTGTATTACCGTAGCTTCACTTAAATGCTTGTGACTATTTCTTGGCCCTTTGTTGAAAAAGAGGGTTTGATTGTAGAGGATTCATACTTGTTTAGGTAATTATGATATTATTTTGTTTTTCAACCTGACACTTATGTAGCTTTAGCTAATGTATCTGAGCCTTTCTTTTCCATTAATTTGGAGTAGGGTTTGCTGGAGATTGAACCCAGAGTGGTGCTCATGTTAGGTAAATCATCCACTACTGCACTAGAGCCTGGGTACACTGCCCCCTGGCCCTCTTTCCCATGAACCTTTGCTGCTTTTCCTTTACTACCCACCTCATACAGTAAGATATTGACTCCTTTATCTTATTTCCACTTCTTGTGATCCATTTCAAAGGATCTTTAAAAGGAAGGGAAGTTGAGCTGATCTGCCTGCTCATAAGAAGAACAGTGTATCAGATGATGCTTCAAAGCAGTTCTATGACAATTTGGGAGCTTGTTAGTCCAACAGGATTGATGTGAAGTGGTTCATATTTATCATGCAAGGAAAAGACTAAAGAAGTAATAATAGTAATTGGGTAAGGGCATTAATTTGAGTCTCGGTACCATCTTTCCTGAGAGGCTGGTCCAGTAAGTCTTTTCATAAGACCTTTTTCATTAAATTCTGTGCAAACAGAATTTTTAAGGTGCTCTGAAGCAGAGAGCCTGGTTAAGAGGTAGTATTCCCTGCAAAGACCTCTGTAGACCTAACTGCTCTGGCCCAAAAAACACACAGTGGCTACTTTCTCTGCCTCTTTAGAAGCCGCTCTGTACTACTGTAACCTGGATCCCCCCATACTTAGACTTTCTCTACTATATTAGTTATTTTTCTCATTGCTACCATATAATACCTGAAAAAAGCAACTTAAGGAGAATTTACTTGGCTCACAGTTTGAGGTTACAGTTCGTCACAGTGGGTAAAGCATAGTGTTTTGAGTGTGAGGCAGCTGGTTGTATCTGCAGTAAGAACAGAGAGAATGAATGTTTGTGCTCACCTTACTGTCTCTTTTTTATTAACTCTGGGGCCCTAGCCAATGGAATGGTACCACCTATATTTTGGATCTGCCCACCTCAGTTAACCAAATCTAGAAAATTCCTCACAGACATGCACATGGAAGCCAGAAGACAAGTTCAGGTGTTGCTCATTAGATGCTAACCAACAACTTATAAAAAGGACAAGCGTTCCTTACCTTGCAGCTGACTAAGTAGGATAGCCTGGCTGGCTGATAAGTCCTCTGGATCTTGCCTATCTGATCCCCAGCACTGGGGATCACAAGTGTATGCTACCATGCTACATGCTAGGCTTTTTTTGCCATGGGTTCTGGGGATCAGATTCAGATCCTTGAGCTTGCAGAGGTCTTCTCAGTCCCTATTCTGTTATCTCATTTGCCAATATGATCTGATCCTATCCTATAGTCCTCTGTTACTGGCGACCCCTGAATCCCCAAGAGCCAGGTGGCAGCTAGTCATAGAGATGCTGTATAAAAGAGAAGTTGGGCTTAGCTGCCCTGCTTTTGGGGGTTTTGTTGTTGATTTTTTTTTTTTTTAAATTTTGGTTTTGGGTTTAGTTTTGTTTTGACAATAGTTTCTCCTGCCTCTACTACCCAAGTGCTGAGATTACAGGCATATACCACCATGCCCTGCTTTTTCTGAAATGTCATGTATCATTTGTGTGTGTGTGTGTGTGTGTGTGTCTGTGTCTGTCTGTCCATCTGTCTGTGTGCATGTGTACACAGTAACACACATGCTACCCCATGCATGTGAAGGTGAGAGGATGACTTTCCTGATTTGATTGATTCTCTCCTGCCTTATGCTCAAAGGATGGCACTTGGGCCACCAAGCTTGTATGCACAGCAAGTGCTCCTACCTACTGAGCCTACCTCACCTGCCCTATGCCCGGCTTTACTGGACATGTTGATTTCATCTGGTTTCTCCGACAGGTGAGAAAGTCTGTGCACTGTGGAAGTACTCTGAATACTGTGATATGGGGTTCCTTGCTGAGCCCTGGGAAATTGTCTTCTTTTGCCTATGGGATAAAAGGGTGATGGTTTCTTTACCTGCCTTCCTGAGTCAATAATAAACACAATTCCAATTAATTGGAACAGGAAAATGAATTTCCTGGTGACATCTAAGAATTCTTGTGTTTGAGAATGACAGAACTTTATTTCACTTGGAAGTTTTGGGGATGGTTGGTTTTATTTTAATGGTTCCAGGGATCAAACATGGCTTTGTACATGTTAGACAAGCAGTCCACTTCTAAGCTTCAACTCTCAGAATCCCTTTAAAATGTTTGCTTTGTTTGTTTTTAGATGATTCATGTAATCTGAGCCTTGAACTTTTCTGTGTAACTGAGGATGAACTTTGCTCTTGATCCTCCTGCCTCTGACTCTTTGGGGTTACAGTTCTTCACCTGGTAACAGACCCCCTTTAAGGTTTTGAAAAGCAGACTTTTAGGAGCTTTGTAATTTAGAAATCTCTGGAATAGAAAACATGAAAAGGATGAGCTAAGCTTATAGATGCTGAGAAAGAGTCAGTTGGACAGGATTGGTCGAGGCTAGAAGACCTAGAAGGTGGCATCCCAGCTGAAGTAAAGTGACCATGAGGCTGCCATACACAGACGTGGCAGTGAGTGATCAAAGCTTTGTTATTATTCCTGTGCAATCCATGGTTGCGGTTACAGGCAGATGCATATAGGCAGCCGTGCTGGTTCTGCTGCTCAGAGGCACTGCCCAACTCTGGGAGAAAGTGTAGTGAAGGAACATCACCTTCTTACCTGCTGATATGAAGCCCACACTTCATCAGGAAGTGCAGAGATACATTTCCTGCTTGACAGTTGGGAGAAAGATGAACTAAAGTATTCCTTTTTGTTGGTATCTGAGAGTAGAAGAGTTTCTTTCTGCACAGCTTTGGTCCTGACTGCTGGGGTGGCAGGAAACTGGACTGTGTGATACTGGACAGATGAGTGTCATGGTAGGAAGCAGGGTGTCTGCAGCTGGAAGTGCAGCTTAGTTGGTAGAGTGCATGCCTAGCACACATGAGGCCTGGAGTTAGTCCCTGTCACGGCATAAACAGGCATACGTGCTTTGGAAGATCACCCCCTGCTGAATAGTGAGTTCATAGCCAGCTGGAAATTCACAGAGACCCCTATCTTGGGGGGAAAAAATGAATAAAAATTCCTCAGAGTGACCAGAAAACCATATACTGAACACCCTTTTTCTACCCACCCAAAGTATAGCTAGCCCACCCTCACTAGAACAAAAGATAATGTCACTAACACTTAGAAATGATTCTCTCTAGTTATACAAAAGCCCCTCCTTCTTCTGAAGTATGCATTAGATGTTCTTTGCTTGTTTGGGATGAGGACTCCGAGTTTACTGATGGCTATGCCCAGATTCTGAAGCCAGGATCACCTGACAAATATTCTAGACTTATTTCTCCAATCTGGATCACTCCAAAATCCCCTCCTGCCTTTTTGCTGATTCTCCTGACCTGGTTTGGTAACACTCTGAAGGCTACTCCTAGAGGCAGTGGCTTTTTTTGTTATTGTTGTTCGAGATAGGGTTTCTCTGTATAGCCCTGGCTATCCAGAAACTCACTGTGTAGACCAGGCTGGCCTTGAACTTAGAATTCCACCGAGTCAACAGCATTCTCTGACTACTTGTACAAGTTTATCCAGAGTCCTGATTTCTTTTTGTCTTCTTAGAACTCTTCCAGTTTCCTAGAGCTTTTAGGTGACAGTGGAGAGAGCAGTAAGGGGTAGGGAAAGGTGGTCATAATTTTTTCAAGAGTCACAAATGGCTAATGCAATTCACATCCCTTATAGAATAATAGTATATATGCACATGCTGTTTATTAATCTTGTTTTGTTTTGTTTTGTTTTGTTTTGTTTTGTTTTGTTTTGTTTTTCGAGACAGGGTTTCTCTGTGTAGCCCTGGCTGTCCTGGAACTCACTCTGTAGACCAGGCTGGCCTTGAACTCAGAAATCCGCCTGCCTCTGCCTCCCAAGTGCTGGGATTAAAGGCGTGCACCACCACCGCCCGGAGTTTATTAACCTTTTATGGGGTTACAATTCAGCTAGCAGTGTTGAATACTAGAGTACTGCTGTGTACCAGAACTGTGTTAAGTCCTTTCATCCACATCAGCTTGTCTTATGTACAGCAGCAATGTTAAGTAAGTACTTTTCCCTCAGTTTGCAGTTGAGGAAACTGAGACAGAAGATACATGGTGTATTTACGTTTGTGTGGTTTATAAACATAGCATGGGTATGGTGTTAGGAAGCCAGACATGAAGAAAATGGCGCAGTTTCTGCATGGTTGATGATGGCTGGCTGGCTGTTTTAGAGGTGAATTCTACAAGTGAAGCCTAGTATTGTACTTGCTGGCTCTTATTCCCTGGATTCTTTGAGTCTGAAAACGAAAATATCTATAATCAAAGCATAGAGTGGTAGCTGGTGCCTATAATTCCAGTACTTGGAAGGCTGAGGCAGGAGAATTGCTACAAGTTTAAGAACAGCCTGAGAAATAGAGTAAGACTGAGAAGACAGTAACAGCTTTGATACTAAATTGGGGGGAGAGGCAAAGGACTTGTGTATGATATATGTTATGAATAAGGAGATACAGCTTAAATGAGAAAAGGAAAAGTATCACCACGAGCATTTGGAGGTGACACAGGAAAAGCAAGAAAAAGTATTTAAAGAAAACAAAGTAAGACTCAAGTTGATTCCCAGTATACTGAAAAATTTGTCAGACTGTCTTAACATACCACATGTAAAACAGCATTTTCACGTACAACAAAGAACCAAGGCTACTGTGAATATGTATGAACGCAGCGATCAGAAGTGGGGAGGTAGTGAGGGCAGATTTCTGTTGAGATGACTTCATCTGATGTTGAAGGAGGAGTTACTTGAACAGACTTCATGGTAAATGGAAGACCTGAATGAAGGTGATACCACTAACCAGTGTGTGTATGTGTCCCTTTCTGTTCTTTTCTCCTACCCTCCTCTAGCTTGGAAGCTCGAAGTCTGGCTGTAGCCATGGGAGACATGGTAGTGGAGCCTGCCACCCTGAAGCCAACTTCTGAGCCTCCTCCTAGCCCATCAGGGAATAACGGGGGCACCCTACTAAGCGTCATCACGGAGGGGGTCGGGGAACTGTCAGTGATTGACCCTGAGGTGGCCCAGAAGGCCTGCCAGGAGGTACTGGAGAAAGTCAAGCTTTTGCATGGAGGTGTAACCATCTCTAGCAAAGGCACCCCGCTGGAGTTGATTAACGGGGATGGTGTGGACAATGAGATCCGTTGCCTAGATGATCCACCTGCCCAGATCAGGGAGGAAGAAGATGAGATGGGGGCTGGTGTGGCCTCTGGCACAGCCAAAGGAGCAAGAAGACGACGACAGAACAACTCAGCCAAACAGTCTTGGCTCCTGAGACTGTTTGAGTCAAAACTATTTGACATCTCTATGGCCATTTCATACTTGTATAACTCCAAGGAGCCTGGAGTGCAAGCCTACATTGGCAACCGGCTCTTCTGCTTTCGAAATGAGGATGTGGACTTCTACTTGCCCCAGTTGCTTAACATGTATATCCACATGGATGAGGATGTAGGCGATGCCATTAAACCCTACATAGTCCACCGTTGTCGCCAGAGCATCAACTTTTCCCTCCAGTGTGCCCTGTTGCTTGGGGCCTACTCTTCAGACATGCACATTTCCACTCAACGACACTCCAGAGGGACCAAATTACGGAAGCTAATCCTCTCAGATGAGCTGAAGCCAGCTCACCGAAAGAGGGAGCTGCCGACGTTAAGCCCGGCTCCTGACACAGGGCTATCTCCCTCTAAAAGGACTCACCAGCGTTCTAAGTCAGATGCTACAGCCAGCATAAGTCTCAGCAGCAACCTGAAACGAACAGCCAGCAACCCTAAAGTGGAGAATGAAGATGAGGTAAAATTGGGGGGAGGAGCAGATCGGCAAGGTGTTTGAGGGTTGCATGAAGACAGGATGTCTTACATGGGGTTACTCTATTTTCTGTCCTCTCCTCTGTTCATTTCACTTATAGAAGCATGGAATGTTAGAATGGAAAAAGACCTTAGAATTCATGTATTCCAATGGCCTCATTTTACACAGGAAAAAATCAGAGAGATAAAGTGACTTGCCTCAGGTCATCAAACTAATGGCAAGGCTGATACTCTTGACTTTGTCCAGGGTTGATTTCACTAAATGGCACTGTCATTCCATTAACCACATACTAAGAACTGTGACACAGATCTGATGCACCCTACTTGAGACCTGGCCTAGCTTAGATCACAGCAGCCACCACAGGGAAGGAAAAGGAGCTGTGCTCTTTCTATGTGCTGGGAGAGAGAGGATGCTAACTAGAACATCAGCTTCTTCTCCTGGCCATTCTTCATGATTCTTTTCCCTCACTCCCCAAAGATCCTACTTTTTGTTAGCATAGATTTATTCTCTACCAATCGGACCTCAGCAGAATGTAACAGCCTGCCTTCCTTTGAGATATATAAAAAGGGCAGAGAGAAACAGCCTTGGCAAAGTAAATCTAATGCCTACTTGATGACATGAAGCTGAGAAAAGGAGGCTCAGCAGCAGCAGCAGCAGGGCATCTAACCTGTGATGCGGAGCAGGAAGTGAGCAGTCAGTGGCTTAGTGCCACCCTCCACTAGACATCTAGAAAAATAGTGGGAAAAAGTACCCAGTGGATAACCAAGTTGTGTGGCCTGATGTCCCAGACAGTTGTGCTCCAATCCTCATCTCTGGCTCACTTTTGGCAGGCTCTAGTCCTGGTTGCCAACCAAGCCTAGGAAAGAAAGAATTAAAAAAAAAAAAAAAAAAAAAAAAAAATGAAGACTTTGCGCCATTGGAATGCATGTGCCTATGTCCTGGCATCTGACTCTGTGGTGTAAACCACCACATATTTAATACTTGTAGAGTTTCTTTCAGGTAGAGGGATGCTAATAGTTAGAGAAAGGAAATACAGTAGGCAAGGGAAATTCAAAGCTTGTCCACCCAGGAAATGTATTTTATTAAGATATTTTAATGATACTAAAGCTAAATGTGCCAACATTTATTGACCATTGATATGCTGGGCAGCATGCCAGATAATGTATGTGGAATCCTCACAACTCTAAGTACTGTGATTTTGCCAGTGAGGACCAAGCTTAGAGAAGTTAAGTGACTACTAAGGTCACTCAGTAGTGACTGTCAGACCAGGAGCCCAGTTCACAGCTCGTGCTCATGCTCACTCTGCTGAGCTGTGGAGGTAATTTCTCAGCATCTGCTTCCCCAGATCCCAGCTGTAAGAGGTCATTGTAGAAGAAGAGCCCAGGGTGTGACAACCTACACTTGGGCTTTGTCTGTACAACCACATTCATGTACAGACAAAGCCCAAGGTGTTCTGGGAGCTAGATCAGACTGTTTCCATTTCTGTTTAGCTCAACAGCAGAGTCCAGGGTCTAGAAAGGGAGGTTGCTGCAGAGCAAAAAAAATCCAGATCTTGGTGGAACTGAGGTCCTAAAGGGCTTGAGCTTCTCTGGAAGCTGTCTCATGTAAGGTCAGACCTGGTCAGAGTGAGTGTGCTTCTGGGAGGGGTTCACTGGTGCCTCCTGTCTGGCTTGACTTTTCCCTGTATCTATTTTTTAGTCTGCATCTTAGGACCAGAAAAGCAGAGGCCTTAGGGTTTCTCTTACCCTGTGCTGGTCTGGGGTCCCTCTTCTATGCATCTAACTTCTGCTGCAGGATTATGGATGGCTCTGAGAGGCAGGTATTCTATGAGTGTTTAAATCTCTAGGGTGGGTTCTCCAGTTGCCTTTCTTCCCCACCTGGCTCCTCTTGGGTTACTAGATCCAGGAAAGGAAAAAGATAGCACTTCCTGAGGCCCTTCTGGGTTATCTGATGCTGACAGTGAGACACTTAACTCCACTGAGGCTCCTTGGGAAATAAACATAAATACCACTAGGTTTCTGGGCATGGAGACGTCAGCTCAGGAATTTCTGCCAATCCCTTTTGATATTTTTTTTTGATGATGTGTCTATCAGCACCTTTGTGCTTGAGATACCAAAGGGAATTGGTTTTCCTTTCTTCCTCCATTATATGAAACATGCATTCACTAAACAACTAGCTGTTATTCTTGACAGTGTGCAAAAGGATGGAAGATAAGATGTTGTTCTTGAACTAGGAACTGATAAAGTTTAACACCAGAGCTCCAATATAAGGTTCTAGTTAGTGTATGTCTTGATTGAAAAGTTTCTTGAAGCAGTAAGTATACACATGCCTTACTAAAATGAATGACATTTTTTTCTAAAGCCCAGGCAAAATAATCTAAAGGGGAATTCCTGGGTGTGCCCTGACACTGTGCTCTCAGTCTCAGTTGTCCTTGTGGGTTCTGGTTAATCCCATGCTCCTCCCACTATGGAGAAGCTCCAGAAAAATGAAGTGAGGGCTTGGAAAGAGAAGAGGCCCAGGGCTCCTTTCTGCCTGGAGTCTTCCTACAAAACTCTTCTTCATCGGCCAAATCTCACAGAAGTTTCCATGTTCTTCCGAGGATTCCTTTATGTTCCCACAGAGTCACACACACACACCCAAGCCCACCCCTCCAAAGCAGTTCTTATCAGCCTCATTTTTCCTATCTGTACCCAAATGATAAATATTTTGGCATAGAGATGGCAGGGTGGTACAGGAATCAGAGAGTGATTTAGGTACCAACCCTTAATCACATCCTCCCCTTCATAATGACACTCCAAAGAGGTTAGCTTTGTCTTTTCAGGACTGTAACCTTTGTACAGAGAAATCTGCTGCATGTCACACTGGAAGGCTTTCCAGCCTGATAAGGGTGTGATGTCAGCTCTTGGCTTCAGCTTTACTCCCTAAAGCTGACTCAGTACAAGTGACTCAGTCTAGGGAGTAGGAGGAGAAGAACAGATCATGAGATCCTACTGCTTGCCATGGACATTAATGAGTCCACTGGGGCCTGTCTGGGAGAGAATCAGCTAGAGCCAGTCTTCTGCCTTTATTCTTCCCCAACTAGCATAAGTATAGAAATTGGACCAGCAGATTATAACAGATTCTGCCAATCCTCACTGCCTCTTTCCTTCCCACTTCTACCCAAAGTAGAAGAGTTGTAACCTTAACAGGGTGTTTCCAGGTGTGGCTACACCCTGCAAATGCTCTTCTGCCTAGATTCTTCGAGGAAAACCCAAATGTAGTGCCTCTGTCAAGAACTTCAGTCACAGAATTGAATTAAGCAGTGGCTTGAAATGCTAACTGTAGAATAGAGTGCAACGTGCACTGCCTTCTTGCTCTAGAAATTCTCAAGACTTTGCCTTAGTCCAGGCCCCTCCTTCCTGCTCTGCTCCTGCTACCTGTCCTGATAGGATGTAGTGTGTAGAGCCCAGGATGGATGGCCCGGTGCATGAATACTGCTCCACGATTACTGAATGAGCTGTCCTTCACTTTGTTCCCAGATACCAGCTAACACAGAAGGATGGTGTTTATCTTGTAGTTTTTTGTTTGTTTTCTAAGAAAGACTCAGTATGTAGCCTGGGCTAGCCTTGAGCTCTTGATCCATCTGCCTCAGCCTCCTAAGTACTGAGATTTCAGGAATGTTACTGTCTCAGCTGGGGTGATGTTTACATTATTGGGATCTAGACTTTGGGCTGGAATCAAGATTGCCACTGCCCTGTCCTGCTAATTAGCTTTCTCAGATAGATTTAGATAGGATCTAACTGTCCAACATACATCAAAAAAATATATATATTTAGTGTCATGTGCAATAGCCTGACAGGAAGCTATGAAGGTTTGGAAGATATAAAACTGGCACACTTTTGAGCATCCAACTCACAGCTTTCAAGTTCATGGGTTTGGGATGCCCTTTGTCACACAGGTTTAGGGTTGGGATTAGGTTTCCTCGGGTGATCCCAGGGCTGACTGAGAGGAGATATGTACACCTGAAAGTTTAGCTCTTCCTGGGATTACCAAGAAGCTACAACAACATAGACTTTGTACCATAGGGGTCTTGCAGTTTGTGGTTGTCCCCGCGAGGAAGGGTTGGTTAAAGGCATGTTAGTGAGTGGTCTGAAAGAAGTGAGCCTTGGCCAGGCAGTTACTACACTGGGGATCCAGCTCTAGGATTTTGATCTGAAAGGAAGATTTATTCAGGCAAGAACAGAAGATAAAACAGAAAGTGCCTTGGCCTTCAGCTTTTGATCTCAAGGTCTGAGCTGGCCTTCCAACATCCCACAGATGTCTAGACTCTGGGCAACTGGCAGTTCCAGACTGAGTGTCTTTCACTAAAGCAGAAAGATTTAGCTGCACAAGAGAAGCAGTTATGAACCAAGTTGGAGCTAAATTCTTTGCCTTTGTCTCTTTCCCTCCCCCCAACCCCACCCCTTTTTCCCCTTGCCCTCTGGCCCTTTCCCAGGAGCTCTCCTCCAGCACCGAGAGTATTGATAATTCATTCAGTTCCGTAAGTGGGGCCAGGCTGGGACTGGGTGGCAGGCTCCACACGCGGCCGCATTTCCTCTCCGTCCTGTGTCTTCTGTGACCAGTGAAGACCCCTTTGATTCCTAGAGATTACTATCTCCCTGCCAGGCCTCCAGACCTAGAGGCATTCCCCCTGAGCTTTGCTAGTGCCCTAACAGGCTCAGGTCCAGACAGGCTCAGCTGATCTTTTGCTCACAGACAGCAGCTGGAATGTTGTGCTGCTTAGCCCTAGCTCCTCCGTCTCTGGAGCAAACAGCTGGGAGAGGTAGAATTTACTCCTGGACTAGAGCCAAGGACTGCTTGGCAAAAATCTTCAGTATCCCATTTCTCCCACCAAGAACCCTTTCCCTATGGCTTCTGCCAACAACCCATCAAATATTTATTCAGTTTTCTAAATGTTAGACCCTGTGCTGGCTGAGCCAACTCCAAAAACAAACAGGAATTGGCCTGAGGGAAAGTTTTACCTTCCCACAACTGGTTTTCCTTTTTAACTTCATTTCTTCTAGGTCTGAGTTCTCCCCATTCCCCAGCTCACTGCCCAGGATATCCCTTAATCCCTGTTCTCTCTTCTTATTCTCTCTGGACTAACCCGTGACCCTCTAGTCCTACAGGGTCTTGAACCTTGTTCCTGGGCAAAGACGTGAGAGGAAATGCTGGACCCTCTGGGAGTTTGGATGATTAAAAAAAACCTTTTTTTTAAACATTTTATTCTTCGTCTACCCAATCTGTTTTCTAGTTCCTGTATGATCCTCTTTTAATCATGATCCCTTCTCCTCCCATGTGGCAGAGCCTCTTTTTTTGAAGGCCTGGGGTCATATCCAGTGGTTAGGTAACAGGGGTCTACAACTGATAGGCTGATTTGAGAGTGGAAAAGAATTCTGCCTTTTCTACATGAGATGACTATGAATTGGTTGGGGTGGAGGGCCCTTGGGACAGTGACCCTTTGCCACCTGAGTGGATGGATTTGGGGATCAAGATAAAGGCATGAATCTTTAGCTCTCTCTTCCACTCCTAGCCCTCTCTCTTTCTGGGAGGGAGCCCAGGGCCTCATTCTTTTCTTGCTGTGTTAAGCCCCAAGGATATTTCTAGAGATCTTTTACGTCCAGTTTCATATTTTCTTTTTCTCTTTAAGCTCTGTCCTTAAAGCTTCCCTTCCTCACTACTGGGCAGGGCTTTAAGCCAGCCCACCTCCCCCATCACAGAGTGGAGGCTGTGAGGTTTCTTTGCACCCTGACTATTTTGCATGTACAGGTGAACATGGTATTGCTCAGTGCTCAAAAGAAGGTTCTGGGTGGGAAAAACTTCACAAGGCCCTACTCCTAGATGAAGAGCTCCAGGCAGTCAGTAGCTGCTGAGGGAGATAGAATGAATCAATTTTCTCTGGAATGAGCTCCATGATAGATTTCCTAATGCTACCTGGTCAGCCTTAAACACTTGCATGTGTGCACAACACTAATTGGACTTAGTACAATCTGTATAAAAACAAGAATAAGGGGTTGGAGAGATGACTCAGGAGTTAAGAGCACTGATTGCTCTTGCAGAGGACCTGGATTTGATTCCCAGCACTCATATGGTGATTTACAACCATGTGTAACTCCAGTCTCAAAGAAATGATGCTTTCTTCTTGTCTCCATGGGCACTGCACACACATGGTATTAGCATACATGTAGGCAAACACCCATACACATAAATCATTTCTTAAAAAATTTAGCCAGGTGTGGTGGTATGTGCCTTTAATCCCAGCACATACAGAGGCAGAGGCAGGCAGATCTCTGTGAGTTTGATGGATAGGCCAGTCAGAGCTACACAGACCCTGTCTCAAAAACAAAAACAATTTCCAAGCCTAGTAATTTCATCTTTTCTATAATATTGTAAACTGTTACAAAAAAATGTGGGTGAAAAACTGGTACTTTCTGCTCCCAGTGTGTCCAAACTGAATAAATCTACTTTTTAAAAAAATGGTATTTTTATAGAAGAGATAATGACTTCAAAAGGGAGTATGAAGGGTTTGGGAAGGTGGAAACGATAGACCACACACTCATGCATGAAGCTCTCAAAGCCATTCTTTTCATTCACAAAAGAAGTCTTGAATAAAGTTTGTTCTTAATTTCAAAAAAAAAAAAAGGGGGGGGGGGAGATGTTCTCTTTTTTTTTCTTTCTTTCTTTTTTTCTTTTTTGTAATAATGAGCAGTAAGTTGGGGCTGGAGAGATGGCTCAGTGGTTAAGAGCACTGACTGCTCTTCCAGAGGTCCTGAGTTCAATTCCCAGCAACCACATGGTGGCTTACAACCATTTGTAATGGGATCCAATACCCTCTTCTGGTGTGACTGAAAACAACTACAGTGTACTCGAACATATAAAATAAATAAATATTAAAAAAAAAAATAATGAGTAGTAAGGGGTAAACACTCCAAATCAGAAAAACAAGCAAGGTTGATACAGTGGCTCACATCTTTAATCCTAGTACTGAGAAGGTAGAGGCAGGAGGATTCCTGTGAGTTCAAGCCAGCCTAGTCTACATAGTAGCAAATTCCATCCCAGACAGAGCTACATAGCAAGACACTTTCACAAAGAAATAAAAAGGGGGTGGGGGGAGAAGGAGAGAGATAGAAAGGGAGAGAAAAATCCTGATAAATGAAATTTTATTCCAAAAAGAAGAGCATCAAGAGGAGATTGTTCTACATAGCTGAGGAGACACGATGAGATATGGTTTTGTTTTGAGACAGGGTTTTGGTATGTAGTACTGGCTGACCTAGTAATCACTAATCCAAGTTGACCTGGAATTTGTGGCAATCCTACTGTGTCAGCCTCCCGAGTGCTAGAATGTGGATCACCATGCCCATTGTATGGGGGTTTTGTTGGTTTGAGTCAGGTTCTTGCTATATAGCCCAGGGTGGCCTCCAACTTACGACCTTCCTTGCCTTGACTTTCAGGGTACTAGGACTATAGGTGTGTGCCATTCTACCCAGCTTAGTGGCTGTCTTGGTAAAGGGTCCCTGTCATAGACAGGCTGAGAGTAATAGAGCTCTTCTTCATGTCTATCTGAGTCCATCTTTCTCCCCACCCTACCTTAGTCTCCAGACTTGATTTTGACCTTTCTGGGAACTGCTGTAATACCTGACGAGAGGAACCAAGCTTACCACAGGGAACTCAAATTGGGAGCCTAGTCTCTGAGAGGCAGAGGAAGAGAAGAACCCCAGGAGAAATTGCTAGAGACAGACCTTTAGAAGGGCCACCAAGAGCTAAAAGGAGCTATTGCTTTCTCCATCCTCCTATGCAAACCACCCTCCACTTGCTTTTCTTTTCATGTGGATTATGCCCCCATTAACAGTTTGCTCATCCTCTTTTCATCCCCTGCATGTGCACTTAGCCCTTACAAAAATGTGGTGTGATTGGTGTGTGCCGTGGAGATAGAAGTCTTGGGATGAAGAGCATCTCCCTTCTTTGAAGGGGAAATAATGGTTTAGGTCCCTTACCCTAGACTTGGGGGCTGGCAGAGTCCCTCAGCACAGATCCAGCCTGAGAGCCCAAATGGGATGAACTCTTCTGTCTGAGGTCCTAGATGGCTTTTTGAGACCTTGTACCCTTGCCTGTACTTAAGGCTTGGGATAGTTTTTGGGGACTCGGGTCCAAGGAAAGGATTCTGTCCCAGTGAGCTGAGTTCAGGTCATCTTGAGTTCCTAGAAAGTAGCCTTCAGAAAAGGGATATGTTCTTCCCAATTCAAGTTGAGAAAAGTAGGGTAGAAATCCTATCATGGCCAAAGCTAGCTCCTATCCTGCAGTTCTTTAAATACTAGGGGCCCTGGTCAGAAAGAAATGAGAGTGATAGTCCACTTTTTTCAATGTTTTCTTTACCATCTTTGGTTTAATCTCAACCCTCTGTAGCCTGTCCGGCTGGCTCCTGAGCGAGAATTCATCAAGTCCTTGATGGCAATCGGCAAACGGCTAGCCACGCTCCCCACTAAAGAGCAAAAAACACAAAGGCTGATCTCAGAGCTTTCCCTGCTCAACCATAAGCTCCCTGCCCGAGTCTGGCTGCCCACGGCTGGTTTTGACCACCACGTGGTCCGTGTGCCCCACACACAAGCTGTTGTCCTCAATTCCAAGGATAAGGTAAGTGGCTCTCACCCAGACCCTTCCTCTCACCTGACAGCATTCCCATGATTGCTCAGGAATTGTTCCTTACTGGTATGCTAGAGACCTTTTTAGTTTATGGTGCATGTGCTAACGGTGACTCTACTTCATTGCCCTTGTGATGCTGAGAACCTGAGAACCCTCCTGCCCAACTTCTTGAGTCTTGTTTTTATGGACCAAAGTAGCCTAATAATTTCAGTTTACCTTGTGCCATATTGAGGAGTGTGGCTTTTCACCTGCTCCTTACCCTCCTTTTGGTAGCTACTCCATCCAGCCTTTCTCTAACTTTTAGGCTATCCAGGTATAACCACCATATATGTAAAGGAAAAAGTTTATAAGCCTTTTTTGATCAGAGTGGGCAGAAAGGAAAGAAATACTCCCAATTCATACTAGGGAAAATAAGCTATATTTGTCTGCTTACTAGAATGATGTGATGGTCCTCATGGTTCATATTCTCTCAGAGGAAGTATTGAAAAATAGGATTCTCCTTGACATACATCTCACTTTATCCAGTTTTTGTGTCTACCTTCGTGGGCCCTGACTTTAGCATGAGCCCACAGAGCTTCTAGGCCTCTCTGAAAGACTGTCCTTGATAGTTGGAACAGTTTTTTCCAGTTGTACATAGCCTTCTGAAGCCCTTATGATAAGCTCAGAAGGCATGTGTGCCCTTTACCCAAATGTAATACAAGTTCCTACCAGTGCATGTTGTCCATAGTCATACTGTACTGCTGACGAGGGCTGCAACACAAAGAACTGTGTCAGTAGAACTTCGATAGGGAGGTCATGGCAGATGTTCTCTTCCCCACCCAGGCCCCCTACCTGATCTATGTGGAAGTTCTTGAATGTGAAAACTTCGACACAACTAGTGTGCCTGCCCGGATTCCTGAAAACCGAATTCGGAGTACACGGTCTGTAGAGAACCTGCCTGAGTGTGGTATCACTCATGAGCAGCGGGCTGGCAGCTTCAGCACTGTGCCCAATTATGACAATGATGATGAAGCCTGGTCGGTGGATGACATAGGCGAGCTGCAAGTGGAGGTAAGGAGTCTCCAAGGAGATAATCGTGGGGGCACAGCACTGCTCTCCAGGAGCTCTTGATACATGTGAAATAACATACCTGATAGCAGAGTGAGGCACATATCCATATGAATATGGTACATAGTATGGGGTATGAGATGGGAATGCTCTGAATAGCTGGTTGGAATAGGTTCAAGCTTGTTCTGGTACCGCAGGAGTTGCAGGTTGAATGTAAGGAGGAACATCTAGACCTAGAAGAAATTAATAAAATATTTAAGAAACACCTGCTATATAAAGTTGATTGAGGACAGCAGAGACTGACAGGCCATGCATGCATTCAGTCAGATATATAACAGGCTGACGACATGACTCAGGATTAAAAGCACTGGCTGGCTGCTCTTATGGAGAACTGGGTTCCTTTCCCAGCACCTTTGCAGTGGCTCACAGCTGTCAGTAACTCCAGTTTCAGGGGGACCTGGTGCCCTCTTCTGGCCTCTTTGGACACTGCACATACATAGTACACACAGGCAAACACTCATATACATAAAATAAATCTTTAAAAAAGAAAGAAGTAGTTATAGCTGGGTGTAGTGACTCACAGCTATAATCTCACCCGACAGGTTGAAGCAGAAGGATTACGAGTACTATATGCTAAAGAGTGAGGCTTGGCTTATACCTGCAAGAACTTATGTGCTAACAGAATCAGACCAGATGCCGGGCGGTGGTGGCGCACGCCTTTAATCCCAGCACTTGGGAGGCAGAGGCAGGCGGATTTCTGAGTTCGAGGCCAGCCTGGTCTACATAGTGAGTTCCAGGACAGCCAGGGCTACACAAAGAAACCCTGTCTCGAAAAACTAAAAAAAAAAAGAATCAGACCAGACAGCTGACAGTTTTAGTTTTAGATCCATGACTCAAAGCCATAGTCTGGAGCATGAGACATTCTAGAAGTGCCCAAAGATGGAGAGAGTGCTTACTCCAGACTCTGCATTGGGAATCAAAAGATTTCCTGGAGGAAGTAATCTTTCAGCTGAGGCTTGAAGCATGGTTGGAATTAGCAGAACAAAGAGCATTCAGACCGAGGAAGAGAGAATGGAACATGGCCATGACAGGAATGAAAAGAAACTAGTGTGCGCTGGACGTGCAGTGTGAGGTGAGGAGCAGTGAGAGGCGAAGAACAGTGAGGAGTGAGCTAGAGAGGCCGCACAGACCTGACAAGCAGGGCACTCACTCAGCCCTGTTAGCTGTGGGGAAAAAATGGAGGGAAAGCAGGGCAGGATTTTATGCGATAGCATTTAGTGAAAAAGACAGATCTCTCTGTTTTTTATAGTCTAGTGGAGGTTACACATAGACATTTAAGAAGAAAGATGAAGATACACACGTCACTGTGCACTAGACGGCAGGTGGAACTGAGAGTACGTTGTAGAAGGAAGGACAGAGACTTCTTAGGGCCCGGCAGAGTAGTTTATAGTTAAAGTGAGGAGATAAGGTGGAGATTTAGCCTGAAGAAATACATCTGGGTGTGGTGGTTCACCTATAGTCCCAGAATTTAAGTGGAAGCTGGGAAAGCAGGAATTTGAGACCATCCTTAGAGAGTGTTGGGCGTATTCTAGAAAGTTTACAAAAATTCAGCTTCTAGATTTCATTCCCAGTAGTTGTAATTTGGGCTGATGGTGAGAACTGAGACTCTGCACTTGCTCTGCATTTCCATGAATTCTATTGGAGTAGTTCACACTTTGAGGATGCTGCTGTGGGATCCATGACTCAAAGCCATAGTGATGTGGAACCCTGGTGCTTTGGGAGAAGGCTGGAGTGGAGTGGTAGGCCACCGTGCCATAGGTAGCTAGTGGCAAGTGAGCAGAGAGCAAGAGGGAGATCTGTGTTTAGCACTTCTGACCTGCTTTTCCCAGCTCCCTGAAGTACACACCAACAGCTGTGACAACATCTCCCAGTTCTCGGTGGACAGCATCACCAGCCAGGAGAGCAAGGAGCCTGTATTCATTGCAGCAGGGGACATCCGGTATGGCCAATCACAGCATTCTTCATCTTCATTTTCTTCACTCTGCCTCTTTGTCCCATGCCTAGTCACCAACTGTCAGACTTCTGTCTCTCTCTTTTATCTCCTTATTTTGTCCTTGTTCTATATTTGAGGCCCTGAAGGTGCAGCCGGAACATTGCTTGAGCTACTACAAAAAGACATGACATTTTAAGAAAGTTCCAAAAAGAAGAAAGTGCCCCATGGGCATTTGAGCTTCACTTCTCAAGCTGCACCTGACTAGCATGTGAAAGTCCATGGGTTCAGTTCCCAGCACCACAAAAAATTAACCCAAAGCCAATAATCAAAGTGAGACCCCCCCAAGTGGAATCCTTCTCTTTGAAGGCAGAGGGGAAATCTTGTTATACATGCAGATTCTGGAGTCACACTCATTCTGAATCAATATTGGGATAGAGGAATGAGGGAAACCAGGCTCTCTGCACTTTAACATGATCACAACTACCAGGTTAGCAAAATGGAACTGCTGACAATGCTTCCTTCTCTGGCTTTCCCAGCATCAAGAACCTGCCAGGAATCTAGGAACTGCGGCAAGGGAAAGTGGGCAAAGCATATGCATGCAGCTCTGAGATAGCTCTTCCAAGTAAATGCATATTTTTTTCCTGCTAGACGGCGCCTCTCAGAACAGCTGGCTCATACTCCCACAGCCTTCAAACGAGACCCTGAAGACCCTTCTGCAGTCGCCCTCAAAGAGCCCTGGCAGGAGAAAGTGCGGTGAGGAGGGTAGAGGGTAAAGTACCCCCTCATATTCCAAGGCATCATCAAGTGCTTACCTCCTCCATCGCCCTTTACCTCCAAACACTCCATCGGGCTTCCTCTGTGGTCTGAGTCCTTACCCTGGCATCATCCTGTGACTTCTTTCTTCACAGGAGGATCAGAGAAGGTTCTCCATATGGCCATCTTCCCAATTGGCGACTCCTTTCAGTCATTGTCAAGTGTGGAGATGACCTTCGCCAGGAGCTGCTGGCCTTCCAGGTGTTGAAACAACTGCAGGTAAAGAAATGGAAGAGAATTGAGCGCAGCAAAGAAAGGAAAGGAAACACACAGGGAAAGGGCATTGAAAGGGAGCCCTGCTGGGCCCCTGCTTCTTACGCAGGTCTGAATGGGAAGGTTAAACTGAAACTGGTTGGCCTTTCTCCAGAGAAGCACAGCCAGCCAGCCACATAATGAACAGCCCCATGGTGGCCTCTGTTGGTTCTTTTTGGAACTGCATCTGCCCTGTTCAGATCACTGAATGTCGGGGGCCACGTTTGTCTTTTTTTTTTTTTTTTATTAAAAGGTATGATTTCAGATAGGATTCAGTAATTCACCTCCCAAAGCTAGGATGATGTGCATGTGCCACCATGCTTCGGATGTGTCCTTAAGTCAGAACCTCCAAATGATCTGGGATGGATGGGTTTACACTGTGCTCAAGTATTTGGGTTTTGTTTTGTATTTTAAAAAAACATTTATTTTTGCTGGGCAGTGGTGGCGCATGCCTTTAATCCCAGCACTTGGGAGGCAGAGGCAGGTAGATTTCTGAGTTCGAGGCCAGCCTGGTCTACAGAGTGAGTTCCAAGACAGCCAGGGCTACACAGAGAAACCCTGTCTCAAAAAAACAAAAACAAACAAAAACCATTTATTTTCATTTACATGTATGAATATTTTCCTAGCATTGCTTGTCTGCACAGCACATGTGAACAGTGTCCATGGAGGCCAGAACAGGTAATTGGAGTTAGTTGTAAGAAGCCACATGGGAGCTAGGAACTGAACCCAAATCCCTGCAAGAGCAGGAGGTGCTCTTAGCCCCGGAGCCATTTCTCTAGCCCTTACTTTGTCTTTTTTGAGACAGAGTCACTGTAGTTCAGGTTTACCTAGAACTCATTAAGTAGTCCAGGCTGGCCTTGGGTTCATGCATTGAATTCATGCATCAGCTTGAGTACTAGAATTATAGATGTGTACCACTGTACCTGGTGTTGAGATACTGATTGCCTGGGTTGGTGATCTCCAAGAGGCTTCACCTGTTCAGTCCAGTTCTCTATAATATTTGTAGGGTTTTTTGAGGGGTAGAGGTAGCTTGAACTAACTTTCTCTTGATTTTGGTTTTGTTTTTAGAAAGGATCTCACTTGTAGCCAAATGGAACTTGCTTGTATCCTCTCCACTCTTAGCCAATGTCACTACTATTCTTGTGTCACCCCATTACTCCTGCCTCAGCTTCCCAAATACTAGGATTATAAGCAGTATGTAACATATGGCTTAAGTACTTTAATTTTGTTTTTAAGACAGGGTCTCATGTAACTCAGGCTGACTTCTGACTCTACTGTAATCAAGGGTTGACCTCAAACTTGTGATCCTGCTGCCTCTACCTTCCAACTGCTGGGAATACAGGCTTATGCCACCACATCCAATAGTAATTTCATTTTGTAAAGTAGCTTTCTTTGCCCCTAAACTCCCATCTTTTTATTATTCAAACTTATATTAATAGCTCCTAATCTCCCTACTTAGGTGATAGATTTACTCTTCTACCTTTTTCCTACCTCTGTGTGTAGTTCCTTCCCTTTGCCAGGCCTTGAACTTCCTTTTAAACTTCTTGGTTCTGTTATTTGTGGTTGTGTACATCTGTAGTCTTAGAACATGTGGAGACAGGGCTCAGGAATTCAAGGTTGGCCTACATGAGTCCGTCTCAAACAGAAAACTTCCTGGTTCTTAGTAGGTCAATAAGTCTTATTTATTTAATGTCCTTCAATCCAGGACAGCAAGGGAGAAAAGTTGAGAAGAACATGTATTCTCTAGTTTGGAGGAAGATGAGCCACTCTTGATACCTTTGTGTCTCCTCACAGTCCATTTGGGAACAGGAGCGAGTGCCTCTCTGGATCAAGCCATATAAGATTCTTGTGATTTCAGCTGACAGTGGCATGATTGAACCAGTAGTCAATGCTGTGTCCATCCACCAGGTGAAGAAACAGTCACAGCTCTCCTTGCTCGATTACTTCCTACAGGAACATGGCAGTTATACCACTGAGGCATTCCTCAGTGCCCAGCGCAATTTTGTACAAAGTTGTGCTGGCTACTGCTTGGTCTGCTACCTATTGCAAGTCAAGGACAGGTAAGTGACTTGTGCCCTTCATCCTAACCTTTCAGAGGGCTCTTCTCTATCCCTTCACATACAGTTCTCAGTTGGTGAAACTATGTATTTTTAGGGGAGATTTGTTTGTGTGACATTAAGCCAAAGAGGAAAACTGACAAGTGCTGGAGGAAGTGAGAAAGGGAACTGAGTATTTATAGGGGTGAATATTTGAGTAGGGCAGAAAAGATAAAGGAGAATGAGGACAGATGAAGTTGAGGGGAAAGATGAGGAAATGTTCCATTAGGATCAAAACTTGGATAGCAGACAGTGACAACATCAGAGTACACGAGGCTGAAGAGTCTGGGGGTTTTTGGTTTTTGAGACGGGCTTTCTATGTGACCCCAGCTGTCCTAGAACTTGATATGTGATCAGGGTGGTTTTGAACTCAGAGTTCTTCCCGCTTCTACCTTCTGAGTATTGGGATTAAAGGCCTGTGCCACCACACTCAGGGAGAATTTTATTTTGTAGGATAGGAATGATGTGTTCTGGTCTATGTAGATGCCATATCATGCTGAGGATGAGGGTTGGTGTGACTGGGTCCTTAGCTAAAAAGCAAGAGATAACATAGCCTGGTACATAGTGTCAGTGACCAAAGCAAAAAAGGAAATGGATGAGGAATTTTGTAGAGATAAGATTGAAATTCCCAGTCATGCACTCTTCTTTATCTTTATGATTTCTGTGTGTGTGTGTGTGTGTGTGTGTGTGTGTGTGTGTGTGTGTGTGT
>JANHMN010000001.1:59017874-59055131 GCA_030674055.1 Rhabdomys pumilio | reverse complement strand
TGTGTGTGTGTGTGTGTGTGTGTGTGTGTGTGTGTGTGTGTGTGTGTATTTTTCCTGCATGTATATGGTCTGTGCATACCTATTGCCAGTGGAGGCCAGAAAGGGCATTGGATGCTCTAGGACTGGTGTTACAGGCAGTTGTGAGCCTCCATGTGGATGCTGGAAAGGAACTCAACATCCTCTGAAGGAGCAGCCCGTGCTCTGAGCCATCTCTCCTGTCCCTAATTTCCACAATTTTAAAGTATCTTGTTTTGCCTAGATAGTCGTTTCTTTCCATATCACATGATTTTTAAGAGGCCTAACCTCACATAGGTGAAGCATTTTATATATTAATAATGGCTCCACCTATGCTCTCCCATCTAAGAGTATCTACAGGCAAGTGGTTTGGGGTCTGTGACCTGAATGCTTCTTTTGGTTGCACCTTTCTCTGAACATACAGTGGCTGGGGCCTGGCAAGATGGTTCAGTGGGTAAAAGGTATTGCTTAATCCCTGGAACCAACTCAATAGAGTTGTCATCTGACCTCCACACGCACACTATGGCATGTGCCATATGTATGCACATTTGCACTCACATGCACACATACATACACACTAACACTTGAAGAAACAAATTTGATGGCCTACGTTTCCAGGGCTCCCAGTGACATGGCAGCCCATTAACATTAGTCAGTTGAGCAGCTTCTCAGAATCTAGCATCTATTTAGTGACTCTGTACCATGGATACACTACATCAAGTGAAAACCCTGTTAGGGGAGTGCTCCCTCAAGAGGAAGATAAGGGTCAGTAGTAGCTTTGGGAACCTACAGTCATTCCTCCCTCCTGGGCCTGCAAGGACATGAGCAAGGGCTTGTGTGAGAGAGAGCTGAGGGAGAGTGTAATCATACGGATCTTTTTTTTTTTTTTTTCCAAGACAGGGTTTCTCTGTGTAGCCCTGGCTGTCCTGGAACTCACTCTGTAGACCAGGCTGGCCTCGAACTCAGAAATCCGCCTGCCTCTGCCTCCCAAGTGCTGGGATTAAAGGCATGCACCACCACCGCCCGGCAATCATACAGATCTTGACTGCACATTTTAGACCGTCCCTGAGCTTCATGATTTTGAACCCAGGGCCTAAAAACATCCCAGGTCTCAGCTCCAGGATTTAGTAAGTGTGGAACAGAAAAGCCGGTGCGAGTCAGACCTCAGGAATTTCAGTTCTGAAGTTGATATGTAAAGATAAAAGTAAATAAAACTACCAAAAAGAAAATGTTTGGAAGATGAAAGTCTGTTCCTTTGGCAGGGCAGAGACCGGATTACCTTTTTTTTTTAATTCTTCTTATATTAATGTATAAATGTTTTACCAGCATATGTGTCTGTGCACAGCCAGCATAGGGTGCCCAACAGAGCCAGAGGGCATTAGATCCCTTTGGAGTAAAGTTACAGATAATTGCCAGCACTGTGTGGATGCTGGGAATTGAACCCAGGTCTTCTAGAACAACAGTCAGTGTTGTAACCACTGAACCATCCCTCCAGCTCCTGATAAACTATTCCTAACACCTTATAAAAGAATAGAGTTGGTGATGTAGCTCAAGTTTGAAGAGTGCTTTGCTTAGCATGCACAATCCTCTGGATTTGATCCCCATTACTACATAAACCAGGCATGATGACCTGTAGTTCTCACACTGGGAGTTAGCTGCAGAAAGTTCAAGATCATCCTAGCTATGTGGGGAATTTGAGGCCTGGACCACATGAGATCCTATCTCAAACAAACAAACAAACAAAAAAAGACAACTGAGAACCATCTCATAAGAAGGTGGCCACAAGTGCCGGGCAATGGTGGCGCACGTCTTTAATCCCAGCACTTGGGAGGCAGAGGCAGGCGGGTTTCTGAGTTCGAGGCCAGCCTGGTCTACAGAGTGAGTTCCAGGACAGCCAGGGCTACACAGAGAAACTCTGTCTCGAAAAACTAAAAGAAAAAAAAAAGGGGGGGGGAGGGTAGTATGGGAAGGACTTAGTATGTAGCTTGGTTGGTAGGGAGTTTGCCTAGAATGCACAAAGCTCAGGGTTCAGTCTCTAGTACCTGGCACAGACCAGAAGTTCAAGGTCATCCTCATTTGTTCCAGGACAACTTAGGAGTACATGAGACTGCCTCAAAAATAGAAAATAAAAATATTTTAAACATATCAGTAACAAAAACTCAGCAAACACATATGGATTTATTTATTTTATATGTCACATGTCTAGTTTGGGCATATGAGTTTTTTTTCATCCATAGCTGAGACTACAAAGAGGTACCAGCTTTTTGGCTGTGCACTGTTATGGGTCTCTGCCTATCAAGGAAAAGTTAGCTCCACAAAGGTAGGACCCATTTGGGCCAAAGTAATTTTTATGTATTATCACTTGGACCAATCCAATGTTAAAATCAGTTCTTCACTCACTCATATCTGGAAAATGTTCACTCTGGTGGCATACTGGCAATAAGATCTTAGTAGAAGTCTGAAGCGAAATTTGATCCAACTATCATCTGGGGGAACTGAAAAGAGCATGCCACTGTGCAACCAAGAAACTTACCTCTTTTTATTAAATGTACTTCAGGGATTTCTAATAGTACGAATTTCCAGTAAGTGGAATTTGTTATGTTCTGAGTTTTAAAAGATGAAATATAAATATATATATTTTTAATTTATCCAAAAAAGTCACTGTCAAGACAAATCAGAAAACAGTAAATTAGGACAATTAAAAACAAAACAAAACCCTCTATGTCAAAAGGAGTCTCAATGCAGCTTTCTAGGTAGAAGATAGGCCTGGCCAGGTAGTTAACAGAATGAGAGAAACTGCCTATCACTGGCTTTGAAGGTGGGGTTAGAGTCACTTGTTCTCTTTGGGTCTAGACATCTAGAATTGTTCTGGCTGTCTAGATTGTGTGGGTGCTGCTACATTGTTAGTGCTTTCCCACAAATCAGGTGGGTCTTGCTCTCTCTCTACCCTCCTCTTTCAGCCAGTCTGACCAACTCAGAGATGGTCTTCAGCTGGGGCATGAGTACTTGGCCTAACAAAGCTTCTATTGATAGTGAAAAGACTGGTCATGCTGAATAGGCCAGGCCTCACATGCTTAGCATGCTAATTGTTCTTCCTACTGACATTAATGTGGGGATTACAAAGACCTGAGATCTATTCCTCTAACTCTTCCTCTTCCTTACAGCAGGTCTGTAGTATACCACTCCTAAGGCTTTTTATGTAAGTCATTTGCCCCTACACTGTTTTATACTTAAAAGGTTTTCAGCACACATGATGGCTCATTCATGTGATCTTAGTTAGCACTTGGGAGACTGAGGCAGACTTGGGCCACAACAGTATATTCCAGGCCAGCCTGGCTACAGTACAACATATCTTTAGGGGAGGGGAGAGCCTGAGGAATAACTTCAGTCCATAAAGTTGTTACTATAAAATCATGAGTACCTGAGTTCAATCTCCAGAACCCACATAAAAACCCCTGGTATGGTGGCACACTTTAATACCAGGTGGGGAAGCAGAAACTAAAGGATTTCCTGTGCAAGCTGCTCTAGGGATACCAATACTGAGGAGACAGCTGCAGGTGGATCTCTGAGACTTTTGAGGTTACTGAGTACAGATCAGCCAGTCAGGGCCCTGTCTCAAAAAAAAAAAAAGAAAGTCTACCAGGAACAACGCCTTTCATTGACCTCTGGCTTTCACACGCAAGTACACTTGTGTGTATACCCACATACACGGACATAAAATAATAAACTAATTGTTGCTCTCTACTGATGGGACTTTGGTTCTGCCATGGACTGATTAAGAATTAAAATAATCCCAGCACTTAGGAAGCAGAGGCAGGTGACTGAGTTTGAGACGAGTTTGGTACTACACAGTGAGTTAGACCATCTGAGGCTTCAGTGAGACCCTATTTCAAACTGATTCTGAATGAGGGCCTTCCCTCATTCAGACAGCTAACTGCTGGAGCCTCAGAGACCTTTTCTTCTTACCTGTGTACTTACTACTTAAGTCAGAGTCAAGTCTGAGCACTAGAAGTACAATTTGGGAGAAATTAGCATGTGTTAGTCTGGCCTCTATATTTGAGAATGATCTTCAACTTAGGGTCTTCCAGCCTTTGCCTCCCAAGTGCTAGAGTTAGGCATGTGCCATCATTCATTCACACTCAGTTCATGTTGTGTTAGGGAACAAAGCTAGGAAAAGAAAGGCATTATAAGCAAGCACTCTACCATCCTAGCCTTTTGATAATCTTAAAACTATTTTTATTAAGCTGGTAATAACTGAATTTCAAACCCCAGTCTTTCATCATAGCTTTCTAACTTCCTTTTGTTACTAGTTTTAGGTCCTAGGAAATTGACCCAGACTTGTAAGCAACAGGAAACATGGCTGGGGCCTCCCCTGTCCAGTATGGTGAGGCCAGTTTTGCAGCTTGAGATCCAATCTAAGCCAAACTTACTGTTGCCTCTTCCTCAGGCACAATGGGAACATCCTTCTAGACGCAGAAGGTCACATCATCCACATCGACTTTGGCTTCATCCTTTCCAGCTCACCCCGAAACCTGGGCTTCGAGACATCAGCCTTTAAGCTGACCACAGAATTTGTGGATGTGAGTCAAAAAAGAGAGGTGCTTCCAAGGGTCACTGTGTTCTTCCTCTGAGAGGAGCTGATGGACTCCCCCAAATTAGGAACAGAACAGAAATGGCAGTAAGTCAGAATGAGGCAGGCTTTCCTGGGAGCTTTCTTATGAAGAAAAAAAAAAAGTGAAGATAGTGAGCTTTCATATGATTGCCTTAAGAGAAAGAAGTTCTGAGAGGCCCCAGGAAAAGGACCCACCAGAATTCCTCTGTGCACACACTCTCCTTGCTTCCAGGTAATGGGTGGCCTGAACGGTGATATGTTCAACTACTACAAGATGCTCATGCTGCAGGGGCTGATTGCTGCTCGAAAGCACATGGACAAGGTGGTACAGATTGTGGAGATCATGCAGCAAGGTGCGGCTCAGAGGGCCCTGGCTGGGGGCCTCAGGTTGGGTTGCCTGCAACTTAGAACTTTTAGGAAATTGACTTCACCTCAAGACTCAGGTGGGGGAACATTTCTCAGGGGGTCTCCATTTCTCCTTTAGAACATTCTTCACCCTGATAGAACTGGTTTTGGAGGTGGGGCTGGAGAAAAGGAACAGCAGAAAGCTCTTAGGTTCCCTCACAGTAAAACCGAGCCACTTTCAGCCTCCTGTTTTTTCCATTCTTCCATTCAACTGTATTTCTCAGTCTTCTTCCTTCTCTGATACTTCTACCCACTTCTCTCCCATTACCCTTGGCCTTACTGCCCTGACTTCAGCTACCACCATCTCCTACTAACCTATCCTGTTCTGCTCTTTCCTGCCTTTTTCCTTTCACTTTGCCACTTCCTCGGTCCCAATTTTTTGCACAGGACTCCTTCCTTTTCCAGTTCCTCTGGGCCCCTGTTATTCCCCCACCCCAGACTCCAGATGTTTACCCCACCTAAGCTGCCAGTCTCCTCCTCCCCGTCCTTCCCCCTACCCCACAGGTTGCCGTCGTTGCTCAGGAGCATCTCTGTCTGGCCCCGTGGTGACGGTGGCCCAGGTCATCTGTGAGTGTCAGACCTAGCATAGGCAGAGGCCTGCAACCAGATAAGTGCAGGGCCCATTTCCAGAGCCTCTTCCCAGCCTTCCCTCTGGGCCCTAAGACAGCTCTCCAATGCTTACTGGGGGAAGTTGTGGGCTTGCCTTTCCCCATCCTGCCTGTATACTCCCACCTACAGAGGAACTAAGGCGTATGGGATGAGGATGGACTGAAAACAAGGCTTCCTGACTGCTTTTCTTGGCACAAGCAGAATTGCTCTATACCGTCAAGGATCCTGGTGGAGGGGAGGGAAGGGGTACTCCAGCCTGTTCCCTGTGGTACTAACTCCTAGCCTGCCGTCCTAATTGTCCATGATCCTTAATTTGCACTGCTTCCCTCCAGGTTCTCAGCTTCCTTGCTTCCATGGCTCCAGCACCATTCGCAACCTCAAAGAGAGGTTCCACATGAGCATGACTGAGGAGCAGCTACAGCTGCTGGTAGAGCAGATGGTGGACGGCAGCATGAGGTCCATCACCACCAAACTCTACGATGGCTTCCAGTACCTCACCAATGGCATCATGTGACACCATTTTCAGGCCTAGAAGTGGTGGGATTGAAGGCATCCTCCTTAGGACCCTTGCCTAAAGAAAACCCAAATCACAAAACCCCACCTACCTAACTACCTACCCAAGGGAAATGGAAGGCAAGAAATCCAAAGGATCATGTGGTATCCATGAGAGCTTGCCAAGAGGGTAGGAGAGCCAACCACGGGGTCCAGACTTGCTGTGTCAGTATTACCACCTGACAGATCCCAGGACTTACTGCTCTCCAGAGAACAGAGGTGATGAACATGAGGGGGACTGGAGCCTTCTTCCCCTCAGGGGGTCTCAGAGGTTTTCTACAAACCATCTCTTACTTTCCCTGGGTCCCAGCAAGATGGGAGGAGTGGGTTCTTGGTACTTAGGACTTAATCCTATGTTTGGCCATGCTGCTGCCCAACTCTATCCCCTCCTGGGAGCTGACCCCTGGGCCCATATTCCTGAGAGGTGGGTCCTGCACTTGCTGAGGTTCCCCATGATGGGGGTAAGGAAGGGAACTGACACAATCCCTCTAATGTATTGAGGGTATTGGCTTAGCCATGGGGGGAATCTCTTTACCCTGATCCTTTTCTCACACCCAGGGAAATAGCTCTCAATTTTTTTTTTTTTTTTTTTTTTTTAAATTTTTGTTTGAAATAAAGTCCTTAGTTAGCCATCTGTGTCTTGTTGCTTCTGGGGGTGGAGTGCTTGGAAAGGGTTAAGTCCAGCATACAAAAGGCACCAAACACACAAGATGAAGATAGCTTTTTCCATCTCTTTGTCAATACTGCCTCTTCCCTGAGAAGGGCTTCCCCAGTTCTGACTCCCCCCTTCCCTATCAATACACATTATCCAACTCACAGAAAAAGAAAAGCCTGAATGGGGATTAAACCACAAGCAGTTTTAATGGTCTGGTTTTCTCCCTCCTGTTTCTCCCACTGTTAGTATTACTACAAGAATAAAGGATTCCTGAGAGCCTGTCCTCTACTCTCCCTGGACCATATTTGACAGGACTCATCCCCACCAACCCCACCCATCCCTAAATTTCTGGGGGAAAAAGACAAATGGAAGGCACTGCAGGGATTGGGGTGGGGGTGTTAGTGCCAATGAGTGTTGGAGGAGGGGATACTAGGGCAGAACCCAGCCAAGAGAAATAGTGCTCTGTGCCTGAAGAAATCCAGTAGAGAGGGACAGAAGCTAGACCCTGTATGTACATCCTTCAGTCCATCCCCGTGCTTGTCTAGCAGGCTTGCCAAGGTCCCATCCTCCCACATAGTTACTGGGGGTCTGCAGCAGGAGCATTAGTGTTGGATTCAGAAAAGAAAGGAGGACCCACTTAAGTAGGACCTAAGGGCCAAACCCAAGAGGGAGGTGGGAACAAATCACTAGAATCCTCAAAAGCCTTTCAGGGATGGAGAAAGGAGGTGACAGCAGCAGTGAAACCCAAGTCCCAGGAAAGAGGACTGGTCATTCTGAAGCCTGGCACCTAGTTGTCCCCACTGCCTCCCTGCCGGGCCCTGATGAATGCCATGCCATGTGTGCGGAAATGGGTCTTGAGGTTCAGAGGACTATCACAGCTCTTGCCACAGACCTTACAAGTCAGAGGGCCTCCAGAAGCAGGTAAAGGTGAGTCTCCACCCTCTGGGTCAGAGCGTAATGGAGGAGTCTCTTCTTCCCCATCCCCCAGCCCCAGGACACTGGCTTTACCCCCAGACCGTCTCTTCTTGTGGCTAATGAACCGGTGGCGGCTCAAGGAGCCAGGGGAAGCAAAGCACAAGCCACAGTCAAGGCACTGCTGAGTGCCACCATCCACCCTCAACCCCACAAGGCTCTGTTCTGCTGAGCCACTGCTTCTATAGCGCAGAGGACCGTGGCCTCCTGACCCAGGGCCACCCCTCAGGGACTTGGCTGGTGGTGTTGTACTGTCAGGCTCCTCACTGCATGAGTCAGAAGACTGGCGGCGTTTCCGTCCTGGCCCCTGGAGAAAAGTGGAAGAAACCGGGCCTCACCATCACCCTGGTTTCCTGAGACCAAGGTCTCACTAGTTTCTCAATCCCATGTCATAAGGAGGGCCTTTTCTTACCTGGGCTCTGCCACCAGAGCCTCGACCCAGGGAGCCTCCTCGGCCAGAAGACTGGGTCCCAAGAGGCAAGCCATGGCGGACCTGGACATGCTTCTCCAGGATCAGGCGACTACTGAAGGTACGCTTTCCCTCTGTACAATACCTAGCAGAGGTAAAAAGTCAGTGAGATGGCACCAGAAGCACAGGCAAAGACCAAGACCAATAGCTCTTGAGAGAAGGAAGAAGGCTGCCACAGCAGAAGGTGGCCTCAATCCTCAGATCCCTTAAGCAAGAGACAGGCGGCCAGGTACTCTGGGAAGGAACGAGTGAGGGTTACCTGCATGGATAAACTCGCTTGATTCCCTCATGGTTGACCCTGACATGGCGCCTCAGGCTTGGGGCAGAGCAGAAGGAGCGCTCGCACAGGCGACAGGGGAACTTTTTCACTGACTAGAAAGTAAAGGGTGGGAATTTTTAGTCACTTAGGTCAACCCCAAGGCTACCCTCCAGCGCCACCTTCCCAGGTGAAACCCAGCTCACCTTGCCATGCTCCTTCTTCATGTGAGTCACATATTCATCACGCTCAGGACACCAGGAGTGACAAAGGCCACAAGTCCAGCCCCCAGGACCCCCACCCCCACCTTTAATGTCTTTGTTTCCCAGTTCTCGCCGGGGTCTTTTGGTTGGGCGGGCAGGCTCAGGGGAGCTAGGCAGCTCTTCTTCAGATGAGGAAGATTCCTCAGTAGCAGGGGCTGCCTCTGTCTGAGATACAGCCAGCTCCTCAGGCTCAGTCTTGGGGGTCAAAAGGGCACCTCCAGCCACTTTCCCAACTGCCTCTTCCCCTGCACGTCCAGACTGATGAGTGTTCTGTAAGACAAGGAAGATGGCTAGATGGAGGAGAGCCTGGCTTCGGCAACGTCCTCACTTCACCCCAGCTCCCCACTGCCACAAGGTTTTAGGACTCTAGTCCAGGTCAGCACAGCCAGCTCGGTAGCCATTCCCTAGCCTTTGCTCCTCCTGTACCTTGAGATGCTCCAGCATGGTTCTTTTTTGGGCAAAAAGCAGAGGACAAGACGGGCACTTAAAGACACTGACACGCTGGGGCAGTAAGTGCTGGTCGAAGTGTGAGGAGAGGAGGGGTTTGTGAGTGAAGACTGTATCACACATGGCACACTTATAGATCAGCCTGTGGGGGCAGAAGGGCCAGTATAAACATGAACGATACAGAGCCCTTCCCTGCACCCAACCCTCCAGTCCACCAGCCCACCACCTCTTCACCAGCCCACCTCACCACCATGCTCCCTCCCCAGGGCTCACTTGACTTGCTGGGTGAGGAAGCTTGGGTGCTGGGAGTAGAGGTGGGCATGGGCGCTGGGTGCAGACTTGAAGGCCATGGGGCAGATGGGGCACTTGTGGAAAACTTCGCAGTGTGATGCCTGTATGTGGGACTTGATGGAGTTCACACCCCCAAACACCACTGCACAGCTGGGGCACCTTGGAGAGGAAGGGGAGGGTACTACAGTGAGGTAGGGGCACCACCTCACTTGTTCTTGAAGACATCTCCACCACCCCTCTTGTTCTTGAAGACAAGGCGAATTTCAAAAGGAAATCAACAGAGGAGTATGAAGCAAGGCAGAGAAAGGAAGAGGCTCAGTTCCCAAGAGAGGTCTGAGAAGGCAGAGCTGGAATTCCACCAGGCACCCTGCTCTCCACTGCTCCCATAATACATGACTTGATGGCAGGGTGTATAGGGTTTGTCAGCACAATAGGAAAAATGATGGTTCTCCTTGAGAAGCCATCTAAAAAGGTTACTGCTAACAAACAGATCCTAAAGTTCTAATGAGGAATTGAGTATGAGGCACCTGTATCCTACACGGCGAGAGAAATGCAGACAAGCTTCTCGAAGATGGGTCTGAAAATTAGCTTGTAGGAAGTTGCCCCCACACTCAGGGCAGACGTGGGGGGGTCGGTTCTTGTGTGTGCGCTGGTGGGCACTGAAGCTGCAGCGATTGGGGAGCATCATGGGGCAGGACGGACACACCTGTCAAGAGGTTAAACAAGGTTAACTGGTGAGGGGTGCCCTGGATCCTATTACTTTAAGCAAGCTCCCAGTATTTCCCTGGATTTTTACCTCCACAGCACCTGGCTGTCCCTTCCCCCAGAGAAGGGAAATGAGAAACAACTCACATTGCTGGTAGACCCAAGGGCAGGAGGGCCCAGCTGCTGGAAGTGGGCTGCCATGCCGGCCTTGTCGCGGCACTGCTCCTTGCACTCCAGACAGCGAAAGCATGTGTAAACAGAGGCAGCAGGGGGACCAGGGGGCTCTGTTGGGAGTGGCAGCACAGGAGGTTCAGTGGCAACTGTAGTGATGGTAGAGGAAGTGACAACCCCCTCTCCCTTGCCCAAAACAGGCAAGGCCAGAGTTCCAGGAACAGGTGGGACAGCCACAGGCAGCAAGGGTGTGATATCTGGCTGCCCCACCATCTGGTCAAGGGCTACAGGCCTCATGACCAAATGTGAGCACTGCATGACAAGCCCCTTGTCCTTGTGCTCACGGGCATGCAGGAGTAGGCTACACTTGTTGAAGAAAACCAGGCGACGGGCACAGTGGTTACAGGTGACTTCTATACGCATGCTTCTGCGATCATAGTGCCGTGCCAGGCTCTTCTCCAGTGAGAAGGCATCTCCACACTCAAGGCAGCGGTAGCCTGTTGGAGGCAGGGCCAGACCAGCCTCAGCTGGTGGACTCAGGTTTGGTCTATAAGCAGGCAACAGGTTCTTGCTGTTGAGGATCTTGTTGAAGGCCTCTACCAGACTGGACTGGGTTCGAGAGATCACCGAGCCACCTGCTGTGCCTGGCCCAGTAGCAGACTTAGAAGGCTGTACCATCACCACTGAGGCACCATTTACCTTCTGCCCCCCAAGGCTAAACCCTGTCCGCACCTCAGCCTTGGGCAGAGTTTGGGGCACCAGACCTAACACATTCTTAGCCATAGTCTTAGGGCTGGTGGCATTGCCCCCTGGTAGAACCACAGCTTTTCGGGCAACACTAGCTGCCATGAGCATGGCAGTGCTAGCATTCTGGATGGTAGCCACAGGCAACACTGTCCCTTTCAGCCTTGTGCCATCACCCAACTGGACACTCACCACCTTTGGACCCTCGGGGGTTGGAGTCACAGGGGACAGTTTCAGGAAGCTAGCCTCAGCCAGGAAGGCCCCCTCAGCCAAAGGGGCAGGAGGATCAGGTTCTGAGGGAACCCGGGTTACAGTTCTTGTGATATTCCCACAGGATGTTTTAATAGTCTTGATCCGCACCTTGAGGGGCCTAGAAGAGCTGGAGGAGGTAGGAGAATCATTGCTGTCCTCATCAGCAGCCTCAGCTCCACTAGAGGGACTCTGGGGACTTCTTGGGGGAGACTTGTCCACTGTACCCTCATCTTCCTCCTTCAGGGGTTTACAGCTGGGTGCCTTTACAGGGGAAGCAGGAGGGCTCTGGTGTCCTGGAGATTGCTTGAAGGACACCCCAGCCACCTGTGGGGGTGAGACACTGGCAGGGATGCCTGCTGCCTCAGGGCTAGAGCCTGAGCTTCTCTGGGTTAGGCCCTGTGAATGTTGAGGGCTGCAGCTTTCCTGTTTCAAGGCCCCTTGAGGCAAGAGAGAAGTAGGAGGCAGCAGGGTGGAGTCATTTTCTGGGGCCAGTTCAAAAGGAGTGGAAAAAGGAGGTGGGGCCATGTCACCATCCCGAGGTAGGGAAGGTTCAGGAGGTAGGGGAGCAGGGTGGTCTCCTGGTTCAGACCCGAAATGAGCAAAGAGGTCCAAACATGTTTTGCCTTCCACAGCTTTTTCTTTCCAGGCATCCCCACTGGCAGGTGCTGAAGAATGGGGGGTTTCTAAGAGGGATGGCTCAGGACCCCCAAATCCATTTTGCATCAGACAAGAACCCACAGGTCCTTCCTTAGTTACATCTCCAGCCTTGGTCTCTTCCTCTCCTGAATTCCCAGCCAGGGTCTCAGACTGCTCTGGACACACTGTGTTCTTGACAATGACACTCACTGTAGAAGTATCCGGTGGTTGTGGAAGGCCATGGTCAGAGGTCTCAGCTGCACTCTCAGGGTCATTCTCTGCAGCTACTGCTGCTTCTCTGTCTTCAGAATCACCTCCTACACTGGGTTCTGGCTTCCCTTGGCCTCCTGGTCCCTCATTTTCTTCTGGCCCAGAGTGAATGGCTTCATTTGCATCAATGTCAGGGATGTCAAAAGCAGCAAGGAGGTCATCAAAATCAGGGGTCTTCATGTCCCCCATAGTGACAGGTCCCAGACCTATGAAAACAGTAAGAGTGAGGAGACATTGGGATCCCCATATCTAGACCTGAACCTCCCCTTCTCAGCTCTGTATGTATCCCACTGACTTGGTACAGCTCCACCGTACTGTGAATCCCAGAGAGCTACTGGAGGTATTCAGTGTGCCAAACCTTAAAATCAGGTTAGTGGGAAAACACTAGGTACTGCCAGAATCAAAATCCAGAGAAAACTAGAAAGAGATCCTTAGAAATACAAAGGAAAGTAAGAGAAGCTGAAGGTTCTCAGAGATCATCTCCACTGAAACCAGATAAACTGTTCCTGCGCCTCGAACAGAACCAATTAACCAACAGGAGTATCAAGGAGGATGGAGACAGCAGAGGATCAATTTTATTCATGAAATATGAACGGGTGGGGGGGTCCATAGAGATCTGAAAGGCCATTTACATACAGGGGCAGTGACTACGGTTAAAACTTAAATTGCTCTGCCTTTAGCTTTATCACTGCTGTTCACCCAAGTTACTGCATTGTCTTACTTTTGCTGTTTCAAAGAGTGGACAAGTAAAACATGTATCAAAGTTCTTCTACAAATATACAATCGTATGTGTTGAGTGTCAAACCCAGAATACAATTTACTGATGCAGGGGGTGGGGGAGAAAATTAGGACATGTGAGATCAAGCAGGAGCTGGCTGCACTGGGAAGGAATATGTACTAGCCACCTAGGGCTAGAGTCAGACAGAGCTAAGAGTCAGAGGTCAGTTAAAGCCATATGCAAAAGATCTGGAGCTCCTCCTGTCACCCAGAGCCCTAGCATTGTCAGCAAGGAGAGAGAGATTCAAGGCAGAAAGAATAAGACACAGAAAGAGGTGGAAGGGGGGCATAGTCACAAGGGCCCCAGCTGAGTCCTCTCCTGTCACAAACACCTGCTGCTTGCTCACCTTCCCCAGAGTGTCTTCCCTCCTCAGTCCTCTACCTTGCTCTCTCAGGGTTAGGACTCCAGGGTACAAGCTGATCCAACATAGCTGCCACACTGGGGGAAAGCTCCTGCTTCCCATTGTCATTTCTGCCCTAAGCTCTTCACCCAGTCTATACCCTCTAACTCAAATTCCACCTTCTTAGGTAACAGTAGCCTAGAAGTCTCCCCCAACCTTAACCTGGCCCAGGGATGACTGGGGGAAGAGGTAGTCCCAAAAGACTTATGTGTCACTAAAGCAACAAGGAGGCCAGCTCAGAAACTGTAGGAGACCCAAGCTCTATCTTCTATCTGTTCTTAACCATAAGTAATTCTGTATCTGGGAAGACTCAACAAAGAAGGGACAAATTCACTCCCCTTTACACATTCCCTGCCCAGGATGCGAGCCATTTCCCAGGGCCAATTCTCTCACCTCTTTCCAGCCTTCAGACTGTAACTGGAGATAGTCCCAGCAGGTGGCGGCTGGCATTGCACGGATCAAGGTGGGGGTGGGGGGCAAGGGTACCAACTAGAGGAAGAAAGGGTAGTCCTCCTTGTACATTACCCCTCTACTTAATACTGCACATTCTGGGTTTGAACAAAGCCCTTAGTTTTAACCCATATGAATCGCTAGGTCCCCCTTTCAATTCGGCTCTCCCAGGTCGGGAGACCTGGGCAACCTTCCTACTCAAGCTCCCAGTAGGGTGGATCGTGGAGTACAAACCAATGGGGACTAAGAAAACACCTGCGAACCTACCTCTCCCAACCACCTCCTTCTGTCGTGCAAGTGACTTGGAGGTCATCCGATAGCCACCTGGAGCAGACAGTGGGCCAAGCACAGAGGCTTAAGGCCAATGAAGATCCTCCACTCAGCCGCCAGGCCTCTGGAGGTGCCATCTCCCTACCCACTTTCCCCCTCTGTTCTCCAAAAGCAAAAAGGGGCTTAACAAGAAGAGGATGAACAGACACGGGTCGGGTGGGGGCTCCACTGCCCTTTGCCCAAGGCCTACAGCGCAGAGCAAAACGAAGGGGCCAGAGCATGCCGGGGGCGATTAGGCTGCGGCCAAGCTGGGCAGCAGGCGGCATTTAAGTCCCTGCCATCTGCCAGGGACTGGCGCGGAAAGTAAGTCCGAGGTTTCGGGTAGGGGACGAGAAGTACGTTAAAAAACTGACGGGTAAACTGAGGCGAGTGGTGCTTCTTTCACTTTCACTGGCTAAGAACTCAAGACAGGGCCTCGGTGAGGCCGGGCCCTTACGATCTGCGGCGCTGCACATAGGGGGCCAGGACTCCCCGGCAGTGGGGAGTGGCGCGAGGGGAGTGGAGACACAAGAGGGGGCGGTCCCTGCGTGATTGTAAGATCTGCAGCCAGGTCAGTCCCGACTTGAACCTGGTCCCCTTCATCTCTGCGCGCCGCGCAGCTTACCCCGGCTCCGACTCCCAGAGTCTCTCTCCAGACCCGAGTGATCGCAAGGCGCGCACCAGGCTCAAGGCGCCAGCTTGAGTCCTGCCTGGGCCCGGACACTGACCAGCACCCGGTCGGGATGCAGGCTCCTCTACCGCTGGGCCCAATTCCCCCGCCCCCATCGCCCGGCACGGACACCATTTTAGGTCGCGACATCCCGCAGCCTCGAGTCCCCCCGGCCGCACTCCGACTGCCTCTCAGTCTAGGAGAGCCAGGACTTAGGGGTCCAGGAACCCCCTCCCACATTACCGAGCTAGGGGCAGTGCTTCCAAGAAACTGGAGTTCTCACCGGTGGTCCTCGAAGAAGGCGGCGACCCCGCTAGTCAAGTAGCCGCCCCGGGGGGCGGCGGCACGGAGAAGGGGGTAGTTGACCAAGTGGGGGAGGGGCAGGGGTATTTACCCGCCCCCCCGGGAGGCGGAGCCAGGGGCGGGTATTTGCCGAGACCATGCTTACTTGTTCGGATCCTAGTGCGGGCTGAGACCCTATGGCCTCCCCGCTGGTTCCAGCCGCCACCGCCGCTGCCGCAGCCGCCCTCCCCGCGGCCGCCGCTACTTCCTGCTTCTATCCGCTTCGGCCTCCCCTCTCCCTCAGCTCCCTCCGCGCTCCTAGTCCGGGCTGCCCGCTTTCATACTCGCCATTGGCTAATGGACCCGTCACTCAACTGTGAGCCCCACCCAGCCCCGTACGGGGTTGGCCCTCCATACCCCGCTCGGAACTGGCCCCTCATAGTCTTCTCACTGCGATTGGACTAAGGGCCTGGTCCCTGTGGAGAAGCCTCTTCCCATTGGCTGCTCCGGAGTCCACCTGCCCCGTCTTCGCAGCCCGAAAGCCATTGGCCGCCGTCGCTGTCGCTTAGCAAGAAGCCAGCCTTAGTCTCCACTTTGGGTTGCGAGGGGTGACTAGCTCAGAAGCGTGGCCATCCTCTCTCCATTGGTCGCTCGAAGCTGGACACTGTGCCTCACGTATGCAAACTTAGGAACTCTAGCTGTATGACGGCGCGTCTAGGGGAACCTTGTAGGCTCTGTGTGGAACCTGGGTGTTTTAAGTGTTCGTGCGGTTTCCTCACGCTAAGCCGCGATCGCAAGGATAAGGTGCTGGGGTCACAAAATGGGGTGCCACCCCCAAACATTACGTCATCGGGGTGACCATTGCCTCGCGTTCCTCGCAGTCTAAATTGCTTCAAAATCCGGATGGATGCGGTTCTGGCGTCTGCCTGCCTCTAGGCGTACGCACCACGCACAGCCCCTCCCTCTGTGGGAGAGCCGGACAGACTTTGGGATTCAGAGTGTAAAAGAAACCGGAACCACCGAGACCTGAGACCTGGGACACGCTGCGACCGGAAGTGGGGGAGGTGACGTTGGGAAGTGCTGGCGTGGCCTGGGCCACAACCAAGGAGAGCTTAAGGTAGTATGCTGATAGGCTTCTTACGCAAGGGAAGGTGGGAGCCCAGATCTATTTCCCATTTAAGAGAGCTCTCTTTTCCCCGCCCCCGACACGAGCTGCCATTACTGTTCCCGTTGAGCTTTCCCGCGCTTTACTGCCCCGCCCCTTGGAGGCGGGAAAGGGGGCGGAGTCGCAATAGAGACAAATTGCCTTGACACTCGCCCACCTGCACGCTCTCAGGGTTTTGCAGGATCCATCTGCAAGCCCAGTGTGCCACCTGGCGCGCACTCTCCCCTGGCCGCGCGCCGCCGCCGCCCACCGCGACCGCAGCCGTTTCAAATGACAAGGGTTTTTTAATTTGTGTTTTATTTTCACTTTTTGCAGTGTTCGGAGTGGAACCTAGTGCTTCATCCAGACCAAGCAAGCAACCCACCAACATAGCAATTTGGCGAGGTTTTGTTTGGTTTGGCGATACTGATTATTGAACGTTGGGAGTCGCACACGCTAGGCAGGTGCACTCGTAACACTAAAACTACACTCTACCCTATCACTTTGCCAGGTTTGGGTAAAGCTTTTCAAAGAAAGTCTGTTACCAGTCCTTGGGCCCCCATAGCATTGGACCCAAAAAGCTCGGACTTATGGATGAGAGGAATCTTGGAACCACCACATTCCACATGATGACGTCAGGCAAATCATTCTACCTCCCTGAGCCTAATTGTCTCATGAAAAAATGGTAACTATAATGTCTACCTGCCAAGATTATTTTTGTGAGCATGAAAAGCTTAGAAGACAGAATGCTATTTATAAAATGATAGCAAACGAGATGAATGTAGCCCCTACCTCTGCCACACCTGCCATCTTTCTCTGCAGGTGTTGCAGCTCACAGCACTCTCCTTTCTCTGAATAACTAACTGAGAGTTCTTTACTGGAGAGCAGAGGATGTGGCTTTGTTGGAAAATTATATTTTACGAACTTGGGTTGGTGTCTTACGCTCATAATTCCAGCACTTGGAAGGTGGAGGCAGAAGTACCAAGTTCAGAGCTAGTCTTGGCTCCATAGAGAGTCTGATTTCCACCTGGAATACATGAGACTCTGAGTCCAAGAAGGGGGGAAACCCCTACTGGATGCATTCCATTCCCACATCCTCCTCTGGGTCTTTCTGTAGGTTTAAAAATGACTATTCATATACATGGATTGTGATTAAAACCTTATTGTAACTTGTTTAATCCTTACAACTCTAGAGGAAAGTATTAGCAGTAGTAGTATTTTATAGAGAAAGAAACAAGCATAGGCACACTAGATTAACTGATTTACACAAAGTCAGAAGCAGTGAAGTTAGACTTTTGAGAATCCAAAAGAGTAAGTGGTGAATTACAGATTCCCTTGCCAAGAGAATTCTGGATAGAAATGTGTTCTTCAGTTAGCTGTGTAGTCATTTATTTAAGAAGTCTTTTTCAAACTAGGTCTAGTGGTAGGAATCGTGTAATCCTAACGCCTGGGAGGTGGAGGCAGAAGGAACAAGAGTTGAAGGCCTGTCTCAGGTACATAATGAGTTCCAGACTATTAGTTATTTTTCTGTTGCTATGGTAAAACACCATGACCTTGGCAACTTATAGAGGGTTTATTTGGGCTTACAGTTCCGTGAATATGATAGCATCGAGTAGCAAGCAGAGAGGGCAGGAGCAGAAGCTGAGAGCTCACATCTTGAACTGCAAGCAGAAAGCAGAGAGGGAACTGCGAACGGTGTAAATCTTTAAACCTCAAAGCCTGCCCTGGTGACATACATCATCTAGCAAGAACACACTTCTTGAGCCTCCCAAACATCTCCATCAATTGGGGATCAAATATTCAAGTGCCTGAGACTGTGGGGCACAATTCATTCAAACCACCGCACAAACCAGCCTATGCAAGTGAGACCCCATGACCAAATGAGGGAAGGGTGAGGAAAAATACTTTAATTCAGATAGTATCTCATAAGCACTATTTTGGGCTGGAGAGGTGCCTCAATAGCTAAGAGCACTGGCTGCTTTCACAGAGGACCAAATTCAGTTCCCAGCACCGACATGGAGGTTTACAACCATCTGTAACTAATCGTTGGGATTCTGACAACCTCTAGCTCCCATACGCATCATACATGTGGTACATAAACACCCATGTAGGCAAAACATACATAAACATAAGAGATGGTGTAACCTGGACATTTGTACAAGTCAGAGGTCTCACCTACTGCAAAGGCCGAGACAAGCAGGCCTGTCCAGCCTGGCCAACATAGTGAGATCCTGTCACTAAAACAAATAGTAAAAAAATAAAGAAGCATATTAGAAACAATATTTGCCATGAGGGGATGGAAGGGTTAGCAAAGCAATGAACATGCATGAGGTTCCTATAAGTGTATATTACCATTAATAATTGAAAAAAACAAATCTGAAAAGTTTACTGACTATACTATTCCAACTATATGAGACAAGGCAAAACCAGAGGCAGCAATAAATCAGTGGTTGCCAAGGGCTTACTTAGGTGGAGGGAAGGATGACTAGATAGCACATGGGGAATTTTGTGGCATTGAACTTCTGTATGACTCTGTAACAGACATGTGACTCAAAACTCATAAATTGAACACAAAAGATGAAGTTTAAAACTGATTAACTCTAGTTAATGATAATGCATTGATATGTGGGGCAGGAGAGATGGCTCAGTGGTTAAGAGCACTGAATACTCTTTCGGAAGACTTGGGTTCAATTCCCAGCACCCACATGGTATCTTACAATAGTCTATAACTCCAGTTCCAGGGGATCTGACACTATCACATACAAGCAAAGCACCAATGCACATAAAATAAATTATAATAGTATAATAATAATGTATCAGTGTGGTTGATCAGTAGAAAGTAATGTGCCATGATTCAAGATAATAAGAGAAATTGACAAGAAATACATGGGTACTGTCTGTATTTTTGCCCAATGTTTCTGCAAACCTAAATATCACTTAATTGAAGTATATTAAACAAAATTTTAGCCCAGCAGTGGTATGGCACACACCTTTAATCCCAACACTCAAGAGGCAGAGACAGGCAAATCTCTTAAATTCAAAGCCAGCCTAGTCTATAGTTCCAGGAAGGCAGGACTACACAGAGAAACCCTGACTCGAAAAAGGGGGAAAAAATTCAAAGCCAGGGACCTTTTTAAATTCACAAACAAAATTTGAAAGCAAGGAAAAATGACAGGAAGTATGTGAGGGTTGTAGCTGTACGCAGAGTGGATGAGTGAGGCTTTTCTGATAAGATTGTAATTAAGTGGTCCCAGAAGACTGACTTTTCTGCTATCTGGGTCAAGAACATGCCAGGAAGGAGGTACAAACGGTTCTTAGATGGAAGTGTGAAACAGGGGTTAGCAGATAGGAGGGCTGAGTCAGGTCATGGACTGATCTAAAGGCTGTTTAAAAGGTCTTTCATGCCTACCAGATGTGGTGGTGCACATCTTTAATCCCTGTACTCAGGAGACAGAGGCAGGTGGATCTCAGAGTACAGGGGCAGCCTGGTCTACAGGGTGAATTCCAAGATAGACAGAGCTACACAGAAAAACTCAAAAACAGAGAGAAAAGGGAGATGGATGTGGTGGCATGAACTTATAAGTCCAGCACTGGGAAGGCCGAGGCCAAAATTTCACAAATTTTAGTCCAACTTGGGCTATCCAGTGAGATACTGTGTATCTAAAAAACAGCTGGAGAGATGGATCTGTTGATAAGATCACTTGCTGCTTTTGTAGAGGACCCAGGTTTGATTCCCAGCATCTACCTGGGAGTTTACAACTGACTATAACTCCAGTTTTCCAAGTGATCGAGCACCCTCCTCTGCCCTCCTCTTACACCACACATACACAGTACGCATACATACATTCAGACAAAAAACTCAATAAATTTTAAAAGAGTCTCACAGAGACAGATTGATCTGGGGCTGTAGCTCAGTGATGTAGCTTTTCTAAACAGGTATAAGACCCTAGCTTCAATTCTTCTACACCACAAGAAGACATTAGAACAGAGAAGAGTCATAGATTCCTATATTCCCAGTACATGGAGTAGGCTGCAGTAGGATCAGAAGTGAGTTTCAGAAAGACTTTGTCCCAGAAGATGATAGTTATGAAGAGGATCTGGGGTGTGTGAAGAAAAAGTCCATGCATCATCCAGGGCAATTCCAAGCTTTCAAGGAAGCAAAAAGAACAAGGAGGGAACCAAGAGAATGATGCATACACACACACACACACACACACAGAGAGAGAGAGAGAGAAAGAGAGAGAAACAGGAGGAGGGAAGGGAAGTTCTCCGCTCCCTGACCCCAGCACTCAGTCCACGCAAGTTCTCTGGGTACATGTGATCACTGTCTTTGCCTAATAATTCTGCATGCACAGCCTTTGCTAAGCCCTCTGAGCACTGTGTGCTACCTGGAAATGCTTCAGAGGCTTCTAAAACCCTGTGACAAGAAAAAAGCTCAGTTTCTTGCCAAGCACTCTCATTTCTGAAGCTAAATCTTATGGGATGCCACCACCACACCAAATGCAGAAACCCTTGCTCCTATCCAAGGCCCTGAGATTGCTCCTTAAAATGACCAGGAAACTGGATGCTTCTTGGGCATTACTGTGTGACTAAGTAATTTAGACTTGTGCAAATCTATCCCATGAGCCCAGGATCCCAATCCTTCTTCCCTCAATCACCCCCATCTGCCTGCCTTGCCCATAAAACTAATCAAAGTTGGATGCTTAGTGTTCTCCAGTTGCCTGCACACTATCTCAAGCTTGATGCTTTATGAGCAGTCTATGAGCCTCAAACCTGCCACTCCTTGCATCCTGGGCCACAATTGCTTGATGTCTTGCACCACAATTCCCATCTGCCTGGAAAATACCTCTTTTCTTTTTTCTTTTTTTTTTTTTTTTTTTTTTTTTTTGGTTTCTCGAGACAGGGTTTCTCTGTGTAGCTCTGGCTGTCCTGGAACTCACTCTATAGACCAGGCTTGGCCTCGAACTAAGAAATCCACCTGCCTCTGCCTCCCAAGTGCTGGGATTAAAGGCATGCGCCACCACCACCCAGCACCTCTTTTCTTTAAAGTCATATATAGTTCCTTGGATATATAGCTGAGACTACCCTGCCCAGGTACTATGACTCATATTTGGCCTTTGGTTTTCTCCAACTAGACTGAGACATTCCTTTAAAAAAAAAAATGGGATTTAAAACACATTTTAAAAGCTGATGCTGTCGGGCAGTGGTGGCGCACGCCTTTAATCCTAGCACTTCTTAGAAGTGATTTGAAAATTTATATTTGGTGCGTGTGTGTGTGTGTGTGTGTGTGTGTATGAAGTGGGAAGGAGAGGTGTCATCCTCATGTGGAAGTCTAAAAACAATTTATGACAGTTGCTTCTTCTAGCATGTCATCCTGGGGATTGAACTCAGGTCATCAGGCTTGGCTGCAGGTGGCTTTACCTGCTGAGCCATCCCACTGATTTCTTACATATCATCCAGCTCTCTCCCCTTTGGCCTTCAATTTACTCCCTAGAGTAGTTCCCTGTTGGTGAGACCGCTAACATTTCTTCCAGCCCACAATTCTGGTTAGTAATGCAAAAGGTCTCCACCAGGTGTGGTGACCCTACACATGTAATTCTACATTCCAGAAACAGAGGCAGATGGATCTCTGAAGCCAGTCTGGCTCAGGTAAGAAGGTTCAGGCCAACTAGCTCTTCATAGTGAGACATTGTCTCAAAAAACAAAACAGGGTTCTTTTTTTTTTCTGTTTTCTTTTTGTTTGTTTGTTTTCGAGACAGGGTTTCTCTGTGTAGCCCTGGCTGTCCTGGAACTCACTCAGTAGACCAGGCTGGCCTTGAACTCAGAAATCCGCCTGCCTCTGTCTCCCAAGTGCTGGGATTAAAGGCATGCGCCACCACCGCCCGGCTTTTTCTGTTTTTCAAAACAGGGTTTGTGAGCTTAGCCCTGGCTGTCTTGGAAGTCATTCTGTACACCAGGCTGGGGGACCTCCTTTTAAGAGCTTTGGGAGTGGCATCTGATTGGAGAGCTCCAGTTGGGAGCTGCACAGCTATGCATCACTGGCTCCACCCCTGCCATTCCACCGCAGCAGTGTGGTTGGTTTGGTTTTTGTTTTTTTCCAGGCCATGGTTTCTTTGAGTCCCCGCTATTCTGAAACTCTGTAGATCAGGCCACAAACTCAAGAGTCACTCATTTCTGCCTCCAAGTTCTGGAATTAAAGGCGTGTACCACTATTCCCCCTGAAGTGTTTCTTTCCTAAACTCAAGTCCTAGAGTTCCTCCCACCCCCATGGTGGGTACCAGCTGACACAGGAGCAGGTGGATGGCACAGCTGTTGCTGAAACCATGCTGCCCCCCCCAGCCCCCCAGCCATCTGGCCAGTCCTCAGCAGTTTCCTGCTGTCTTGTCAGGATGCTTTCCTTCACCCTCTTTGCTGTTGCCACATCATCTCACTGCACCAGCTTCTTCCTGTCAGCTCACCTTTCACTTTTGCATTCACTTTCCATCCCGATCATGGTACCCCTCCTCCCGGTCCCCCAGGATCACTATATTTCATACACATTATATTACCCATTTCTTCTTCCCAACTGACCCTCATTTTACTCTCATGTCTTTTCTCCCTGTTTTATGTGTATGTCATGCCTCAGTGAACTTCACCAGGGTTGCTTACAGGAACATCGAGTATAGTATGAAGTTATTTATAGGAACATAGCACCTTACCAGTGATTACATTACTAAAGAAAATGTCTCCCCAATCCCAGCTAACAGAATCTATGATATAGATGGTCAAGGATGAGTAGGACTTCATGAGCCCTTTGCCCTGACTTCATGAAGTTCTTGGACCATCAAACTCTGCCTCACTACCCTGACCTGATGTCTCTGTTGAGTTCAAGGCCAGGCTACTCTACAGAGTGAGTTCCAGGATAGCCAAGGCTAAATAGTGAAACCCTGCTTAGAAAAAAATAATAAAATTTTTTTTTGTTTGTTTTTTCGAGACAGGCTTTCTCTGTGTAGCCCTGGCTGTCCTGGAACTCACTCTGTAGACCAGGCTGGCCTCGAACTCAGAAATTCGCCTGCCTCTGCCTCCTAAGTGCTGGGATTAAAGGTGTGCACCATCACCGCCCAGCAATAAAAATTTTTTAAAAAGCATATATATATATATATATATATATATATATATATATATAAAATTAGAAAATATATCCTGTATTCTACACTGAGTTTGTTCTCTCAGGATAGGAGGTTATGTCTCTCTCGTAGCTCCTAGGTATATAAAAAGGTTACTTCTAGGATTCAAGAGTCATGCACTTGGAAGGTTCAAAGGGTTCAAGGGCAGCCTGAGCCACAGAGACCCCATCTCAAACAAACAATCCAGCTGTAAAGTGACTAAACTCAGGAAAGAATCTGTGCAGAGCAGGGTGTTGAAATGACTCAGCTGGTAAAGGCACCCGCCATCAAGTACGACATCCTTAGTTCGTTTCCTGGGATGCACATGGCAGGAAAAACCAACATTCACAAATCACTACTGAACTACACGCTCGCGCACGCGCGCGCGCGCACACACACACACACACACACACACACACACACACACACACACACACACGTCAGTTCCTTTTAGATTATCTTCTGTGAGTCTTATGGACCCTAACAAAGATAATGAATGATTCCAAAACAAAAAGTGTACTAGAAGCTGGTTTTATAGCTTAATCTGTATTTTCTTAGAGGTCCTCCCATAATAAGTATTTCCTATTATATGGAAAGAAATCATTAATCTAGCACTTGTTAAGGGCACAGGCAAAAAAAAAAAAAAAAATCTCTTTTAAGCTGGAGGCCAGCCTGTTCTGCACAACAAATGTGAGGCAGCAAGGGTTCTGAAGGAAGGAGACCTGTCTGGAAATAAACCAAGCAGAGCTGTAGACAGCTCAGCATGATGCTCTAGCAAAGCAGTCAGGTTGTTGAAGTGTTTGTCATGTAAGCACAAGGACCTGAGTCTGACCCCTAACACCCATGTAAAAGATAGAACATGGTGCCTGTAATTCCAGCACTGGGAAGACAAATGAGGATCTCTGTGGATACAGTCTACAAACTGGCAAGATCCAATCCTGTGAGATACATTCATCTCAAAAAATAAGGGGAAAAAGGATTGAGGAAGATACTGGATCTACCCTTGTCACCATATAAGCACACTTGGAGTGTGAAGGTGAGCACACACACAAACACACAAAGCAATCAAACAATTCTGATATATGGGATTTTAATAGTCTAATACCTAGTGTCATAGTAGGTATCTACCTACACATGAATGAGAACACTGGTTCAAAAGAGGGGGCTGATAGGAGGTAGAAGATAGCTCAACAGTTTAAAAATACTTACTTTACTACTTTTGCAGAGAACCTGGGTTTGGTTCCCAGTATCGAGAGGACCACATGTAATGCCAGTTCTGGGGAATCTGATGCCTTCTCTGGGCTTCTCAGACAAGCAAATGGTACACACTTACATGCAGGTCAAACATATACGTATAACCTCAAAAAAAAACCAAAAACAAAAAAAAAAAAAAAAAAAAAAAAACTTTGGGCTGCAAAGATGGCTAAGTAGTTAAGAGCACTGACTGCTCTTGTAGAGGACCTGGGTTCAGTTTCCAGAAACCACATGGTACCCCACAACTGTCTCAGTCCTAGGAGATGTAGTGCCCTCTTCTGGCCTCCACAGGTATCAGGCACACAAATGTCAAAAAGACATACAGCAAAGAACCCACTGCGATAAGTAAATAAAAGGCTTGGCAAAATGACTCAGTGGGCAAAGACACTTAGTGCTGTGACAACCTAAATTTAATCCCTAGAACTCACAAGGTGGGAAGAGGGAACATAATTCCCATAAATTCTCCTAACATTTACGTTTGTGTTACTCTATGGGCACACCACCTCACCCACAAGCAAACCCACCAAAGCCAGCCCATTCTTTTCTGAGTTGAGAAAGGCACACATAAAGTTAGGCATAGTGGCCTATGTCTTTTAATCCCAGCACTTGAGAGGCACAGGCAGGCAGATCTCTTGTGAATTTGAGTTGTCTAGTCTACATAGTGAGTTCCAGAGCTACATAGTGAGATGATGAGGGTGGGGCAGGCTGCAGTGATTACTCAGACATTAAAGAATAGGCTTACAAAAACATAAGAGAAAGCACACATACATACTGAGCACGGGAGCCTGGCTTACAGTCCTAGCTCTTGGGAGGCTATGGCAGGACTGTCATAAGTTTTACAGAAAGCTCAGGAGAACTCCCAACTCCTGCCTAAGCAGTGTCATGTGCTTGCTCTGTTATATTTTAGGGCAAATATAGGTTCCATGCTTCCTGTCTGTCAGGTACTAGTCACCACTTTCATTACACAAAGAAAACCACATGTACTGCAGTCCCAGCACTGGGGAGGCTGAGGCAGGGGAATCATCACTAGTTTGAGACCACCCTGTGGTACACAGACCATGTCTCAAAAAGTCAAGAGAAAGTAAAATTATATGAATTCTACATCCTATTTCATAACTCATCAGAAAAGCTGTGGAGACACACCATTTTTTGTGTCTTCATAAGAAACTAGGTCTACAAAATAATGGTCCTTGGTGTCATAGGCTACTCCAAAAACCAGCCTATAAGCTGCTCAGGTCTTAAATGTGTCTCCATCTGCCTGCACACACCCATCTCTTCCTTAGTTTTTCAGAGAACTCAAGTGTCCCTCAGGAACCTGACTTGAGGTCACCAGAGTCTCAATCTTTCTTCTTACTGTCCTGTAATGACTGGTTCATAGTTCTCTTTTACTTGATATTCTACTTACTATGATTGAGGTGGGGGGGACACATGTGTACCATGGCATTTAAAGTGGAGACCAGAGGACAAGTCCTTACAGCTTTATGTGGACTCTGGGAATCAAATTCTTATCATTAGAGGCTGGAAAGATAGCTCAGCAGTTAAGAACACTGGCTGCTCTTCCAAAGGACCTAGGTTTGAGTCTCACCACCAACATGGCAGCTCACAACCAATTGTAACTCCAGTTTCTAGGGAACCAATACCGTCTTCTGGCCTCTGTAGATGACAAGCATGCATGTAAAACACAAACATACATGCAGGCAAACATCCATATAAAAAACGTGCTGGGCAGTGGTGGTGAACACCTTTAATCCCAGCACTTGGGAGACAGAGGCAGGTGGATTTCTGAGTTCGAGGCCAGCCTGCTCTACAGAGTAAGTTCCAGGACAGCCAGGGCTACACACAGAAACCCTGTCTCGAATCTCCCCCCACCCAAAAAAAAAAAAAAATTTTTTTTATGTTCAAGATGCAATTTTTCTGAATAACCCTGGCTGTACTGGAACTCGATCAGTAGACCAGGCTGGCCATGAATACACAGAGACCCACCTGCCTCTACCTCCCAAGTGCTCAGATTAAAGGTGTGTACCACCACAAAAACTTCAGAAAAAAAATTCTTATGGAGTTTTCAGGGCAAGTGCCTTTTCCCACTGAGCCACTTTGCCAGACCCCTCATAATTCTCTTCTGAGCCAGCAAGGTAGTCCATACCTTACTCCCAGGAATAGGAAGGCAGAGGCTGATGGATCTCTGTGAGTTTGAGATCAATTTAGTATACTTATTATAGACTAGCCTACTCTACATATTGAGACCGTCTCAAAAATACATACACACATACATACACACATATTCTGTGAATCAGACATGGACTGTTCTTGTCTCTAGACTGTGACCCTCATGCTGTTCCCAATTCACCTCAATGGCCTTGGGATTTAAGAGTGGGTCCTCAGCAAAGCTTCTCTTAATGAAAAAAGAAAAAGCCCAAGGAAATGTTGGAATGGAGATGCCAGGAAGGAGCCCTGCAGAGCAGGAAGTGGAGGTCATCCCTTCAGGTCCACTCCTCGCCTCCATGTGCAAAGCTATCACTATCTGAAGCAAAGGGGAAACTTGCCAAGCTTTATTCCGCTGTAAAGGCTGCAGGGCACATCTAAGTTTCTATCCAACCCCATTTTTACAGTCTCCTGGGCAGACTTGGCTACCCCTTCCTCGGGCCTCACTTCTTCTCTTCCTCTTTCTTGTCCTTCTTGCCATCCTTGGTGGCCTGGGAGGCCAGGGAGCCCATTGCATTTCGAATAGCCTCATTGTTGGGATCCACACCTGGAAGGTTCTCTAGTACGCTCTGAAGGAACTCTGGGTCCTGCATCACGTCATAGTCATCCTCCTCCTGAAAAAGGGCACCAATGAGCTGGATACATGGAGCAGCAGAGTGCAGTGGCCGGATCACAGTGTTAAGGGACAGCAGTATGATGCTGCCCACTCCTGACTGCAGGACAGGGTTGGGGTGTGCAGCCAAGGGAAGGAAGGGACAAGTCAACAAGATCATGCCCACAAACGGTGAGCATTCCTGACAACGCAGAAGCCCGAGAGCTCTGCTAATGGAGCTCAGAGGGGAAAACCAAACACCACCACAGCAATTTTCTTGCAGGGGTTCGGGGAGGGACCACCAGGCACTCCTTCCCCCAGGCCTTCTCGGGAGTCCCACAGAACTGTTAGGGATGGAGACGACAGGCCACTCCCACTAGAAAATTCCAGGACAATGGAACACTTCTCTAACTCACTGTTGCCTTGGCAAGGTTTGCAAAGAAACACACACCTATGTGTTTCCTTCTGTTACTCTAAGACCGTTCTTATGAAATGCTAGGGAAGGCCCTGGCCCTAAAAGGATAAGGATCTGAATACAAAGGGATTTCAGACCTGGCTGGATCAGAGCGCCACTGCTGGCCCTCACCTTGACTGGCTCAGATGTGTCCATGGCTGAGCCGGCATCGATGTCAGCTGATTCTGCTTGGCCAAACTCTGAGGAAAGGAGAGCAGCAGTCTGCTCACTGCTCGCTCCTCACCCCAAACTCTGCCCAGGCCCAGCCACACAAGCCCTGGCTCACCTGCTCCCTGCAGTGACATCTGCATGGCATAGGCAATCTGCTCTTCCTCAGTCATGCTGCTTAGGTCAGGGAGCCCAGCACGGCCAAACTCCTGCTGGCTGATGGTCATCTTCAGTAGGGCATCGTCTGAGTCTGGACAAGGACAGAAGGGCAGGGAAGACCTAGCAGACATTCCAAAGGGCTGGCCACACTACTCCCCAAGCCCAGCAGAGCAGAGCAGAGCCCAGCCCAGCCCAGCCCAGCCCTCCCTACTGCAGCTTGAAATGGCTTCCACCTTCAGGCCCAGGACTTCAGAATCCACCTCTTTCACCTTCAGTCCCAGGTGTAGCAATCCCAGCCTCAGCTGCAGAGGCCGCAGCAGCCCGCCGTGCCTCCTCCTCCTGCCGCTGCCGCTGTTCTTCCATAGAGACACGAAGGGCCTGGTAAAGAGCAAGACAAGACCAACTCCTGGGGACCACAATTGATGCTGTGGCATCCTGCACAGGATGGCACCTCCTCTGGCTTACCACATGGGGAAGAAGCTTTAACACTGACAAGTTGTAAGGGGAAAATGGAAGAAGCAAGGCAGAGCCTAGGGTTCAATTGGGAAAAATGAAGATGCTAGAGTCTTGCATTGGTGCCCTTCAAGGAAGTGAAAAAGGCCTTAGAAAACAGTGGTATGGAAGTGCTCGGGTCTAGTCCGTCAGCTGGGTATCTGTACAGAGAACAGAACTCCAGGGTCAACATTTGCTTACCAGGGCCAATTCAGGATCAGCACTGGGATCTACTCCAAACTCAAAGTCACTGGCACCAAGACCCAGCATGGCACCGCCCTCACCAGCCAGAATAGGAGAACTGATGAGAGCGTCAGCCAGGCTGGGCCCAGGAGGCACTGTCACTAGATGTGACCCGGTTCCGTCCTTGCCATTCAGTGTGTTCACGAAGGCTGTCAGCTTCTCTGTGTTCACCTCCTGCAGAGCAGACAGCACAAGACAGACACCTCCTTCACTTAACTGCTTCTCAGTCTACGGCTACAGCTGTCTCCAGAGAGTCCCAGTAGGGACTCAACTCTAGGAAAGCATGGCCCCGTTCATAACCATGGGATGGATCCCATGCCCTGCAATCCTGACTTACCTCTTCCCCAAAATTGATGATGTCAACATTCACCTTTTCTTTCTTAAGGCGTTTAGCTAGTTTCACCAGCTAAGAAAGGGAGACAAATCAAGAAATCAATTCTCTGTAGTGAGGAATGAACTTGCCTCAGAGAAACACAGAAATTCAGCATCCTACCAAAGGTCTGCCCCCAGCACTGAAATCACACATTCACCTTTGCCCAAATGACATGCCTAACACCTCTGCCCAGTTCTAAGGACTTTAAGACACTTCCAAATGAAGGCTCTGCCTGGCAGGCTGTGGACTCACATCCTTCTCGCTGTCCTCCACGGGGCTGCCCACAAAGGCAATGATGCGCATCTTGTGATTCTTGCCCTGCCGGTGCTTCAGAGCCAACTTGGAAAGGAAAAGAAGTTTCTGTCAATCACAGGAAGCACATGTCCCTCCCTGGGTCAGTCTGCTCTTCCTGCTCCTTGCAGTACCTATGAACCACAAGTCTGCCATATCGCTCACTCAACACATACCTCTTCTTTCTGTTGTGCCTCAAGTGGACCAGAATGTAGGACCAAATCTCACACTCATCCTGCCCCATCCTTTCTATGCTGAATAAGTACCGTTTTCAGGGTTCCCAACCTGGAAGGGGTTGGACGAGGACCCGCATTAAAGGGTCACAGACTTAGGAAGGCTGCGAGCCACTGCTCTAGGCCCTCTCTCCTCTCGCTCTATTCAGCACTGGATCACAACTCTGGAGAGAAATGATCACCGACCCTCACAGCAGGGAACCAGCAGAACTCACATGGGCCACGCGGATGCCAGTACAGAAGGTGATCTTGCCTTTGGGTTGGACAGTGTGGAGCTTGGAGAGGATGCGGCCAGTGTCAGGGGTGAGTGTGGTCAGCACCTCACAGTCACTAGGTGTGAGCAAAGCATTTTAGTAAGTTCAGATCACACAAGTGCCTCCTAACCACACCCATTCATCTTCTCTTTTCTTTCTTCTTTTTTCCCCCAGGAGACAGGGTTTCTCTGTTCTGTCTTCCTGAAACTCACTACGCAGACCACGCTGGCCTCAAAATCAGAGATCTACCTGTCTCTGCCTCCCGAGTGCTGGGACTAAAGGTGTGTGCCACCACCACCTGGCTATTCAACCTTTGTTTAGAGACCATAACTCTTTTTTCTGAAGAGATGGTTCACTGGTTAGAACACTCGCTGCCCTTGCAGAGGACCCAGCTTCATTTCCCAGGACCACATGGTGGCTCACAATCAGCTCTAACTACAGTTCCAAGGGATCTGAATCCCTTTTTTGACCTCTGTGTGCACCATACATGATCATGGTGCATACACATTCATACATGCAGGCAAAACATTTATATACATGAAATACATAATAAATCTTTAAAAAAAAAGAAAGGTACATATTAAGTTTGAAGTTAGCCAGGACTACATGAAAAACGCTGTGTGAAAAGAAAAGTCAGTAAAGAAATCCTCCCCCAGCACAGCGGTAGCTGTCCCACCACTGAAGGAGGCGGGGCACAGACTGGATGAGCACGTGCTATCAACCAAAGGGCAGTCACCTGCAACCCAACACGGGAGCACCACCCACCTTCGCAGCCCCACCATGTCCCACATACTTGGCCAGTGTGATCAGGCCCACATTATTCTCAGGGTTGCTTCGGGTCTTTGAGTGACATACAATGTTGACAGCATCCTGCTGGGCCTGCAGCCTGGTAGGAAGGAAGTCTCCATTCCGCATGTATTCACTGTTGTCCACACTATCAGATTAGGAGAAAAGAGAAAAGAACACCGGAGGATTCCCCTGAAACATCCTCTATAAATGGAGGACCCCTTCTACAGCAGTGGCTTTCTACAGAATCACCTAGAATGCTTGCTTTCTTTCTTTTTTTTTTTCCCCAAAGATTTAATTTATCTTATGTAATATAAGTACACTGTTGATCTCTTCAGACACACCAGAAGACGGAGCCACCATGTGGTTGCTGGGAATTGAACTCAGGGCCTCTGGAAGAGCAGTCAGTGCTCCTAACCACTGAGCCATCTCTCCAGCCAGGAACTCTTTTCATCTTAAATAAGTGAGGCAGCACACAGCTGTAATCCTGGAACTCCATGTATGTAGCAAGGAGAATCAGGAATTCATGGCCAGCCTCAACTACATCGTAAGTTTGAGGCCAGCCTAGGCTATGTGAGACCTAATCTCAAGGTCTCAAAGAAGCTCTTCTTCCATCTTCTTCCATCTTCTTCTCCCCCACCTTTGCCCTATCTCCTGAATAAACTTCCCCTCCTCGGAAAAAAAAAAAGCCACATTGTCGTTGTTAATCCTACTATTCCAAAAGGACTACAGGGAATTCCTGGCAGGTATGAATGGGTAATGTTATTTGTATTTCTTAGAACTGCTTTCCCTCAGCAGCATGTAATTTTCTCTCTCATCCCCCAAATCATAAAAGGTTGGGTTTAGGGTATTACCCAACTTTTCCATGACATCATCATTTTAATACTGACTATGGTTGGATCAAGTTCTGTGGTGGGGTGCTTGCCTAGCATGGACAAGGTCCTGGTGTGATTCTCGGTGTTACAAAATCAGTTAGTCCACCAACACAGGACAGGCAACAGAGCATGCCTGTGGCTCAGCCACTTGGGAAGTCAAGGAAACAGGATTTTTTGAATCCAGGATTTGGGGGGCGGGGAGGACACACTGAGATGCTGTCACTCTGTCCCCTCCCAACCTCCCTCCATCAATGTCAGTCTCCCTCAAGAGACAGGATGAGCTTTCTATAACGGAAGATGACATCGAACTGAGCTTCCAGTCTTCCTCCTAAGTGCTGGGATTACAGGTGTGGGCCAGCGCATCTGATCTGAGCTAACACCTCTATTATAACAGCAATAAATACAACAGTCCCAGTGAGCGCTAGGCTCGCCTACTGTCCAAGTGTAACGCCATGTATAAAAAAACTAACAAGAGAACCTGGTTCAGTAGATTAAGGCTAAAGTCAATACACTTGCATTTTAGAATAGGCCCCTACAGAAAACTCTGTTGCCTGGAAATGCAGGACACCTCATAGAAATCAGGAGGGTCTCATTGCTCTGTTCCTGAGCAGTTACACCAACAGCTAATGTCTCGGGTTCTAATCTTTCCTTTTACATATCAATTTAATTTTTTTTTTTTGAAACAGGACTTCAATATGCATTCTAAGTTGGCTTTGAACTCATGATCCCTGTTTCAACCATCCCGTGTTCTTGACACCTTTACAGGTGTGTACCATATCTGGTCAGATCAATATTCTTTTTTTTCGAGACAGGGTTTCTGTGTAGCCCCGGCTGTCCTGGAACTCACTCTGTAGAGCAGGCTGGCCTTGAACTCAGAAATCCGCCTGCCTCTGCCTCCTAGGTGCTGGGATTAAAGGCGTGCGCCACCACAGATCAATATTCTTAAATCAATGCCAGTCTGCACAAAGGTCTGACTCCATCACCCTCAGAATCTTCTCACTGGGGGCACAGAAAAGAGTCCAAGCTCTTCAGTCACTTGTTTCTACAGTGACTCCCACCTTATAACCACAATCTATGCTAAGGGTCACTCTGGTCTAGACTTCTACTTCAGCAACTCTGTGATGACCTCAACATGTCTCTTTACAGATCTTCAATTCTGAGGACTCCCCGAACACGATGCCGCTATAGTACTCTATACGAGCACCGTCACATAAGGCTTACCTGCTTATACCATGAGACACACGGAAGTTACTACAATTCTCCAACAGTGTGCAAAAGGTTTGCCAGCCAGCAAACAGTTTGGATTCAAAAATCCATCTTTTTCTATTTTAACATACTCTCTCCCAGAAGTAAAAACAAACTTAGAAAACAAAAATATGGGACTTAAAGTTAAATTATAATTTCAGATGAATAATGAGTAATTTTCTAGGTTTATTTTTATTGTTTTTAGGTGTGTGCACACGTGCACCTACAGAGATCAAAGGCACTAGATCTTCTGGTGCTGTCAAGAAGGCAGCAGGGAACAATATGGCTGTTTGGAGCCAAACTGTGGTTCTCTGCAAAAACAGCAAGTGCTCTTACCACTGAGCCATCTCTCCATCCTCAACAAGTAACTATTTTGTTGTTGCTTTTGTTTTGTTTTGAGACAGGGTTTCTCCGGATGTCCTAAAGCCCACTCTGTAGACCAGGCTGGCCTCAGACTAGCAGAGATCAACCTGCTTCTGCTGCCCAGGTGCTGGGATTAAAGGTGCACACTACCACTGCTCAGCTCCAACAAGTAACTTGTAAGAGCAATATTTGGGTTGCACTTAAATTCCCTTTTAATACTAAAAATCAGTCCTGATTTGCTTGAAATTCAAATTTACCTGGGCATCCTGGTGTTTTGTTTTGAGACAGACTCTTGCTAGGTAGTCCTGGTCCTGAAACCTCTGCCTCACCCTCTAAGTGCTGAACAACAAGTTTAAGCCAGCCTGAATTTATGTGGCAGTGCTAGCCAATCTCCAAAGGCAAACAGTTTGGATTCAAAAATCAGGCTTATAATCCTACATACTCATTCCAAATTCAAGGAAATATGCCTGTGCATATTTTCAAATAAAGACTTAAAGCCAACACCTGAGCTACAGTGTCAAAACTGCCTTCAAAAAATAGTAACGCCAGGCGTTGGTGGCGAACACCTTTAATCCCAGCACTTGGGAGGCAGAGGCAGGCGGATTTCTGAGTTCGAGGCCAGCCTGGTCTACAGAGTGAGTTCCAGGACAGCCAGGACTACACAGAGAAACCCTGTCTCGAAAAACCAAAAAAAAAAAAAAAAAAGGAACAAATAAATGCAATCCAGAAGGGGTGTGGCTCGTTGGTAGAGCACTTTCCCAGCTTTCACAATGCTCTGGATTTAATTCCCAGTATCTGAAAACACAAAAACAATGCCCTCTTGTAGCCCTGAAAAAAATATGTTCTCAGCTTAATTTCTATTTTTTTCTTGTCCTCAGTTTCTAATCTAACTCCTAATAGGTACTCATCCCAAGTATAAACCTTCTAAGACTTAATTCATCGGAGAAGAGCATTATAATTTTGAATTTGACTCCTCTGTGTGGTACAGCAGATCACCTAAAGTCCTTCCGACTCATTATGAAATGAAGGACTATTTTCCCCGAATGCTGTTGTGAGGTTTACGTGAGATGAAGTACAGAGAAAAGGAAAAGTTGGAGGCGAGAGGATGGGGCAGTTGGCCTCTGCTTTACGGGAGACAAGGAGGGCAGGGTCCGGGAAGGGAACCAGGGTTCCCAGGCCTGCGTTCCTGGGCCCGGATGACTCAGGGAGTCGCCTGCCTGTCTCCCGCGGGCCCCAAAGCCACATCTCGCCCGACGGCCCTGTCCCCACCCCAGGCCCTCAGGCTTCGGGGCCACGCGCACCAGCAACCCAGACGCGCCCCCGGACACGTCCGAAGCTCCTCACCAAACCATAGTGCTCTCCAAAACCATCTTGCCACCTTCCCTCTGCGGACCGGCTCCGGGACTGACAAACAACAGCACCTCCGATTGGCCTGGCGCTTATCACCAATCAAAGAACTCAGTCTTCATACTGCCCCGCCTGCGCGCTCCGCGGTGCTTTCTGGGAATTGTAGGCGCCACGGACATGCAAAGATCGGTCATCAAGTTGAGGTGGCTACCTTCGCAGCCGCTTCTGGAGCAGCTGTGCAGCAGCTGTAAGCGCTCTGCACAACTGTGCCTGATGACACTCGCCAGGCATCAACATTCTGCAGTGTGAGGCAGGATTGCTGAAATTTACCCTCTCTTCTACTCTCTTTCTTTTGTATATTTAGGTTTTTGTTTTGTTTTTGTTCTTACGGTTTGAGAAAGGATGACTGCAAATTCGCTGTGGAGCCCAGGCTAAACTCTTTATCTTCTTGCTTCACCTCCCAGTGCTGTTTACAAAGTGCACACTCTCGTACTCTGATCCGAACTGCCATTTCCAGGCCAACCTGGTACATAGTTATATCGTGAGACTGCCTCAAAAACACAACAGACACACACGTGTGCATGCACTACTGTGTATATGTCAATTCAAGCATAATCAGTTTAAAAATGCGCCAGGATTGGCGAGGCGGTGGTGGCGCACGCCTTTAATCCCAGCACTTAGGAGGCAGAGGCAGGCGGATTTCTGAGTTCGAGGCCAGCCTGGTCTATAGAGTGAGTTCCAGGACAGCCAGGGCTACACAGAGAAACCCTGTCTCGAAAAACCACAAAAAAAAAAAAAAAAAAAAAAAAAAAAAAGCGCCAGGATCGCTAATCACATTCTAACTCCCTCTTTCCCACTGCACTGTGTTTATGCAACTGCTATAAACATTTGTACCCTCAAAATAGATTTATTCGATTTACTTATCTACTGCCAGCGTTTAATTAAGTACAGAGAAACCCTGTCTTGCAAAACAAAACAAACAAACAAACAGAAAAAAGATAATCCTTCACACTCAGACATTTTCAGAAATCCTTCTCCCACAGAGTTCTAGGTTATGTCAAGTTGACAATTAAAAGGTCCCTAACCCAAATTCCCAGGAATAAGAGTTCCAGACGGTGAGGGACAGGATGAGAACTAAGACAAGAAGTAAAGACAACAAGGCAACAGCTGGGACCAAGAGGTCTTGCGCACATTTATTACGAAGCACAGCATCGCCGGGAGGCAGAGGCAGGTGAATCTCTAAGTTTGAGGCCAGTCTGGTCTACAGAGTGAGTTCCAGGACATCCAGGACTACACAGTGAGATCCTGTAAAGAACAAAGAAAGAGCATCATATGTTGGCCAAGGTGGTAGTGAGGGAGGGGAAACAGCCAAGGTCAGCAGAGAGGGAAATGCAACAATGTTGAAAAAATAACTCAGGACACCTCAGACACAGCTGCCCGATCTCATAATCTCAGCCCAAGGAGAAGATTTGGGTCTCCCATTGTCCCCAGAAACGTCAACCTTGACTCCTATGAGACCTGGCTCCAGCCTTAAACTGTACTTGCCAAGTCTGTCCCTGGACAAGGACACCGAAGTAAAAAATCCCTTTGTCCTTTCATCAGGACCTCTGAGAAAGTTCTGGATCCATCTGGCTCCCCACACATCACAACTCCACCCCTTATCAGCCTGACACATAAAGTACATCATGTAAAACCATAACTCTTTGTCTCTGTAAGCCCATGGTCACCTTATAATTAAAAAAAAAAAAAAAAAAAAAAAAAAAAAAAAAAAAAAAAAAAAAAACTTGGTCCAACTTTAAAAGTCCCATTGTCTTTTTTTTTTTTTTTTTTTTGCTTTTCAAGACGGTTTCTGCGCCACCACTGCCCAGCAAAAATTCCCATTGTCATTAACAATTTTAACACTTTAAAAGTTAAGTCTCAGCAAAGTGTTGGTGCATGCCTTTGATTCCAGCACTTCGAAGCCAGCCTTGTGTATAGAGTGAGTTTCAGGACAGCCAGGGCTACATAGAAAACCCTGTCTCAAAAAGTAAAAAAGTTGAAGTTTCAGGCTAGGCATGGTAGTACGTGCCTCTAATGCACACAGGAGGCAGAGGCAGGTGGATCTCTGTGAGTTTGAAACCACACCAGCATGGTCTACATAGCAAGCTCCAGCCAGTCAGGGATAAAAGACCTTGTCTGAGGCCAGGTGAACCCCATCATTTGGAAGGCAAAGGCAGGTGGATCTCTGTAAGTTCACGACTGGCCTGATCTACACAGTGAGTTCCAGGACAGACAGGGCTATGTAGAAAGATCCTGTCTAAAAAACAAAAACAAAAACAACAACAAAAAACCCTGTTTTGAAACAACAAAAAGACCCAAATCTCCTAATTTCTTTTTTCTTTTCTTTTTTTTTTTTTTGTTTTTTTTTTTTTTTTTTTTTTTTTT